>OZ035828.1:31009736-31472418 GCA_964034765.1 Knipowitschia caucasica | reverse complement strand
ACATGGAAAAAACCCTATTAAGTTGCATTATACTGGTTTACATGGAAAAAACCCTATTAAGTTGCATTATACTGGTTTACATGGAAAAAACCCTATTAAGTTGCATTATACTGGTTTACATGTAAAAACCCCTATTAAGTTGCATTATACTGGTTTACATGGAAAAATCCCCATTAAGTTGCATTATACTGGTTTACATGAAAAAAAACCCTATTAAGTTGCATTATACTGGTTTACATGAAAAAACCCTATTAAGTTGCATTATACTGGTTTACATGGAAAAATCCCTATTAAGTTGCATGATTACACTGAAGTCCTTGAAACTGCTGAAGTCCTTGAAACTGCTGAAGTCCTTGAAACTGCTGAAGTCCTTGAAACTGTTGAAGTCCTTGAAACTCTTGAAATCTTGAAACTGCTGAAATCCTTGAAACTGTTGAATCCTTGAAACTGTTGAATCATTGAAACTGTAGAAATGTCTGAAAGAGCTGAAGTCCTATTAAAATGCATGGGCCTATTAAAATGCATTGCAGAATTCTCAATGCAGATTTTTGTCCGATTGCGGAAAAACCGGAAATCGCTGAAGTCCCAAAAGTAATAGCAATAATCTCCCAAACATGTGGAACGTTTTGATGTATAACTTGTGGAAATTGTTGAAAATGTGAAAGCTGTGAAACGTGTCAAAAAAAATGACGGAATAAAGAAATACAAAACCAATGGTTGACTGCGGAAGGTTCCGCAGTCAATCAATTAGTCTGGCGGAACTCATCCCATGAGAAACATTGCGGCCTGTGAAATACGTTGAAATGCCTGAAATATATCCAACCCTGTAGAACCCAGACAAAAAAATAATACTTTATTGAAGAAAATTATACGTGCTATTTCTGGAAAGAAGAATTCAGTGTCACGAGTCTTGGCACTTGGGTTTTGCTACGGGAATATATAAATAGATGCATATACAGTATATTGAGGCCAAATGTTTGAATGTTGAGTCTGAACAGAAAATGTCTCATCACAGTTTTCAAACAGACCGTCTGGAAAAACTAAAAAAGCGATCGATGCCGACAGTGTAACGTTATCAAGCACTCCCCCAGCTGTTTCATACTATCATTCAGATTGTCAAAGTCATTTCATCAGAGGTTTATAATAGGTTATTGACCGGCCTGATGTAGTTATGAAGGTTTTTGTAATTGAACTCACTTTATGTCACATACGCAGTCATTTGCCATTTTTTATTTTATGTGAAAATCAATAAACACATATGTTGGATCTGCGTGCTATAAAGAACTGGAATGTGTTTGCAGGTCTGGAGTGTACATTAAAGATTATTTGGAAGACAGATGCTGGTTTTATTGGAGAGAATACTGTATATATCATCATACAGGTCATGTGCATCTGGGAGAGACGGAGCCAGGAAACTGTGTGTGTGTGTGAAAGTGAAAACAAAATGAAATGTATTTGTGGAAGAAGAAAGATTGAGAGGAGCGCATACTTGAATAGAACTAAAATAAAATCTCTAACTTCAACTTTAATCTCTAAACATTAAGGACAACACTGCAGAACATTTCTACTTCTAAAAAATCAACCTGTTTCACCTTGACGTCCCTTTATTTGTTCTTATTCATTTATTTTTATGTGTTTTTTTTAAAGTGTCTTTGAGTGTCCAAATAAGCACGTTTTAAGTTTTAAGATGTATTATCATTACATCTCTGACTTTAGTCTTATACTGGTGGCCTCGCTTCTGTCAGTGTTTCCCAGGGCAGCTGTGGCTACTGTAGTGGTTTCTGTCACCACTGTGTATGGAGTGAAAGTATAATGATGTGAAGCGTCTTTGAGTGCTATATAAAACCAGTGCATTGTTATTATTATTATTATTATTATTATCATTTATCATGAAAAAGGCCTTCTCTGTGGTCTTAAACCCAGAGGTAAAGGGCCTTCTAACCCATGGAAAAAGGGCCTTCTCTGTGGTCTCAAACCCAGGGATTTATGCCTTCTCTGTGGTCTCAAACCCAGAGGTAAAGGGCCTTCGCTGTGGTCTTAAACCAAGAGGTAAAGGGCCTTCTCTGTGGTCCTCAACCCAGAGGTAAAGGGCCTTCGCTGTGGTCTTAAACCCAGGGAAAAAGGGCCTTCTCTGTGGTCTCAAACCCAGGAAAAAATGCCTTCTCTGTGGTCTCAAACCCCGGGGTAAAGGGCCTTCTCTGTGGTCTCGAACCCTGGGGTAAAGGACCTTCTCTGTGGTCTCGAACCCCGGGGTAAAGGCCCTTCTCTGTGGTCTTTAACCCGGGGGGACAGGGAATTCTTTGTGGCTGGATAAAAGTGTGAAACGATGACCCTGTATCTGAATCGTTTCCACAGGTTGATGGATCCATGCCTGATATTAGCCTTAAAGCACCAGAGATAAACGTTGCTACTTCTTGCCTTTTCGCGCTGGTGCAATAGTTCCCAGAATATTGATAATCATTTCTCTTTATGAGCACATTCTCTATATCTCGTATATGAAATGAGGTTTTATTGATTGTGAGTGAGATGTTTGGAGCAATATACCACAGGGAGATTATAAAAAATGGTATGTAGTAAATGTTAATGATGGTATGAATTATTTGTGCCTTTGTGACCTCCATCTAATTTTACACTGGTGATTCCTTACATCTAAATAAGTACAGCATATGTTTTTCTGATTAGCCGAGGGATTGGACTTTACTAGATGCATTGTACAGTAGCTACATATATTTAATCCATGACTGCTAAAACGTCTAATTCACTTGTATGATTATTATTGAACATGCTGAACTGCTCTCTCAACAATAATGACCAGTAAAAAAAAATAAAAAACAATAATGATATACAAAAAGTGGCATGTGTTGTTGTGTTCTTAGACAAGACACTTCAAATTCATTTTCATATGAATCTGATGTTTGTAAGTGGTATTGGCAGCTTACTTCTGTAGGTCTCTCCGTGCGTATGTTTGTTATAACATTTCTGTATTTTTGTTTTAGCATATTCGTTTTTTTGGTGGATTCAATTTGTTCTATTTCTCATGTCAATGTGACATTGATGAGTACATTGTCCCCAAGGACAATAGCTACTGTATTGTATATTTCAATTGCTAATAGGGATGGGAGACCTCTGGGAACGCCAGGTGCCACAGTGGGGCGGCTGCAGCTGAAATGTTGTTGTGTCCAAGTTGAGTGCATTCACAGTAAAGTGTCAATTAAAGTATCTGGACTTTAAAAGGTTATAACTCAAAGACTAAATTTACTATCATAGATTGAAAACAAAGATTTCAAACACAGGCATATCAAAGAGATAGTGTGGATGAAATCAAAAGAAAAGATTGACGAATACATTTTTGGCGACATATTAAACAACCAAATCAGACTCTGATTTGATTATTCTACTGTGACGCCAGTTACATAAAAAATGAAATGTCCTTAGTCTGAAAAAGTGGCAGATGAAGAATAATATGGCTAACCCAACAAGTAATTCACTTGATTTAAAAGGAATCATAAAAAAAAAATCAATACAATTTAAATGACCCTTGAAAAATGTGTAATTGACGTGATGGTTTCCGTCAATTCTTATCTAAATATTTAACTTGAGAAAATCATGGTTTGGTTTCACATTTAATTGGTTTACTTTTTGAAAGTATCACCTTGTTTCTACTGTGTAAAAAAAAAATCTATTAATCCAATGTGGACATCTGAAAATATGTAACAAACTTACGCAAAGCCCATTCCGTCAGTTCATCACGTCAGTTACATAAAATAAACAGAGCCGTTATAGGAAACTTGACTAATGTATAAAACAGTGTGAAGAAGCCCCCTTAGGCAAGACACTTTGCCCACATTAGAATGAGTCTGGCGTATGTGTGAATGGTTTGTGGTGGTCAGAAGGGGCTGATGGCACATGCACATGGTGGATTTATTTCTCTCAGTGTGTCCCAGGGCAGCTGTGGCTAAATTAGTTGTTCATATGGTGTGAATGAATAATGACATGTGAAGCGTCTTTGAGTGTCCAAAAAAGCTCTGTATAAAACCTATGCATTATTTTTTATTACTTATCATGCACAAACGTTTTGAGCATCAAGTTTCAGAAGTCTTCTGATTTCCGTGCGGTGTGTGCTGCGGTCCCAGTGCCACATTGTGCTGAGCAGTTGTTTCAGTTGAACCCTGGAGCAGCGTGTTCCTCTCTCTTCAGACGGATGATCGACCATGCACTCAGAAGAACCCCCTGCACAGAATTACAACACTCTGCTGCGGCTCATGTCCATTTCCACCACTTACAACATGGATCTGCTTGATTTAATATAGAAATGTCGAAAGAATTTCAATACCCCCTGAGCCAGCGCGCAGTGATTGTATTATGTTTTTCAATCTTACTGTCGATGGTCTGTGCAAATCAAGTTGGACTTATGAGTGAAGCTCCTTTCCTTTGGTCTGAGAGGGTAAACTGCCTTTTTTATATGGATGAAAACAATCTCCATAGACTTTACACATTGTTTATTTACCTCGGGGTATTGCACTTTCAGTGTTTCAAATAATGCAATTCAGTTTCCAAAATGCATTTTATTAAACAATCTTTTTTTTTATATGACTCAGAGGAGCCTTTTGCATCATTATGAGAGGGTGGTTATTTTTTAAGATTCTTATACATTAGAATATTACACAAATGTCTGATTTGAGGAGAATATTTGCATGTTTTGTGACTATGAGCACTGCATGTGGCGAGTGGTGCTGTCCATGGTCCTGAAACACATCTGAACATACACCTAGACAGTCTTATGTCATTAAGTAAGGCCAGGCAAGTTTATTTGTATTGCACAGTTCATACACAAGGCAACTGAAAGCGCTTAACAAAAAAGATAAGGATAATGCTAATGTTTGCATACCTATGAGGTCGCTACTAAAACTAGATTGCTCCGTGGGAGGAGAGCGTAGGGGAGAGTAGGAGGTTTTCTCAAAATGAGAAGCCTGTGTTGGGGAGCGGTGCTAAACATTCAAACTGAAAAAAACTTTGCAGAAACGGGTATAGCTTCATTAATGTTCACATTTTTACCCAAATGACTGATTTTATCAGAATTTTTGTGATAATGAGGTCAGTACTGCGTGTGGTGAATGTTGCTGTCCTTGTTTCTGAAAGACAACTGAACACATAACTGGACTTCTGATGACATTGAACAGATTTGATTCATAGAAATACTTTAACAAAGTGGTGCCTGATTTACAAACCATTAGAGAATGATTCAGTATTTTAGTGTCCATTTTGTCGGTAGCCTTCACATACTGCTTGATTTAAACCACTTGGACCACAAGTTTTTATGTTGTTTTGGCCGCTGTCACATCTTGATATCAGACAAAATTCATGACCAATGAATTTGGTCCTCTATTGACCAATTGCTCTACGTGTTTTTAATCTTTGCATTTGTTGCGTTTGAACTCTCTGATCTGTGTTGGCAAACCGACAGTTTTGTAAATAAATACTGTTGTGATTTAGGTCTATACAGAGATAGATTGATTTGAATCATACAGTATAAGCCCCAGTGGGCTGAACACAAATAAATGAAAACTCAAACCATACAATATACGTGCCGCAGCCTTTGCAGTAAGCAGAAGGTTACTTCCAACACCGGCGTGTCCTGGTCGACGAGGTCATTTCCATCCTCACAGCAGGTGTGTGTGGTGGGTTCGATGTTGCATAGATAACCCCCACGGAGGCTCTGAGAGATACGGTTGCCTGAGAGATGCAGGAGAGGGAGGCCGAGACGTACCAGACGGTGATGGATGGACTGAGGATGCGTTCAATGATGAATGTGTGCGAGCCAACCGACTGACGCTTACACAGGGAGCTGCCAAAAAACCCCGGCGCCACTTCCACGGGCAGAGAGAGCGCCGTCAGACATGCCCACTCTGAAAGCTCCGCTGAAGGCAAACACTGTTGTCTCTGGCACTGATGTACATATGCTGCTGATTACTGAGTCGGAGCTGGTTCCAGAGGCCTGTCTCTGTGGAAGATCTGCAATATGCTGCGACTCAAAACACTTCTCTGTTCAGACACACACAGGCGCTGCTGGATTTGAAGCAAAGAGGCTGTTCTCATTGTTGCAATTGGCAAACCATGAAGACGGTGTTTCTAATAATGATAATGCCTTGGAGTTTATACAGTGATTTTGTGGACACTCAGAGACGCTTTACATGTCACTATTCTTTCACTCCATACACTGTGGTGATAAACTACTGCTGCAGCTTTCACATGCAGGTATGACCATTCAGAAGCCAGTTGCATAGACAGTTATTACATAGTTCTGCTGTTGTGGGGTTAAAGGTATTTAACCTGGTTTAAAGTTGACACTAAAGTTCTGCTTTTGAAGCAAAAGGCAAACTGTGTTCATGAACGAGAAGATTGCGAGACTAGCTCTTGGATGGCATTTATCAAAGGTCCAGTGTATACTGTAGCGTACAGAAATTCAATATGTACATTTTCAATACAGAGTGGACTGAACCAAGGCCCTGCCAGTGCTTTAAAAGTATCATTTCTGAGCTTTTTAAAAAGTGTTCTATGAATATAGTTGTTAGTAGCGCTATCACACTATCTGAGAGTCATAAAAACTGCACTTATATTAATGGGTTTCTAAAACTTGCAGAATATTACTTGGGCCTTTTGATTTTCACACGTTCACACAGGAGCTGTAGCATAAATCCTTGAATGAAAAATGTACTAATCCATGCTCACACACATTTCCTGATCTGGACAACACTGTAAAAAAAAGATGAAATATGAAGAAATATTTATGGATGCACCGATTCCTGTACTGGTATTGGGTATCGGGTCAATACCATAAGCTTGTACTCGTACTCGTACTCGTACTCGTACACGTACCATAGGACCCAATACCCACATTTACAGTATTTATGTAATTAAAATTAGTGTCACAACAGCAGATAGCTGTGTAGCATGTGTTGCCATGGTGATCTCCTAAAGTCTGCAACAAAAAAACGTTTGTTGCTAGCTCAACGACAAGCAGATACTGGCCCTAAAAGCCGACTGTACGCCAGGTGGGTCACAAGGTGGGTCCAAAACATACACGTATAACACCAGTAATTTCAAACATCAAACATCTGAAACCTGGTATAGCAGCAAAGTTTAGCATAAGAGCTATCACCGGCGCACAAAAACAACAAACTCTAAAACGTACCATTTGTATGAGTGGAATGTTACCGTGGCTTTTATTGTTCAACTGCTAAAACAATTTCTAAAATTGTTCAAGCATTTTTCTATTGTTAAAATGAGAAAGAAAATGTTTTATATTTCAGTTGTATTAATTTTATGAATTCCATAACACAATGCAGAACTCATATTGATACTCGGTGTCAGCAAGTACTCAAATTAAGGTACTTGTACTGATACAGGTTTTGAAAAAAGTGGTATTGGTGCATCCCTAGTAATATTTGCTTTAATCGAGTTTTTCTCATTTCAAGCGAGACATTTCTTGATCATTTTGCTTTGTCCCATTTGCAAATATTGTTTAAAGGCAGTCAAAACTTGAACTAAGATACATATTGCCAATTTTTTTTGGGACTTGTTTCTACCAGTTTTTCACAGCCATATCTAAATGTATTCTCATAGACACACAATTATTTCTGACTCTATTTGCAAACTTGAGATCGCACATTGACCTTAAATGATTGCCCATTTTAGCTTCAGCTCTGCTCATTTTGGGCATGGGACCAGAGAGCCTTATATCACATATCGGTGCTGGCAAGAGTGAATGCGGTGGCTGTCCTGGCTCACAGAGGAGGTTTCTTTTTCACTTAACCAGCAGTTGTGGCTGTGATGTCCTGGCGCTGGCTTTGTGAGTGTGAATGAAGGGTCACTAGACATGTTTGGCGAGGGATTGGAGATATTGAGGGAGATAGCTGCAGTTGTCTCTTCGTCTCACTGTGGCTCGCTTTAACAGATGGGGAGCTATCTTTAGAGCACTTCATAAGACATTGAGACATGAGCACGAGACGGAACTGGCACATAAGAGACTTTCTTCAGAGTAGACCATTTCCTGTATTGTCTTTCCAGTACCATCGTGATATTGATGCTTGAGTAATGGTTTAAATAGTGTTTTGGTGTGTGTGTGTGTGGTTTATTATGTTGGTGATTGTTGCCTCAAGTTTAAGGGCAATATCAAACTAATGGAAGTTTCACCATCTGCTTTGCTGTATGAGTGTAATTGTCACAAAATTGTTATTGGTAAAAAAAAAAAAAAAGACCCAAAACAACTTTTATCTACAGAGCATTTCATTTGCTTCTATAACCCCACTGACAGAAATCAGAAGATTCTTCCAATTATGCATGTGAAAGTGGTTATGAGATTATGATGAATGAAAAAAGAAAACTATAAAAATCTGTTGTTCATTAATCTACGGATGGACAATACAAGGGCATAACTGAGCATGTAAACTCTCAAACAAAATTATACATTATTTACACATGTATAAGTTCACACACCTATACATTATTAAAGTTTTGCCCCGACCCAGGAATTGACTAATAAAGGGGTAGACAATGAATGAATGAATGACCTATACATTATATACTGTACATACAGTTCATCACAAGATCATATACAGCACCACTGTGTTCTTCTTCAAAACACAATCCTCTCACACTGCCATCTTTAAAAACAACATGTAAATGTGTTTTTAAAGATGTTATTATTGAGGTCTGTCCATCACTGGTCGCCAACAGCAGGAGCATCTGGCCCTGTGTCTGTCTCTGAGCTGTCTCTGTGTCTGTCTCTGTACTGTCTCTGTGTCTGTCTCTGTGTCTCTCTCTGTGTTGTCTCTGTGTCTGTCTCTGTACTGTCTCTGTGTCTGTCTCTGTGCTGTCTCTGTGTCTGTCTCTGTGCTGTCTCTGTGTCTGTCTCTGTGCTGTCTCTGTGTCTGTCTCTGTGCTGTCTCTGTGTCTGTCTCTGTGCTGTCTCTGTGTCTGTCTCTGTGCTGTCTCTGTGTCTGTCTCTGTGCTGTCTCTGTGTCTGTCTCTGTGCTGTCTCTGTGTCTGTCTCTGTGTCTGTCTCTGTGCTGTCTCTGTGTCTGTCTCTGTGTCTGTCTCTGTGTCTGTCTCTGTGCTGTCTCTGTGTCTGTCTCTGTGCTGTCTCTGTGTCTGTCTCTGTGTCTGTCTCTGTGCTGTCTCTGTGTCTGTCTCTGTGCTGTCTCTGTGTCTGTCTCTGTGCTGTCTCTGTGTCTGTCTCTGTGTCTGTCTCTGTGCTGTCTCTGTGTCTGTCTCTGTGCTGTCTCTGTGTCTGTCTCTGTGCTGTCTCTGTGTCTGTCTCTGTGCTGTCTCTGTGTCTGTCTCTGTGCTGTCTCTGTGTCTGTCTCTGTGCTGTCTCTGTGTCTGTCTCTGTGCTGTCTCTGTGTCTGTCTCTGTGCTGTCTCTGTGTCTGTCTCTGTGCTGTCTCTGTGTCTGTCTCTGTGCTGTCTCTGTGTCTGTCTCTGTGCTGTCTCTGTGTCTGTCTCTGTGTCTGTCTCTGTGCTGTCTCTGTGTCTGTCTCTGTGTCTGTCTCTGTGTCTGTCTCTGTGCTGTCTCTGTGTCTGTCTCTGTGCTGTCTCTGTGTCTGTCTCTGTGTCTGTCTCTGTGCTGTCTCTCTGTGTCTGTCTCTGTGCTGTCTCTGTGTCTGTCTCTGTGCTGTCTCTGTGTCTGTCTCTGTGTCTGTCTCTGTGCTGTCTCTGTGTCTGTCTCTGTGCTGTCTCTGTGTCTGTCTCTGTGCTGTCTCTGTGTCTGTCTCTGTGCTGTCTCTGTGTCTGTCTCTGTGCTGTCTCTGTGTCTGTCTCTGTGCTGTCTCTGTGTCTGTCTCTGTGCTGTCTCTGTGTCTGTCTCTGTGCTGTCTCTGTGTCTGTCTCTGTGCTGTCTCTGTGTCTGTCTCTGTGCTGTCTCTGTGTCTGTCTCTGTGCTGTCTCTGTGTCTGTCTCTGTGTCTGTCTCTGTGCTGTCTCTGTGTCTGTCTCTGTGTCTGTCTCTGTGTCTGTCTCTGTGCTGTCTCTGTGTCTGTCTCTGTGCTGTCTCTGTGTCTGTCTCTGTGTCTGTCTCTGTGCTGTCTCTGTGTCTGTCTCTGTGCTGTCTCTGTGTCTGTCTCTGTGCTGTCTCTGTGTCTGTCTCTGTGTCTGTCTCTGTGCTGTCTCTGTGTCTGTCTCTGTGCTGTCTCTGTGTCTGTCTCTGTGCTGTCTCTGTGTCTGTCTCTGTGTCTGTCTCTGTGCTGTCTCTGTGTCTGTCTCTGTGCTGTCTCTGTGTCTGTCTCTGTGCTGTCTCTGTGTCTGTCTCTGTACTGTCTCTGTGCTGTCTCTGTGTTATCTTTGTGCTGACTCTGTGCTGTCTCTGTGTCTGTCTCTGTGCTGTCTCTGTGTCTGTCTCTGTGCTGTCTCTGTGTCTGTCTCTGTGCTGTCTCTGTGTCTGTCTCTGTGTCTGTCTCTGTGTCTGTCTCTGTGCTGTCTCTGTGTCTGTCTCTGTGCTGTCTCTGTGTCTGTCTCTGTGCTGTCTCTGTGTCTGTCTCTGTGCTGTCTCTGTGTTATCTTTGTGCTGACTCTGTGCTGTCTCTGTGTCTCTCTCTGTGGTGTCTCTATGCTGCCTCTGTACTGTCTCTGTGTTATCTTTGTGTTATCTCCGTGTTGACTCTGTGCTGACTCTGTGTTGTCTCTGTGGGTTCTTTGTTCTGACTCTGTGTTGTCTATATGTCTGTCGGCCTCTGTTGTGTCAAAATACTGAAGGTTTATTCTGAAGGATGGAGACACAAAAAGGCTGAACACAGATTTGAATAGTCTCAGAACTCTGATAACTGATAATTCTTATTTCATTCATTCATTCGTTTTCTACCCCTTTATAAGTCAATTTCTGGGTCGGGGGAGTGTGTTAAGTGTCTTGCACATGGACACAACGTGGGAGCAGTTGGACAAGGTCTCGTGGGGGAATTTAACCCAATGCTCCACCAACTGAGCCACTGTTGCCTCTTCAATTAATTCTGTGAATGTTGATAATAATGAACATACATAAATACATTAACTTACATGCACACACCCACACACACACCTACACCTACGCACACAGACCCAAACACTCTCTGACCCTACACCTATTCTTCGCTCTGTGGCCTTCTTCAGCACTTTTTTCATGCAATTAGGTTTGTGTTACTTTTGTCGATAAAGCGACAAAAGTAACTGTAATTGTAAGTAATTGCCAAAGCCTTTGTGTAAGTCAAAAAATTGATTTCTATCTTCATTTTGTGACGCAAAGCCAAATATTCCTCTTGTGCTGCGTTGGTTTCACCCAGTTTTATTATTGTGCAGGAAATGGTTTAAGGACCAAGTTATTTGCTGCTCCACATCCGACAGTAACAAAGTGAAACTCTCACACCGGCTAAGTGTCAACAGAGACTGGGCACAATTAAGAACAGAGGCCGTGTCCTCCAGTCTGTGGTTGACACCTCTGAAGAAGTCAAAGAATCAAATTCTGGACTCATTAATTTCATAAAACAGACCACAAGCTGTCAATTAATTCTGTGCAGAAATAACTGAATTGTTGCATGAGTGTACATGTTGATAGTCCAGGACCAGTCTCTGACCAGTTCAGGACCAGTCTAGGATCAGTCTAGGAACAGTCAATGATCAGTCTAGGACCAGTTTAGGACCAGTCTAGGAACCGTCGATGATCAGTCTAGGACCAGTCTAAGATCTAGGAGGCGATAAGTCTATAAACTATATTTAGAAACAGAAAAAGTCATGTTTTGAAGACCAAAAACCATACATAAGCAGACTAATTACACTTCCAAAACAAAAAGCCATCAAATTGACTGCTGGGTTGACTGCTGGATTGACTGCTGGGAATCCTAATGTTAAAATGAACTAAAGTTTTAATATAACATGTAAAAAAAAGATTTTCTTGAATGTGAACCTATTTTCTGCCCAGTCTGAGTCAAAACAAGGAACAAAAATAAAACAAATTGCTATCTCCTTTTTGTGAGATAGAGTACATTACAATGTTTTGCGGTGTGATTTTGTTATTCAGAATGGTTGGTGCATATGAATCAGGGCCCAGTGGCTGCCTGCTGCCTACTGCCTGCTGCCTGCTGAACACTAGTGCATGAAGCAGACTCTGTGTTGTAGCCTCACGCTGAGCTCCTGCCCCGACACAACGAGGAGCTTTTCCAAAGTGAGCATTACTGTTCCTTTCACTCTCTGACATCAGCCACACGCACTTTTGATTCTCCCAGGTTTTCAACAAAGCACAACAAACTCTAAACTCCTAAACTTGAAATAATTACAATATTTTAAATTATAGAAAATATTGCATAAGTGATGAAACACAGACAAACGTTGAAGATGAATATAGCTTAGTCTATGTTTTTCCGTAACTCCAATGAATGTATCTACTGTATTTCACAAGGATGGAGGACAGGGAGGTACTGTGAACTGGAGCATACAGAGGAAACCTCCGCAAACACAGGGAGTAATAACTCCACCTGCAGTTAACAATAGGACTCCCAGAATTCTGAAAATAGTAGAATTCCCAGAGCAGTTAAAAAAAGTGTGTTTTATTTTCCACCAGTTATAATAAAAGTAGGTGATTTATAAAGTTTTTTACCATAGTCTGTAAATATCAAGGGCCGTATTGATGCCTATTTCCCCAATTGAAATGAATGTATGTGTTACGGACATGGGCGGTCTCAAAATGGCCGCAAGAAGCCCCTTCTGCAGGAAAATTGTGAAAAAACACTTTTAAAAAGAGGAGGCTGTATCATGTGCGCATTGGCCGGCAGATACTGGCTGCCTCACTTCTGTCAATGTGCCCCAGGGCAGCTGTAGCTACAGTAGTTATGACATGTGTCTTTGAGTGTCCAAAAAAGGCGCTGCATAAAATCAATCCATTATTTTATAATTATTATTTTTATTACTATCAATATTATTATTGCTATTATTTGTGCCAGAGGAGGATATCGTGGCAAAGCACAAATGCACTAGTGAAATAAAAGGATCAGGCTGCATGGTGTTTGTGTGTCCCTGTTTGCCACAGCAGACTTGATGAAAGCAGATGCTGCATGTTTGGAGTGCTCTCCGGGTGCAAGGATCTGTCAGGTGCAAAATTATACATGCTAATATAGTCAGCTCTTTGCTCAGCGTTTTTGGGAAAAGGACTGCAGCTTCACATTAAATCCCCACATTATCACCATTAGACAGTACTTCTGCAAACTGGCACGTAAACCACAAAACAAACATTGGATAGAGCAGGCAGCAGGCAGTCATTACCACATCTGTGAAACTGTGCTTCTGAACCAATAATATCAATGACAAGAGATGTTAGCTTAAAGTCGGACCGCAGAAATGTCACTTAAATGCTAAGATTAACATAGAGATTTAAATGCCAGACTGTGCACTGCGTAAATCAGCATGGATTTCAGAACCAGAATAAAGTCTCCTATAGTAAAACTTTATGGTTTTGATGTTTTATGTATTTGCTAGATAACACACAATAAGAATTATAATTTATACAATGAAGTGCACATGGAAAAGACCCTTTAGACTTAGACTTAGACGGACTTTATTGATCCACAAGGGAAATTGTATTGTCACAGTATAGCATAGTTGCATAGTATTCCACAAAAAATAACAATGAAAATAACAAATTAAACAACCTGAAAATAAGAATAAGAATAATAAGATACTATTGTGAGAATAGAATGATATGGCTATAGGTACTCAGGAATAAACATATCTGTTAATATGTACACATTTACAGTTTAAAATAGTGGATAACAGGATAATACACATATATACAATATATACAAAGTGGTTTGGATTCATGATTTGGTCAGTTGTGTATAATATTGTATTTTAGATATTGAGAATTTAAATATATAATACATTATATATATATATATATATATATATATATATATATATATATATATATATATATATATATAAGGGGTAGAAAAATGAATGAATGGATGAATAAAATATATGGTTAAACAAGTATGATGGGTATAATACTGTATATATTGGTCTGCCCTAATCCTATGCTACCACCAGAGAGAGGAGTCAATTGTATTTGGATCTCTGCTAGTGTACAAGTATCTCCACGACCTCACACCAAAGACATCATATGAACCAACTCGGACTCTGAGGAGCACAGGGACTAGCCTCCTGCTGGTGCCCACAGTCAGAACTATACAGTTCCTTTTAGCTGTGCATACAACTCAGGGATTTAATCTTCACTCTTTTTTATGTACAGTGATTATTTATGATGTAAACGCTTTGTGTTATTCTTTCTATCTTGTTTCCTTAAGCACTTTGAGTCGCCTTGTGTATGAACTGTGCTATATAGATAGACTCACCTTGCATTATGTGTCCTGTAGGCATGAAATAAACAATCTAAAATATCATAGTGAGGCGTGAGGCTTCCAGTGGAGACCCAGCGGAGCGTGAATAAAGAGGAAGCTCACGTCTCTGATTTGTCCAGTCCATGTTTACTGCCGCTGTCCAAACTCTGCCCTGCTTTGACTTTTTTGTGGTCATGCTGTGAAAACATATGAGTCAGAGTGAACCGCATGGGCCTTGTCTGTAACAATACCACTGCACGAAAAGGTCACGTTTGTAACTACCACAGCTTCACACAAGCAAAACAAACCAAATGTATAGCGTAATTAGCACAGGATGTTTTAATTACAGCGGCACGGTAACACAAACTCGGGGGCTATGCGAACATGGCATGGGTACAAATTCCATCGCAAGTGTTACTGTGAGAAGCAATCTGGACGGAGAACGTAATATGGCAGATGTTAGAAAAGCTGGTGGATATACTGCCTTACTTGAGGGATACCAATAAGTGTTCACATTATCAAACAGTATCAAATATCTGCTCACACAGAGCAGATTTTTGTCTTTTCAAAAAATTGTCACCAAAGGTTTTATACACATGGCTGTGTTTGCAGCTGGTAATATTCAAACTTGGCAACAAAAAAATAAAGACAAATTCTACTCATCTCTCTGGTGGTAGCATGGGGAGATATGGGCTGCCACTAGCTACATATGAAATGTTTCTTCTCCATGTTTAGTCCTGACTCTGGGCACCAGGAGGAGGCCAGTCCCTGTGCTCAGAGTCCCCGTAGGAGGCCAGTCCCTTTGCTCCTCAGAGTCCAAGCTACAGAATTATAAGAGAGCAGCCACAGTTAAGATCTGTGCAGTAAACTTACAGAGTTTATTTTATTCCCACGTTTGTGATGTTGATCTGTAATATGTCACTTGAGGTAAAAGAGCGAGAGAAGCCAACACACAGGTCTGTTTTTCAATCAAATCATGAGACATTTAAGCAAACGATGACGGGAGGCTCCCGTCTCAAAGCCACAGAGGGCATTATTTCAAGGATACACCTCTCCTGCTGTTTCTCGAATGGACCGCTTACAAATGTCCCCTATTTACACCAACACAGCTTTGGCCATTATTAAAGTGACAGCGAACAGACCCCAGTACTCCCCTGGACCACAGCAAAAACATCCAGCATCTGAAAAATGAGTTGTCGCCCGAGGCAGCGGGTCCATGTTCGAGCACATTCTGAACTTTTTATATTTTGGATGCCTGTTTATTCTTGTTTCATCATTGAGAGAACAAAACAGAGTGTTTCGTCTTCAGGGTGAAGAGAAAGGTGCATTCCCATTTTGACGCTCTTACGGAGATGTTTCATCTGTCGCATGTTATTTTAATTCCTGATTTGTTCAAGGGTATGACTTACATGTTTTTGAGGCATGGTGAGGAGATGTAGATGTAGATGTGCAATATAAATCAAAACAGATGTTTCTGATCAGTGAGAAGAGAACTCTCACTGCTTATATTCCGTGTTGCCAGTCTATTCCCTGCATGTACAACCAGCTGCTAATTATGTTGTGAAAATGTCTGTATGGAATATTTGCTGGGTTATAAATGGATTCATACTTATTTTATAATAACTATGATTTAATGTATTCCAATTAAATTTATCCTAGTATAAAAAAATCACATTAGTTATCTCAGAGGACTATACAAATCTGTTGATTTGCCAACACAGATCAGAGAATAAAACATTTCAGGGGTAGATGACCAATGTTTGCCAAAAAAAAATTACGTAAATAGACAAATCAATGCTGCCACACTGGCTTGTCCCTCTACTCTGATCTCCTCCGATCAGTGCCTGAGCTCAACAGCAATCAGCCTCAGCTGCTCAGTAACACACCTGTGCTCATCACTTCATGGCTGCATTCAAACAGAGCCTCTCAATTCTCTCCAGCTCAAGCTGCTGGTTGAGCAGCAACCCACCTCCTCCCCATCACCACCTCTTCAGTGGAGTATCATGTCATAGTGTCATGAGCTTGCGAACCGGGGGCTTATCACTAAATATACTAGTACTCAATCTAAGTGTTGCTGGATCATGCATCTTGACAACATTCTAATGCAATCTTTGTTGAGTTTTTCCAGGTTGAAATAAAGTTCACAGCATTAATAGAATACTGACTGCTGGAGAAAAATGCTGAAGGTGTACCATTAGTAGAACTGGTCAGCGGCTTCAAGCAAAAAGAAAAACAAACAAGCAAAATGTAATTACTTCAGAAAAAGGAGTGTCTGAAGAAACGTCTGGGGACTGAAAGATCACTTTATCGATAGCTTCATGCTAATGCTTTTGGACAACTAGTCTAACTATTTCAGGTTATAATAGTGCATGGATTTTATAAACTGTAGTTTTTTTTGGACACTCAAAGATGCTTCACATGTCATTATTCAATCTCTCTTTACAGCGTTAATCATTCACTTGTGCCTGCCAAAACATCACTCTACCTCTTCCAAAGTGGCCACTCCTGCTGGATCAGTAATATATATTTTTATTTTCACAGATTCCCCAAGTGAGCTACGCCTCCACCGCGCCCGAGCTCAGTGACAACACCAGATACGACTTTTTCTCCAGAGTGGTCCCCCCTGACACGTACCAGGCGCAGGCCATGGTGGACATCGTGAAGGCCATGCGCTGGAACTATGTGTCTACGGTGGCCTCAGAGGGAAACTATGGGGAGAGTGGAGTGGACGCTTTCATTCAGAAGTCCAGGGAAGACGGTGAGTGGATTTTTCCCTCTAATCTAAGTCCTGTGTGAATGCATATGCAACACTCAGACTCTGAATTCTTAAAACTACTAAAACTCCAAGAACCATCGTATAAGACTGGCTCGCATTTCTCTATCTGACAGATCGACCAAAGCGTTCGCAGATGACTTTTGCATGGCACGGTGTTGTACATTTAATCAATGCTACTTAAAGCTACTTAACACTCATTTCATGCAATACAGTTCCACTTAACAAGATCCTGGCTGTTGGTTCTTCACTACTTTTTTTCATGTAATTCTGGCCTCCGTCACATCTTTTGATCCAATTGTCGAGACAATAAAGTGTAGCCACAAATATGCAAATCATGACTTGTTTTGGGTTGACTTTATAGATCTCACACAGGAGAAATGTCTCCTGTGTGAGATCAATGAAGTCTATCTTATCTCTTGATGATTTCATGTCGAGGTCTAGTTTTCTCACAAAAAAACAACACAGCATTAACATTAAGAGATCCTTTATTTGTCTCCCAGTTGGGAAATTTCAGGGTTACATCACCGGGAATGAAGAGCACACAATACACACAATACAAGATACTTGAACAATAACCCTTTACTGAAATCAAATTGAATCTCAAACTTCAGCATAATAAATAAATAAAATTCAGTTTATTCCATTGCAGAAATATATAGTTGTATGTATACATTTGTTAGCAGCATGAGGGTCTGGGATACCGGGACTCAGTAAAGTGACAGTGGACACAGAGGGTTTCGTTACACATTCTGACACCATAGGAATCCATATCTCCTAGAAAGATTTCACTAGGACCAACTTTATTCTTTTATTAACACAGTATACGGACAAACGCCTCTGCCATGTTTCACTTGCGTTCATTAGTATTCTGAGAGTGACATTGATCACTTGAGTGTGCACTCCTCACATAGCAGGGCTCTGACAGATGCCTCAGTGTGTCGTACAGCAGACTGCCCTCTCATCGTCTTCTCACAGCCGGATCTGACACGTCGTTTCATTTAGACGTAAATGTGAGTCCGGCTCAGTTATTTTCAGAACGCAAAAACCCATTTGCCAAAAAAAGACATTAGGTTTTGACGTAAAGGCACATTAACATCCTAGCACTTTAACACTTGGACTCCCAGAAGTAAGAAACACCTAGAGCCGTCATTTTGACTGCTCCTATGACTGTTTAATGGGATTCTGAAACGTTCGTGAAAGTAACCATCAAATTCAGTAAGTGTGAAAACTGGTGAATATAACACTAAATACAATAAAAAAACAGTGTGTTAAAAGACTAAACTCCAACTGGTTGTGAGTTAGCAGTATGTTGCTATGGTTAATACAGGATGAATTTTGATATACACATGACACACACAGCTAAACAGAACAATTTTAACATGGATTTGAACATTGTTAGAGAAGAAGCTTTTCTCAGGATTTTCAGGAGGACTATTCCATGTTTTAACTGCTCCTCAGAGTCCCAGCAGGAGGCCAGTCCCTGTGCTCCTCAGAGTCAGAGTTGGTTCATATGGCACTAACATGTCACCGATGTAATTTGGTGCAAGGCCATGGAGAGACTTGTACATGAGCAGAGATGCTTTAAAGCTGGGGTACCTAACTAGTCTTGTAAAAGTAAAAGGTTGGGAACAATCAGACCCCCACTTGCCATCTGCATCTTCTAAGACTTTTGCATTCTTATCTTTCTTTATCTGTGTTTATATACCGCCTTTCACAAACCAGAGTCACAAAGCGGTTTACAATTTGGTGTTTTTTTTGGGCATTTTCTCACTCCACACAGAGATGGGAGCAGGGTCGCCAGTACAGGAGGCGCACCGCACAGCTCTCAGACCCTTTGGTCTGAGAGCTGATTGGCTGAGTGCGTGTCCTCCTCTGTTTCTCACATTTCTGTCTGAAAAAGCTGATCTAAAAGATGTGACAAAAATACATGCAAAACATGTGACAGAACCAAACTCTGATCTAATTTTACTACAGCTAATGTTTTGTAGTTTAAAAGCTCGTTACCCCTACTTTTAAAGCACGTTACCCCTGCTTTTAAGTCTATTCTCTGCAGCACGTGAAGCCAGAGAGCTCGGCACATGTAAGCCTAACGTGAGTGTACTTTCTGACAAAGGCTGCTTTGAAATGATTTATCATGTAGTAACAGAAAAGTATGAAAATAAATTGTAAGTGCATCCACTCTCCACTATGAAAATGGAAAAAAAGTCTTCCATTTGGCTTGATTTCAAAGACTCTTTATTGATGTTTATCTCCGTACAACACATTACCCCTTCCAAGGGTATCTCAAGGAGCATAAGATGTTCTGGTGCAACTCTAATTAAAAATATGAGGCTTTGGGGGGCTCTGGTCACGTCGCGGCTGTCCACTGTCCCTCTGTTCCTGGGTGGAAACAGGCAGACTTGGCTGGGTCTGAATACTTCATCGTCTGGACAGGAGTCAGGGGCAGAAATGGGTGAAATGAATACTGAGTAGATCATAATAGTAGCTCCCCTGAGACAAAATAATAAGATTTGCATTTCATTAGATCAAGTGAAAGTCCTCCACAAGAAACAATATTAGGTCAAGACCAATATTCTTGGACAGTGATTGGATGTCAGAAGACAACACTGAATGTGAATACCTCAAAATAGTTCAGTGTTGAGTTTAATTTGCTTAATTCTGAAAAAAACAAAAACAAAGTCTGTGTAGAAACTATAAACAAATATGTTTAATTTGGTTTGTAGAATTTAGTAATTGCTGCACTGCCAAAAGTTATGGAAAATAAGTACATCATTGCTAATATTTGGCATAATGTATACAATTCAAATTGCCTTAAAAACAATTTTCAAATGGGACAAAAAAAATGACATGTCTCCCTGGGAATGAGAACATAAAACAACACTAAATGGCTTTGTCCCACTAGCAAATCTTGTTTTAACACAGTCAGAATGTACTCAAAATAAGATAAAAACCACTTGATACACAACATTTTCCCTTGTATGTTATAATTTTTTGCAGGGTCTCTTATCTCTCCATAAACATCAGTGAAAGAATGAAAGCCACAGCTCTTGTGTATTCAATTCAAGGTATTCTTGTACAGCCCCAAATCACAAGTCTAACACTAACAGGCCCTCCTGCATCTGCAAGGAAAAACCCAGTGGGAGAAAAGATGGACACCTCCACATTGAGAGAGGGAGCCGCTCCACACGGAAGGACGGGCTGTAGATGCAGGACCTAAGCTACAGAACAAGGGCCAAGGCCGGACTGCAGGACTGAAGCAGCTCCCAGGCGGGTCGGGCAGGGCAGTCCGCGGGTGTAGATGGAGGGGACCGGGTTCAGAGGTCCCGTTGTCACGCCATGAAACAGACAATGGGACAATAGGTGAATACCAATGAACAGACTACTGTCAAAATCCTAATAATGCAAACAGATAAAGTAGGAAGGAGAAGATGGTGCTCAAGTTACCATACGTCTCCCAGCAAACTGACTCCCTACGCAGCTTGACTGACAGTCTAAGATTTGTAGTCTTCCCTGAGTCTTACCTTCTACCCATATACTGAATTAAACAGGACCGTTTTAAGCCTGGCCTTGAATGTTGAGACCATGTTTGCTTCCTTGACGTGGACGGGAAGCTGATTCCACAGTAAAGGAGCTTTGGACATTTATCAACATTCATGGACATTTGTCTCTTCCTATGGACCAATACATTTGTGCTCTATTTTATTTTTTCCTTAAGTATTGATTTTCTGATCTGTGTTGTGATTTCAATGGTTAGTCCTCTGAGATGACTGCTGTTTTGATTTAGGGGTATACAAGAATAATTTGTATTGTATTATATTGTATTGGTAGCTAAAGGTTCTGCCAGCGACAGTGAGACCCAGTAACATTGCTTGCTGTTACTGGGTCTAAAATGTGTGAATTGTTGTGGAATTTTCTTTGGAAGTATGGTCACAGATCCTTTTTGAATAAGCGCTCAGCATGTTCGCTTTGTGCCATATGTTGATTTTTTTCTGAATATTCTATACTTTATTTTATCCAAAAATGTTTCCTCAAATGCAACAAACACATTTCTATCCAAGGCCTTCACAGTGATTATTAGTGTTGTGCAAGTTACTTCAAGAGCATAATGAGTTACTTGTTACTGCTATTTCAAAGTAATGTGTTTGACTACAATATTACTGTCTCTGAATTGTAAAGCATTACACTACTACTGCATTACTTTCACCAAATATATAAACATGCAAACTAAATGTAGCTTATAATGCTATTGCGTGAGGTTGATGGAGCTTTTGTTCTCACATATAATGTGCATGCACTGAACTGTTATGTTCCACATCTTTGTCTCCAACAAACTCTAAATAAAGGGAGTCTGTCCATCTATAAAATGTACTTTGTCGACCTTGTGCCTGTTTCAGCTTCAGCTGCAGCCATCTTCTACAAGAAAGGAAAACACTTCAAGATGGTTTCTAATGAAGCAGATTTGTTCTTCTGCTGATCTCGTGGTGGCACAATATAAAGGCTAAACACTATTTTGTTTTGGCTTAAAATATAATTAAAATATTACCATGTCTCTTTTTAGAAATGCCTTACATCACTGCGTTACAGCAAAAATCCATACATTACAGTAATTAGTTCAGTTCAGTTCAGTTCAGTTCATTTATTTGCCATTTGCAGTATAAAACCACATTGGAATACATTCCACATTGGAATACATTACTTACAATACAATTACATTACTTTTGTAGCGTGTTACTCCCAACACTGGTGATTAGACATTATGACAGAACAAAATATGAAAGTCATGTATACAGGGAAAGGTCAAAGCACTAAGGTGCTGTATAGAAGTCACAACATTCCAAAGTGCCTATAGGTTAATACTGTGGTAAAGAGGAGCTGAACAATTGTTCTTGGTATGTGTGGTATTTCTATTTATTTTGTAATTATATAATAAATAGAAAATGTAATTAATTATAATAGAAAATCCACACCATGACACTTGAAGAATTCAATGGCAAATTTGTGAAACGAATCACTCAGTTTCCTTTTTCAACATTACTTTCAAAAATTGCTTATTTCCTATTGAGTTTGCCTCCCATTGAAATAGAATTCCAGAGCATGAACCTTTGCTCTTGTTCATGTACAATTGTGTTCATCTTTAAAAACATATGTTACTGCAGAATCCACATTGAAAGCTCAGTGTTGTGAGCCTGCTCCCTTCTTGCCTTTGGTGAATACAAAGGGGGTACAGTGAGGCTAAGAGGTTCGTGATGAAAGGCAGATCTGAGAGCCAGGTGGGAGTGAGCGCTTTGCAACCTACCTCTGCAAACAATGCCCGAAGATGAGATTCAGTGGCCCTCAGTGTCAGAGTCGGGGAGTTTGTGAGGTCTGTTCTCCGATGCACTGACCCGGGATGTGACCTCGCCCACAGTAAGACGCTCACCGGCAGCAGTAGACGGAGGGCGGACAGATAAATACTGTAGTTGTGTAAAACGGGAACTTCAGGATACAACAGCCGCACTAAGAATCCTGCTCAAACACATTTATGCAGGTGGGAGAATTTTCTGTTGCATTCTTTGTCTGTAGCATTAGGACGATGTTGAACTAGAATAAAACAAATGTAAATCTGTAGAGGTGGGAGTTGGCTAAAATGTGATGATTCGATAGTATTTGGGCGTGTAGACCAGAGCGATCAGACAAGTTTGGGACCCAAACCTATGCTTTCTGAAAAACATACCCTGTAAAACGACATGGGCAGTGCGCGGCCCAAGGGCCACATGTGCCAGATTCATTTTTCTATGTGGCCCTCTGAGCTTTTCCCATATACAAACTTCATACTGTATCCCCCTTTTTTAAAGTCTACAACGGCATGTTATACTTCATAATTCATCAAAAACATTCATCTGTCCTCAATACATAGCCTTTGTTCATCAAATACAGTTTGTTACATTTTTATCAGAAGTAGATCAAATGTTAACCATAGTCACTTTTTTTTTTATAGTGTTGTTGGTCTCTTTAAAATATGTATGTTTAAAACTTAATATTCCATACCCTTTTTCAAATTAGTTTTGAACAGAGGGTAAAAATGAACGCTTCAGGGACGTTGGTAGATGAATAATATTACAAAAGGTGTTTTTTGATGAAAGGAATGTCTTTGTAAATGAAAGAAAATAAGTTTCCCTAAATGCCTCTTTTAATCAAGCCACATCTCAACGAACCCCTCTGAGTCCAAGCGATGTCCCAGTGACATGCAATAATTAATTTCAAAAGTAGAGAGGTAGCCGGGGTTTTTTGGTACGCTGTAACATAATTAGTTGGTGAAGAAAATTGCTCTTGTACTCAAACCTCTCTTCATCACAGTGTTTGACATAAATACGCAAAGAAAGATGAGAACAGAGAGAGATATTGAGTGTGTTGGGAAGTTTGGCTGAAAGAGAACAATTATTTAAATGCAATAATTTTACATCACTTTAGTTGTGTGCGCAAAATTCTGAGATACAGAACAGAAGAGATTTTTTTTTCTCTACCACAATATCCTTGATCCTATTCAGCCAAGGCCAGCTGATGCATTTAAGAGCACAGGTACAATCCATACTTATATAAGACATGTATGTGCCATATAGGAGTACATGGAGTTCTTCAATTCAATTAAATTTAATCTTGCATAGCCCTAAATCACAACACTAGCTTTCTCGGAGGACTTTACAAAACCGTTGAATCTGCCAACACAGATAAAACACACAAAATGCAATACTAAAAGAGTCCATAAGGGGCAGATGACCAATGCCCATAAATGTTGATAAATGTCCTTAAATACTTGCTGGGTTTTTTGGTACATTATTAGTCTATGATGAAAACTGTCCAATCTTTTTCATTTTTTGAGGCCTCTTTCTCATAATGAAAATAAAGTCATCAGAGGGTGTGCTCAAACCTCTCTGCGACAAAATGTTTGGTATAAACACACAAAAAGGCAAGGGGGGTTACTGAGTGTGCCCAAGTTTTGTCTGAAAGGAGGCCATAGAGTACCATCTTAGACGACAAGCCTCCCTCCTCTGCAGACATGTTGATTACTGTGGAGCGCACCCCAATAGATGCCATTAATCAAGTTAATGAAACACAATGCCAATAAGAGGGCTAACAAGATTCCCTTACAAACCAATGGCCAGGCTGACACCGACATGAGAAAGGCTGCTAATGGAGTGAGCCCCAATCCGTTTTGGCAAGGCTGGATTAAAGGCATTAGGGCTCACACGGATGAATACTCGCATGCAAAGAATGTACAATAAAGGAGGATTGTAAGACACCGTGCTGCTTTGCTTCCAATGGATGTATTTGGAGATGCAGCCTGGGGAAAATTTTCACCCGTGCTGAACTAAATTGACAATAGTAAGTTGTTTTTGGCTTTTAGTATTAGTTTGAAGTGGAGTTTTTGTTAGTTTTGTGAGCATGTTCTTGGTTTGCGAATGGTAAATGTTTGAGAGTTTAGTGAGTTGGTTTTGGGCTATTTCTAAACTGGTGATGGATTATCCCCAATATTAATTTCTGGTTTGGTTTCTGTGAGTGCTTATCCTTCCGTCCATTGTCTTCCCCCTTAATCCATTTCTGGGTTGGGTGCATCATTATTTAGAGACTTCTGATCAATTTGGAGCTGAGTTCAGGTGTGGGAACAGACAGATTTTCATCCTGCTACTGCTGCTAAGAGACTGTATGAAAGAATGCCAAGAGGATGTGATTTTTGTTTCATAAATAGACTTCACATTTCGTCTCCCTGGTCTTCAGTGTAAGAAACCTTTCACATCTGGCTCTTTGGCTGTTTGCACGAGCCACAGTCTCTATTTTCCATCTATTAATAGTGCCTGATATTGGTTCAGTAGAGGCTGAAAACCATACATTGTTTGGTCATATATGTTTACAGATTGGCTGCTGGAGTTGCTTGCTTTGAGGGCAAAAAGACATGTTGAATTGATTATGAAAAATTGGTTCCTGTACTGCGATAGGACATCCGAACATCTGTATCGGTAATGACCGTGGTCACATGGGAAGAGGCTCCGCACACTCAGCAATGTTCCTGCTTTCATCCATATGGCCTTTTAATCTCCTGTTCACAGCAGCTCGAGTGGTATCAGGCAGTTATGTCTTTATTTATTATGTGACATCACATAAATGACCCCTGAGTACGGCAGATACACCCGCTGCAATTTGTTTAAACAATTACGTGTCATTGCTTAATTGGGCAAAGCAAATGGCTGAATAATCATCGGTCATCTGCTGTCAGCTCTTCACCTGGGACCTCAGTCCACCGAATGGATAAGTGGCTTTCTACACCTGAACTCTGCGTGAGGCTGCTCTGTGAGGAGAGACACTTCCAGGCTGATGAAACCGATATAGTCGTGGACCAATGATTGGAAATTGTAATGCATATGTTTTCCTATTTTGAGCAAGAACTTATTGATACAAATGTTCTTTGTGGCTCTCATTTGTCTATTTCTAACATTATTTGATTAGGAATGCATCTATTTATTCAATAAAAGGTTAATTAAATAATGTGGATAGAAAAGAACAAAATCCTGAGTTTAGAAAGTTTAGTCAAAAAGGAAAAATAGAGTAAATCATCCATCTATCTTCTTCTTTGTTCATTTTTGGGTCTAGTAAATCAAATGTAATGATACATAGATTTCTTGATTCCTGATGCTGTTTGTTAATGACGTTCCATCTTAAGGTGGAAGCTCAGAGCTGGTGTTACACCTGCATTAACATAAACACATGCTACAAGGCAAAAGTCATTGTGGGCAATAAACCAGAGGTATCAAACACGCAGCACATGGGCCATTTGTGACCTGTAAAAACATATGTTGTGGATCCAGAGTGGACATCAAACTTTATCGTCTCTACAAATATGGCATGTTATACATAATAACTGATATAATTTTATCAAGAAAACAAACAATTATACCAGGTTTTTCAACCATGAACATTGAACTCTGAATGCACCAAGCAATAATTCAAAGTAAACATTATTAAACATATAACTCAAAGTCTCCTTGCTTTCAATCACAGCAGCTGGACTCATGTTGATCATATAATAATATGTCTAAACTCAAATTCAATAAAAGAAAAACATCTTCATGATTATTAAAAGTCACGGATTCAAACAATGAACTATAAAACAGTTTCCTGTTAGCTGTTTCAAGCTCTGTTTAAAATGTATAAGTGTGTTAAATTTACACAGGAGCTAAACTGTGAGTGAAAAGTGAAACAGCGTGTGCACTTTTAGTGTTTTGATTCTATTTCTGCGTGTGCATAGATCTGTTCGCGTTGATCGTTTATATATTTTGCTTGATAGACATAACCCTTACTTACAGCCCACCTTCCCAAAGAGTCGACCTCATTTGGCTCCAGATACAGTGAGTTTGAAACCCCTGATCTGTTACAAGTTGTCAAAGATACATCATTAATAACAATTGGTTTCATTCATTCAGTGTTTTGTAATTTGAGGGATGCATCACTACCACTATCACAGGCCGCCTTCCGAACACAAACAAGATTCACATTTAATGAATAACAATATGTAAAAAAAAACAAAAAACATTTTTGCTTTGAAATAAATTTCAGTGGAAAATGCCGTTTAAGACTGTGCAATAAAGTTTGTGTGATTCCCGATGGAAACCAAAATCTCTTAATTAAATACAATAATGTAAATTTGCTCGCTCATGCAACTAATCTGGATTACGACTGCGAAACTAATCCATATACTGCTCCACTCTGTACAACTTCCACTTGTGCAGCAGGGACGCGATGTACTCAGCTCTTAAAAAGCACTTGTAATGGGGCGAGAATTAGAATTAGTCATGTGACCAGTCATGGGGAATGTTACACCAGAAAATAATTAGCACAAAAACGTTCTGTTATATTGGATTATTACCATGTGGTAGGAATCCCCTTCGTATGCCATGGCCGATCATGGTGTGTAGAAGTAAACACCCGTTTTAACCTTTTGCCGTGATGTTTTAATCTTTGATGCTGTTTGTCATCAATGGAAAATTAAATCAAACGTTGGATTGAAATGGTTAGAAGGAGTGGTTGGCAGTGAGTGCTCGTGCGTCACGGCAAGAATGTCCGTGGTTGGATTCCACTGCCAGACAGGGCCTTTCTGAGTGGTGTTTGCGTGTTTTCCCCATTTCTGCGTAGGTATCCTCCGGGTGCTATGCTTTACCCCTACCACTATAAACATGTACAATAGTTCAGATTGAAGGATGCGGGATGCAATGAAACCAGAGAGAGAACTAAGGGGCTGTTTACACGGAGACAATGTGGCAGTAAAACGCTATAGTTGGATTTCGGTTGCGACCCCCCGTTCATACGGAGACTGTGTTCCAGGGGGGTGAAAAGATAAGAGTTAAAGTAGTACTAGAATTGAATATGCTGCTATCCAGAATATATAACTACAATATGTGTTTATAATATTTCGGGTGTTCATTTTGATATGTTCAGATGAATTATGTAAAAAAAACTACATAGTTTCGATCCTCGTATGAACGCTGTGAAATTTGCATTAGGAGCCCGGTCGTTTCTGTTAATAGCCTGGAAACGTCTGTGCAGCGTCTCAATGTAAACAGGGCCTAAGAGAGAGTCCAGAGAGATCAGAGAGGTATAACAAAGAGAGAGACCAGAGAGAGATCAGAGAGGGAGAACAAGGGGAGAGACCAGAGAGAGATCAGAGAGGTATAACAAAGAGAGAGACCAGAGAGAGATCAGAGAGGTATAACAAAGAGAGAGACCAGAGAGAGATCAGAGAGGTATAACAAAGAGAGAGACCAGAGAGAGATCAGAGAGGGAGAACAAGGAGAGAGACCAGAGAGAGACCAGAGAGAGAGCCCAGAGTGAGAGATCAGAGAGAGAGAGACCAGAGAGAGAAACCACAGGGAAAGATCAGCGAGAAAGAGACCAGAAAGAGAACAAAGAGAGAACAAATATAGACCGCAGAAGTCCTCTGAACTAATCACGGTGCTGCACACAAGCCATAATTTTTTTCTTCTGGCTCTAGATAAATATAACGGTCATGTTATGATGATAACCATCACAGCAGTAGTTCACCATTGTGTATGGAGTGACATACTCCATACACAATTGTGATAAACTTCTACTGTTGCCACAGCTGCCCTGGGGCACACTGACATAAGCAAGGGAACCAGTTTGTGCATCGGCCCCTCCAACCAAACACACTGGTCTCCCATCACAGTACTAACCGCTTTATGGCGAGGGACTAATGGATAGTAACTTTTGTGACAGGCGCACTCTGTCATCTTTGTGGTGAAATATTTGGTTATTCATTTCTGCTCTCTCATAATACTGATAAAGAGCCACCTTGTCGCCTCTCTAAACAATCAATTAGAGGAGGCCAGATCAAAATATTTTCAGCAGTTGATTGTCTCCAATAAGAGAAACCCCAAGGTGCTCTTTGACACCATAAACTCTATTGTCTCTCCTGCTGCTGCTGCTGTCGCAGTGCAGTGCAGAGCAGGTTGCACAGAGTTTCTGAGTTTCTTTATTGACAAGGTTAGAGCGATCAAAGACAATCTTCCTTCCTCTCCTTCCTTCAGTCATGCTCAGGTTGACCCTCCTCTTCAGAGCTGGTCGTCCTTCGAGTCAGTCACTAAAGAGGATATTTTATGCACTATAACCAGTATGAAAGTGTCGTGTTGTCGCCTGGATGTTGTCCCAGCTCGGCTGTTTGTTAATGTTTTAGAGTCTATCGGTCCGTCGATCACTAAAATGTTTAACATGTCGCTCTCAACTGGTGTGTTCCCGTGCTCTCTTAAACATGCTGTTGTGGAGCCCCAATTAAAGAAACCCAGCCTGGACCCTACAGATCTTCAGAACTTTAGGCCCATATCAAAGATCCCGTTCTTGGCCAAAGTCCTGGAGAAGCTGGCCTACAACCAATTATCAGTGTTCTTGGAGGCTAATAATATTTTTGACTCCTTTCAGTCTGGTTTCAGGAGGTTCCACTCCACTGAAACAGCTTTACTGAAGGTGTCTAGTGACGTCATGATGGCTGCTGACTCCGGTAAATGTTCCGTCCTGGTCCTGTTAGACCTGTCGTCTGCCTTCGACACGGTGGACTATGGTATCTTGATCTCTAGACTCCGGGATGTGGTTGGTATGTCAGGCTCTGTGTTAGAGTGGTTTAGATCATACCTTACAGGTAGAACCTTTTGTGTGTCTTCAAACAATGTGGTGTCTGAATCCGCAGACCTACAGTGGGGTGTACCCCAAGGCTCCGTTCTTGGGCCTATTTTATTTATGTTGTACCTGCTCCCGCTAGGAAAGCTGATCCAGCAGTTCAGTGAGGTCTCCTACC
Organism: Knipowitschia caucasica; assembly: GCA_964034765.1. NCBI lineage: Eukaryota > Metazoa > Chordata > Actinopteri > Gobiiformes > Gobiidae > Knipowitschia > Knipowitschia caucasica. Next base: position 31,442,953 of record OZ035828.1, on the reverse strand, counting down.
ACCTGTATGCTGACGATCTCCAGCTGTACTGCTCTTTTAAGCCTTCTGAGCCCCAGAGACTGGTTGCTCTCACTAACTGTCTGGACAAAATAAAGATATGGCTTAGTGAAAATAGCCTCCAGCTGAACTCCAGTAAAACAGAAACCTTAGTGTTAGCCCCGGACAGTATTGTTTCTGTTATTGCTCAGCACCTTGGTGACCTAAGTAGCTCAGTAAAAAAGAGTGTGAGGAACCTGGGAGTCACTTTTGATGGAGGGATGTCCCTAGAACGACACACCAAACAGCTGACCCGAAACTGCAATTTCCACTTGCGCAACATCTCTAAGCTCAGACAAATGGTCTCGGGTCCGGAGCTGGAGATGATTGTCCACGCTTTTGTTTCCTCGCGATTGGACTACTGTAACAGCCTGCTTACATGTCTTAGTAAAAAAGACCTGGCTCGTTTACAGGTCGTCCAAAATTCTGCTGCAAGGCATTTGACCCGCACCCACAGGATAGCCCACATTACCCCTGTCTTGAAGGCCTTACACTGGCTCCCTGTCTCACACAGAATACATTTTAAAATTCTGGTGTTGACTTTTAGGGCCCTTCATGGTCAGGCGCCTGAATACATCCAGGGCCTGATCCACCCTTATGTCTCCAACAGGAGTCTGAGGTCCTCTACTCAGAACCTGTTGATGGTCCCCCGGACTCGTTTCAAAACCAGAGGAGACAGATCCTTCCAGGCAGTTGCTCCTCGCCTCTGGAATGAACTTCCTCAGTCTCTGCGTATCGTAGAGACTGTTGATGATTTTAAGTCCCAACTAAAGACACATTTGTTTGGACAGGCTTTCTCGCACCATTGTTCATAGGCCTCTGTGAATGTAAATTGTGTTTTCTGTGTTTGTTTTATCTGACTTGTATGTGTATTTTGTATTTTAATGTGTGAAGCGCTTTGTGACCCTGGTCTGTGAAAGGAGCTATACAAATAAACTTTACTTACTTACTTACTTAGAGTACTTGGTCCTTGAAAAACAGCTTTCTTTTGCATTTTCCTCGAGGATTTCACAACTCTGCGTCACTAACATCACAGCAATTTCTTAAAACATGCCTTCGCCTGATGGGAAACAAATGTAATTTAACTCCAGCGTGAGACCTTGAGGGGTCGGCTGTAGAGCGATGGTGAGGCTTCAGAGCGCGATGCTACGTTGCTAACATCGGTCTAGACATTATAGCTTATTGCCGGGGCAAGTAATCTCCATATGCAACAACCTCTCATAACCTTGAATGAGTGAATGTGATTTGTGGGGGGAAAAGTGGTTATGTGGGTGCGTTTAAAATGAGATTTCCATAACGTAATAGGCTGCACAGTGTGAGCCACAAATAGGATTCCAATCGTCCTATTAGTCCTGTTGAAATAAGCAACATCTGAGTGCGGATCTCATCTAGATTTTGAAAAAATAAAAACATTTTTGGATCTGTGTCTGTTTATTTCTATAAGCACATGCATTTCCGGGCTGTTATTTCAGATCATTTCCAAGATTGATTATGCACCGTTGGCAAAGAGCGACACATATGAGACTGAAACCAATGTCCGCATTCATTAAAATCTCATAACAAATCAAGCAAACTTTCAAACACTAAATTTAGAGAATTAGTGGAACTTCTTCTGGCAAAATTGGGGAAATTGGACAAATGAGGAGATTGGAGAAAATTACGTTAAGTTTGGCATTGGCGCTTTCAATATCGCATCACATTTAGATAGATAGAGTCAGACAGAAAGATAGTTAGAAGTAATTGTATTTATGAACAAAAAAGTTACATATTTATGTCCACGTTATACTTAAACAGTCTACTTGCTGCCTGTACCAAAAGCATTTCGTTTGCAGGGGTATGTATAACGCAGGAGCAATAGCACTTTCTCTCAAGGACACGGTGGAAAATACAATGTAAGAAAGTAATCGTAAAGAAATTGCTTAATGAACATTTATTCTGATAATTTAGTTAGTAGAATACTGATTTATTTCTCACAATATCCTTTCTTATAATTGACACTGGATCATTCGTTGCGGCGAGTTTACAAAGTCACTGGCGACGTGCGGCAGTGCAAATATTGGCCTGTACGTCATGCTAGGTTTGTCAGGCAGTAGACGTGTTTTTGCGGCGTGGAAGACAAGGCAGGGGCGGTGACGAGACCCATTCGGCAAACCCAGGAGATCCACATCACTCAACTTTCTCAGCTGATGCACGTGTGGGAGCTAAACTTGGACAAAATCAGAAAGACAATGCGGGGACACAGAGTTTGTGGACACGACTCTTGACTCGACGTTCTACTGTAAGTGCTGCAAACGTGATCGCAGATGAGGAAGTACCGGTTGCTCATATGATAAATCCATGGTGTACACCTTTTGAGATTTTAACAACTAATTGATTAATCACAAGAATAACTGACTCATAATCAAAATAATCAATAGTTATAGTGTAATGGGAAGTTTTTGGTGTGAATTGGGCTGAATTTAAAAGTGTAAAACGATGTGGTGCTGATCTCTCCTACGCCACGTTGCCCTCACTTTGGCATAACGGAAAACAAAGAAAAACACAGCAAACCCAAAACAGGCAAATAAAAATTACGCACATGCCATTCCAGTCCATCGGATTAAAACAACCTTACATATTAGATTTTGTTTACGTTGGGACGCACAACATGTATTATAATAGTTACTCCTGCTTTAAAACAGGAGAACCTTTGTCATATTTAAAACTTCTGACAGCGCGAATATAAGAATATGTTTTTGCATCTCAATAAATCCGTTTTTCATAAATTCATGTTTCCTGTTGAATCGATCTGGTTGCTATGCTCGCTCGCAAACAAAGAGTATGCGGTGTCCCAACATGAGGGCCATGATCAATGATGGAGATGGACCAGGTCAACAATCCCAATGGCTGTGTTTACTGAGCCAAAGTATTGGAGAGAGCGAGAGAGAGAGAGAGAGTCTGCTGCAGCTGTGCAAGTCCAGATCGATACACAGTTATCATCATTTGCCTGGGTTATTAATGGCTCTGGCCGCTGTCGACGCACAGAGTAACACTCACTTGCATTTAGGCGAGCCACTCTGGGCGTTTATGGCGTCGGCTTCCTATCAATCACCCACGGCACACGCAGCTCTCAGCAGTGGCATGCCTACCTCCACTAACCTCACAAAAACACCCCCTCAATCATGTAATGAATGGCATCAATTATACGGCCAAGCTGCCAAGGCACACACAGCGATTCCCAACAGGTCGCAGTCCAAAAGGCGGACAGGAGTGACTGTGCAAACTTTCATTCTCTTTCTTTCCTGTTTTGTGTAAGTAGCTGTGTATGGGGTTTTATTGATTTTTGTACATTTTAAAACGGTAGATGCACCTGTTCTCTGGTGACAGCAGCATCACTCATGCAAACACAAGGGACACCGAACTACACTACTTTTCTAACGGAAAACAATTTTGACTAAACTAAAGAGCTTCAACTTTGTCAAGGCTTTTTGTCACCTGTTTCAGAATCAATACTGCTTTCTACATCAGACAAGTGCCATAAAGGTATACCAGATTTAAAAGATTGATGAATAGATTGGTGGATCCACTACCACATATATTTAAAGAGAGAATATATACTATACAGAAATAAATATTTTTGATCTCTAAGCGGCAAAACTATTGCTTAATACGTGATTTATATGGAACTCTGCATGCAGTGAATTCATTTAAATAAATGGAATCACAATATGAACTTTAAAATGATGCAAAACATGTGCATATTGGGGAAAGTTTGACATCATAAACCCAATGATCAAAACAAAGTAAACCACCCTGGCAAAAAATAAAATAAATAATTGTACTGTTCATTTAATTTGCAAGCCAATAAATCCCTAGTTATATTATTATTTCATTTCATTTTCATTTTCAACCCCTTTATTTGTCCATTTCTGGGTCGGGGGGGTGGCAATGAGAGCTGCCATCCAATGCTCATAGCACCAGTCCCTCGCTGATCTTCTGTAGGGGGTGAGTCCACAGGAAGATGGCTGCTCCATCAGTTGAGAAACCGCCTTGATCTTTCAGCGGGGGCTTCAGGCAATGTGGGGTTAAGTGTCTTGCCCAAGGACATAACGACAGCAGTCATCAGTGGGAGCAGTTGGAGTAGGTCCCATGGTGGGAATCGAACTCACGATCTCCAGGCCCAAAGGCCAATGCTCTAGCTACTGTCGCTATTATTATCTATGAATCATTATTAAATAATAACATACTGTATATAACGAAGCAATGCGGTCCGTAGGTAAAAGAAAATATAGAAGGCATACACATATAGTTGATGTCATAACGAGAACGCTGATACATTATTCATGACAATTTCTAAACACTAAAAACGCATATTTGTCATGTATTTATGCTATCTTCATATTCACTTTTATTTGATCTTAGTCCACTTAAGAATAGGTCAAAGTTTAGACAGCAGTAATAACGAGGAGGCTTCTGCTGCCTGCCCCTCACTGTTCCCCCATCCAGCTTTATTGAGTTTCCCTGACTTCTAAAGCCTATATCCACCTGTTCAGCCCTGACAACAACATCAGTCACACACACACACACACACAAGCTACACACGTCCACACGCAGCGCGCTTTCCTGCCATCAGGTTCCTGCCATTACTCCGGGATTTCACAACTTTTTCTCACCGGTTAAAAAGGTACCGCAGCTTAGAAACCAAAAGAACGTGTCATCTCTCACTTCACACAGCTTTTCGTGTGGCAGCTCTATTGTTTCCACAGGATATGGCAGCTGTAGAAGGAGGTTCAGAGCAGAAAGGCATCAGTGCCGTGTGAAGAGAAAGGAATAAATCATTTCCCAAAACCGTCAAAATAAAACGCATAACATATAAACAGGAAGACAGAAAAGGCTCAGACGCATGCTTGGATAAAAGCCGATTACTGGCTGTCAATGGAAAATACTACTGCTGTTTACTACTGCCACGACGCTACATTAGTTTATGCCGCAAATATTTGTTGATGCTGTTGTAACTCATTCCTCCACACAGAAGAATCAAATCACGCTTCTTCATATTGTGACATTTGTGGAGCATCCTATAATGGTGCATGGTGGTGTCCTGTCTGCTTATGAATAGCTACTTTTACACATTTTGTCAGCTTTACAACCATTTACAAACCATTTACAAAGATAATCTTTTGATTGATTTTTCTTTTGCTGGAAGTTCACACACAATTGACAGAGAATTGTGAAGTTAAAGCAAAATGATATGTTGTGGAAATTCTGCACATAACGAGAGTAAAATAATGTAAACACAACTCAGAGCTGTAATTCCAAACAAAGTGTGAGTTTATTCATTAGTAAATGTGCACAATTACAATGAATAACAGAACCAATACCACCGGGCAGCCGTCTGAAATCGACTGCCCCGATTGAGGAAATGACTGTACATTAAATAGACCAGAGTAAACAAACACATATCTACTCTAGATATTACATAAATGAAGTCAACATTGATATGTGTCGCTCAAGGCTTCTCTTTACGCGTCCTAACGCTGATACAACTCTGATATATGTAACAATCTGCTTTTGAACTGAACATATTGTTCTATGACCCAGGTCAAAGACATGATGCAGCACGTCTCCATCTATCACTGACCTGCTGCCAACAGAGCATTATGGCCTGTATCTGAATCCAGAGTTCACTCATAACTATTTGTTGTTAATTCAGATTGCTTTACTAAAATATTTCTATAACAGATACATGTTTTTAAAAAAAGAAATAGAAAACCGAAAGTTAGGCAGTATTCATACAGCATGAGTTGATACTTTGTTGAACCCCCTTTTGCTGAAAATAACATTGGGTCTTTTGGGTTATCACTCTACAAGATTTGCACATCTAAAGACTGATGGTTTATCCTATTCCTCTTTAAAAAACGTATTAGATTATATATACCATTTCCAACTACAGCATGATAAAGAAACAGGAACAAAATCTCTATCTTTAGCCTAATAAATGAACTAAATCTGTTCGGGGTGAGTTTTGAACCCCAACGCAGATGGATCCCAAAGCGGTGTACAGAGTTTTTAATCAAACAAAAATGTGAAAATACTAGAGAGGAGCGTGAAGAGCAAAGAGACCAGGATTGGATGATGCACAGGATCGTATGGAGAGCAGGTAAGTTGTGTAAAAACTCCTAAAAACAAGTACTTGAAGAAATTGGCCACGCACTCCTGATATGATAACTATCTGACAGAGGAGCGATGAGCAGATCAGGGATAAATACTGTGTAGAGTGGAGCAAGTGAACAAAGGTGTATCTCAACAACAGCCCAGCAGAGACCAACCACGCCCCCTGTTCCACACGTGTTCCGGAAAGTAAACAGAATGGGAAGGAGGGAGCGAAACAAACAGAACCATAACACTTTTACTCCAAAAAGTGTTTTGAATGCAGCATAATGACGATTACTCTAACATGAATCAATACTCTAACATGAATGGCCTCATAGCACACCGTGAATAGAAGAAGAATAAAGTCAAACACACAAGCTTACTAAAGTGCCGTGTACATTGAGGCACACAAAGCTACAGCGTGTCCGTCAGATTACCTTCCTTTAACACGGCACCGACGCTATGTCCTTGTGCTTTAGATTCAGTGTGACTCCAGCTCCAGGATTACTGAAGGAGAAGCACTCAGATCCACTTGTCTGCTTCACGCCTTCACTACAAAGCTTCTTTAGGGGATAACCTGCAGATGCATAATGATGGAACTTCTTTTATAGTTCTAGGCTGGGTTCTGTAGATAGATGGATAGATAGATACTTTATTGATCCCCATAGGAGAGATTTAGGTGTCCAGCAGTAAAAGACACATCCAGGTTTGTTGTACAGTCTGACAGCCAAAGGAACAAAGGATATCTTGAAACGTTCCGTTCGGCAGCGTAGTGATAGGAGCCTGTTGCTTCAATTACTCCTCTGAGTGGCCATAGTGTGATGCAGAGGGTGTCTGGAGTTACCCAGGATGCCGTGCATTGGAGCTCTCATCCTTCTCTCCAGCACAGCTCCCACAGAGTCCACACTTCTCCCCATCACAGAGACACATTTCCTGATCAGCATGTTGAGCCGGTTACTGTCTCTCGAGGTCAGACTGCCGCCCCAACACGCAACCCCGAAGAACACGGCACTAGCTACCACAGACTGGTAAAGTATGTGCAACATTTGACTGCTCACATCAAAGGACCTCAGTCTACTCAGGAAGAAAAGTCTCCTCTGACCTTTCTTGTAGATGGCATTGGCCTGAGCTGACCAGCCCAGTCTGTGGTCCAGGTGGATTCTCAGGTATTTATGGGAGTGAACCACTTCGATGTCCTGTCCATTTACTGTGACCGGTCAGTGGGCTCCTGTGAAATTTGATGATCATCTCTTTGGTCTTGGACGCATTGAGAATCAGTCCATTTCTCTCACTCCAGTCTGAGAAGGCAGCCACCACCTTCCTGTACTGCTTTATCCCCTCCTCCACACATGCCACCACAGCGGTCTCGTCCGAGTATTTTTGTACATGGCATGTAGCAGAGTTGTGTGCAAAGTCTGCAGTGTAAATTGTGAAGAGGAAGGGAGCCAGAACGGTACGTGCTCCCTCAATGTAGAGGAAACATTTAGAGCTGGTCCTGCACTAAAGTACATTAGTGACATGCTAGTCCCATATGAACCAACTCAGACTCTGAAGAGCACAATGACCGGCCTCCTGCTGGTGCCCAGAGTCCGAAGTAAATATGTGGAGGCTGCATTTCAGATTCATGCCGCTAAAATCTGGAACAATCTTCCTGAAAATGTGAGTCAGGCATGCATACAACTGAGGGTTTTAAAAAATATATGTTTTCATCTTTTTCTTTCCTCTTTTAATGTACTGTGACTATCTTTGATTTTAATATGGAGAGCCAAAACTGTCAAAATAATATTTAAATGAATATATGTCACAAATTATTACTACTATAAAGATACAAATTGTGATATTTAATAAATATATATTATTATTATTATACAACTTTTTTGTTCAAATCAAATAAAAAATCTTTATTATTCTATTTCTGCATTCATTTATTCTAATGCGTAGTTAAATGATTAAACAGAACATCAATTAAAAAGGAAATAAATGAAGATAATAAATGCATGCAGAAAGAAAATAAAGAGGATTTATTGTTTCTTCAGGCAAAAACTGCAGTTAATTTTTAAATCTTGACTTTTGAATGAACAGAATATTTTATAAGCTGTATTATTTAGTTTTGAATCAATGAAAGTTGTATAATAATAAAAATATATATTTATCAAATCTCATGTTTTCTTACTACATAATTTTAGATTGTGACATTTGTTTATTTATTCATGTAGTTAATGTTTTGACAGTTTTGGTGATCCATATTTTAATACCTTTGAGTTGCCTTTTGTTTGATTTGTGCAATACAAATAAACTTGCCTTGCCTTGCCTAGAGAATATAGTTCTAAAGCAGCAGCAGTCTCGGCTGAGTTGTGTGCACTCCTAACCTGGTATGCATCAGGGATTTCAGGGTGAAACACTTTTGCCTGAGGACACAAAAGCTGTGATATCTCTGTAACCTCTCTCCTCTCATTATGACTCACTTCACCATACAACATTATTGTATTTCCAGTTACAATGAAGCACTAACATTCCTCTGTTTGGCTAATTCTTAAGCGGTTGAATCGTGTTGACACAGGACCCCGGTTTCACAAAGACACCGTGTCCTCCTTTTCATGTCTGATCCATATTTCTCCATCAAGTGCTCTTTTATTGTACTGCTGGGAGATGAACAATGTGAGCACAGCGCTGGGAATTCTCAACTGAATTCTTGACAAGGCTTGAAAGATTAAGCATGGATCAAATATTCAGATTCTTATGTGCTTTATTGTGGTGACAGAATACCTGTCTGCATGCAAACGAGGACGCCATTTTTATCTGTACAATATGAGCTAATGCAATTACTTGCTCACAGATCTGAGGTGAATAATTTTCTCCACTTTAAATTTTGCACTCACTAAACCATTTGGAGTATTTACTAATCCACATTATCTTTGAATTCAAAGCTTTGTCTTCTGGGGACCAAAGACAATCATTTCAGTTTTGTCTGAGTGTACCTGAGGAAGTTGTTTTGCATCCGCTCACTGATCTGTTGGATCCAGTGAAGTAGTGAGTCCACTGGTCCATGTTCTCCTGCAGTCAGTGAGACATAGACATTGTCTGCAAAGTCATCAATCAGAATCAGAATTTTTCTTTTTACTGCCATTGTGTGAAGCAGGAAGTCCAAAACTAGGAAATTGCTTTGAATCTGGGTGCAAACAAGTTATCGAAGTAAAAATAGAATAAGTATACACCAAATATACTCAACATTTTACAAAATTATTTCTCAATACAAGTGCACTAACTGTAAACACAATACACATTCAGCAGTGAAGTAAAGTGATGGTAACATTAAAAATATGGAATATAAATGTGTGTATGATAGGACACGTTGTTTCTGCGTATTAACTGACCTAACTGCAGCATGTCGAGTGTGAACAGAAGAGGTCCCAGGATCGACCCCTGTGGCACTCTCCACAAAGTACTTCTTGTCTTCTAGTTAGGACTTAATCCTGTGAATTTTCAACCAAATTCTGGACAAAGCTTGAAAGATAAAGCATGGATAAAATATTCAGATTCCAATGCACTTTATTGTGGAGATGGAATCCTTGCGTGCATGCAAACGAGGACGGCATTTTCATCAGTACAATACGAGCTAATGCAATGTCTATAGATTCTGCACTTGAAAAAGTTCTCCCCTCTTGAAATGAAGCACTCACCAAACCATTTGCTTTATTTACTAATCCACATTATCTTTAAATGCAAAGCATTGCCTTCAGTCACAGCGTTAGCATATTTACTACATTATGCATACTAAATACAAATGAGTTCTTCCAAATGACTGATATCCATGTGTCTTGAGGAAAAAAACTTTCAAATGTTGCGACTGCACTTCCTCTGGGGTTCGCCAAATGAAAGCCTCGTTGTTATCTTCTTTCACTCATTGTTTTAGCCGTATGAGATGAGAGGAATCTGCAGCTGAAGGGAGTGTACATTTTCAACAGGGCTACTGGCTAATGTGCTTCTATTGCATGTATTGGAATTATTAATAATGCAAGTGAATGAGACAGAGTGCTGGCCTGGAGTAAGGCATTCAAACTTTTCAGATAGTTGAAGTCTGAAAAGTTGGATGCTGGATTATGTTTGACTTTGAGATGATTGGTGACGCAGGACACTCAACATTCAACAACATTTATGGACATTTATCAACACTTGGTCATCTGCCCCTTTTGAACCAATATGTATGTTTTCTGATTTATTTCTTGCGTTTGATCTGTTTGATTCTCTGATCTGTGTTGGCGAATTCAACGGTGGTGTGAAGTCCTCTGTGATAATCTGCTGTTGTGATTTACGGCTATACAAGAATACATTGAATTGAATTGATTTGAATGAGGCAAAACACTTCACTCACTTCACCGAGAATGAGTGTAGAAGAAGAAGAAGGTCTTTTATTCGTCCCACAATGGGGAAATTTCAGTTTGATGCATAAACATGGATATACACATCAAGGCAAGCAGCGAACATCACTTCAACGCTCCTGATAGGCAAAGTGGGTTAAGTGTCTTGCCCAAGGACACAACAACAGCAGACATCAGTGGAGTCGGTGGAGAAAGTTTCGTGGTGGGCTCGAACTCACAACCTTCGGCCTCAAAGACCAATGTGCCCCAGGGCAGCTGTGGCTACTTTAGTAGTTTATCACCACTGTGTCTAAAGTGAAAGAATACTTACATGTGAAGCGTCTTTGAGTGTCCTGAAAAGTGCTATATAAAACCAATGCATTTGTTAGTATTATTATTATTATTATTATTATTAAGTCTTAAACTTTACATTTAAAGTGATTGGCTGGAGTTTGTCAGAAAAAAAGAGAGATAGGTACAGGATTTGAAAAAAAACCCACCCCAGCTCCTTCCCCCTTCCTTTCTGATTGGTCTACGCCTACGTTTCAGTAAAAATTAATCCACACATTTAAATGTTAATCGGAGAACACCTAATACATATACTGTACATTTTAATACACATTCACGGAGGTTTTCAGAATTATTTGTTAACATTTTCATGACAAAAATAATGTTTTAATGCATGAAAAAAGCGATCGCGGAAAACCTGAAAGTAGCTATTAACGTTGATTGAACATTATAGGACACATCTGCAGAGGATCTGATTATGGATATAGGTTCCGTTTATAAATGGGTAACTCAGCGTGGATGTTCAGAATTCTTTGCTCAGTTTTCATGAAGTTCCAAAGCCTGTAAAGGCTTGATTTGGAAGCTCCGCGAAAACACAGAACCGAGCATGCATCTACAAGCATCAGCGGCGATGATTGACAGCTCTTGGCATCACTTAATAATAATAATAATGCATCGATTTTATATAGCGCTTTTTTGGACACTCAAAGACGCTTTACATGTCATTATTCTTTCACTCTATATGCGGTAGGACAGAATACACATGTAGCCACTGCTGCCCTGGGGCACACAGACAGAAGCGAGGCAACCAGTATGTGCTGTCGACCCCTCCGACCACCACCAACCATTCACACAAACACCAGACTCATTCTAGGCAATGTGGATGAAGTGTCTTACCTAAGGACACAACGGAAGTTTGGCACTTTACAGCCACAGCTGCCCCACTGTGGCTGGTGTTCCCAGAGGTTAAGTGTCTTGCCAAGGACACAACGACAGCAGAAAATAGTGGGAGTCAATGGTGAAAGTCGGGCTCAAACCCACGACCTTCTGCCTCAAAGATTGGTTAACATGGACGGTATCATGGATTTTGAGCTATAGCTAAGAGAAGGGAAGGCAGGACTTACAGTACCCGTGATATTAGAATTCAAAAAATGACTTATTTTTTATCAATATTTAAGGCCAGGAGGTCAATTTAATACAATTAATAAAATTTGTAATTAGTTTAGAGTTCCAGACTATCACTTTAACACAGAAAGTTTCACAGATTTGAACTTTCTGTGTCGCTCCCTCTGCTCTTCAGCTTTGATTGTGGACAGTGCAGGAGATAGATCTGTGTATAGTTCTTTATATCCGTCCATGTATCAAACCTCACATAGGCAACAGGAAAACACACTTTATCTCAATTTCAAAAGTTTTATCCTCAAACCAATATTATACATTTTACTTGAATACTTCTCTTGATTATACACTTATAATAAACAACTTCTACAACTATGGCTTTTTGGATACTAATTCTGCTTTCAGTTTGCAGCATAAAAGGCATCACTCATTTAAATTAGGATGCATTTAATTTATTCTTATCCCCCTCTCTCCTGACCATTCATTTGAGACATTCACTAATGTTATATTCATATCTGGATGACAGCAGGTGAGGACCACTGAAGCACAACAAAAAAGCTGCTTCTCCTGCTGCTGCTGCTGATGCTCCTGCTGCTGCTGCTGCTGATGCTCCTGCTGTTGCTGCTGCTGCTGCTGCTGCTGCTTGGTCATGGAGAGTTCTAAATGCATTCTACGCATATAGACTTTAGGGCTTCTCCACTAAAAAGAGACAGAGTTTAATTTACCATCTGTCCTTTGAGTTATTCCGCTGGTGCTGCGATCGTCCGCTTTCAATCCAGAGGGCATTTTGGTGCAATCCTGGGTGCCCTTTGGATGCTGGAATTGAACTAATTCTCACTGTGTGCTTGCGTTTTACCCACACTGAGTAGGAAAATAAAGGCGCACCTTTTATAGAGGTTATATAAGCTATTACCCCAGCCATGACTGAATATATTGAACTGTATTTATGTCTTTATTTCACCCCAGACCTTTTCATAACTATTTTATCTTCCTGCACACTTGGGGCAAAGAAAAATAATGTTTACTCATAAATTTAGCATCTCATGTGTTTTTTTGTTATCTGTCACCTCCAGTTTCTCTTCTCTCTTCCTTCAAATCAGGTCAGAAATGTAGGACTAATGGATAGATAAACTGTTAAAAGCCACATCCAATCAGTCACATCAGCTGATTTTATCTATCTAGAAACATTGCCAGGATCAATAATATAGTGTCTGAAGCAGATTCTTATCCTTGCTTTTGTCTTTGTTTGTAACATATCTCACTGGTCTCTTCAAACGAGTTGTAAAACATCTGCAGTATTTTCAAAACACTGCAACTCGAGTCCTGACTAGAACCAGGAAGTATGATCACATCAGTCCAATTCTCAATATTCTCTTAATATTCTGACATGTTTGGTTTGGGGTTTTAAACAAGCTGTGAGCCAATAATCAACATCACGACAAATGTTTGATATAACTCACTTTGTATGTTGTTTGTATATTTTCATATATAGTAATATCATATATCATTTGTATCATATATCAGTTGAATTACAGAGAACATAGATAGATAGATAGACAATTCATGTGTCCTGTAGCAGCAAAAAAAACACAAAAAAACATGTCACTGATGTACTTTGGTGCGAATGGAGAGACTTTTAAAGAGGACTGGACTAATGTGATCATACAAGACTCGAGCTGCAGCATTTTGAATATACCGCACTATAATCTTTCAAACCAATTAGTTGACAATTATGTAAATCACTAACATGAAAAACTATGTTATAAATATTTTGTAATGTGTTATGGTAAGACTAGCAAGCATAAAACACAAAATGTTGCACTGGGGATTCTGTGGTATTTCTAGCCTTCTCCATAACTGCCTGTTAAAGTCTGCACTATCCTCACATGCTTTACATGAGAAAAGGATGCACTTTTGCTGTAACATGGGATTTACTGCCATTGTGGGGGTTTGAGCCAGAAAACACATTTGAATTGATCGAAATGCAGGATCTATGCTTTTAGTGGGATAGTTCCTTTATGAGATTTAAGTAGGAATGATATTACTGCTGTTCCACATTCTTTTTTATCTTACTGCTTTGATGCAAATTTGCTTTGGTCCAGGCGGGCACTTAACAACATCAGAGACTGCATGGGCCATTTTCCTTTTCTCTTGCAAAAACACTGGGTTTGCTTTCAGTGGTTGTTGGGAAAAATGCCATACTATCTTTCTGAGCTCATGGGAAATAGAGTAAAGGTTCTGTGAAATAGAAGTAGGCAATCACAGGTGTTGGTTTTGTAAAATAAATTAAAAATCAAAATGCAACTTGAAACAGAAAATGAAGTTGCACCCAATTTGTGTGCAAGTTTCTAATCCTAACTTAAACGAGAAATTGTATGCATTATTTTTGTCAATTAAACATGACAAATGACAATGTTGTTTTTACCACAGCAAAAACAGTAGCTCTCTGCCATTTCTGTTACACAAATATTGGAGACCCCTATATTAGTCCCTATGAATTAGAATTGGTCCTGGTGAAGCAGGGATGTCCAAACTCAGGCCTGGGGGTCAAGTGCGGCCCTCAGCCTCATTTTATGTGGCCCTCTGTCATGCTAACCCAAAGTAGTCTTTGAGATTATAAACACAAGTTCAATTTGTCATCCATCCAACTTCAGCTCTGCCAAAATAGACTTTGCTCTGAAGCCCAGTACGTTGTTGACTTCAATTGCACATACTGTACTGACGTGGTTTTTGATTGTGTCACTTCCGTTAATGGTGCTGGTAGCTGGTGAGATGGTAAAAATGTGTCATTCAGCCAACTTCAGCTCTGTTATAGATCATCATAAAGCTCAGAACAGCCCGATGCCAGTCAAACAGTTTTTCAGTCTGTGATGTTGGCCCCTGGACTAGTCTGGTGAACCAAAATGTTTGGACACCCCTGTGTTAAAGTGAAGATCACGATTAAGAGATAATTTATTCATCCCACAGAGGGGAAGCCAGCTACAGAATGAGGAGCACACAGCACAAGATAAATGAACACAGCTCTAAACTCTTAACTAAAATATCTAAAAAAAAAAAAAAAAAAAAAAATATCTCTAGCTTTATCATAATAAGGACACAATCTATAATCTCCAACAATAGCATAATGAAGGACCAGACCAGCACGTGTGAACCCAGACTGCTTAGACCCGGAGCAGCTTCTTGGACTTCTTCGCTGGTGGAAATATGGAAGCCGACTACACCCAAAAGCCGAGCCAGGATTGTGTCTGTGTGTGCAGTGGAGGCCGAGGGCTGCGAGCTCAGGGAGGGAGGAGGAGGAAAGATGCCAAAATGTTTTGTGGGGATTCTGCGCTGAAATGAGCCGCAGTCTGTCCTGCTGGCACCGGCCTTCACTTTTAAGAACAGGCAATTGTCCTGATGAAGAGAGAGCATTCTCTGACTAATGACTGGGTAATTAGCACGAGAAAGACACTGGAAAAACTCCATTGTGTTTGATTGTACGGTTTAAAATGAATATACTGAGGACTTTGGACAAGTAAAAAAAAACACTAATTGTTATTGGTGATTTAAATAGTTACTGTATATATGACAATCGATTTCAGTTTTTTCATCATTTGTTTCTATATTTGGCCCTGGAAAAGAGTCAGGGGATGTCAGAATTGTCAACCATATGTTGTATTAGTTTTTCATGGCAAAGCAAGTTTATTTGTATTGCACGGCTCATACACAAGGCAACTCAAAGAGCTGAACAAAAAAAGATTCAAATCATAATCACTGTACATTAACACTGGGACTCCCAAAACAGTCATTTTGACCACTCCCAGTTCAGTGTAATACAAATTTGAAAAAAAAATCCACCCATTATTTTTATATTAAGTAATGAATATATTTTTACTATATATTTTTTATATAAATAACTTGAATTTAGACATCATTGGAGAAGAAGCCCGTCTCACATTTCCAGGAAGACTTTTCATGTTTAATTAGTAAAATATTGCATTCGTCTGAAGTGGATCAAGAAAACCCTGTGATGATAATAATGTCTGAAAATATCTGTCACACATTTAATTGTCGAGCACGACCTAATTCACCAAACTGTGAACTTTCTTGTCAAAGTTATTCACCTTTGTCAAAACAGGAGACAAAATAACACTGGAAAAACACGTTCGTCATCTAAAATCCCCTCGGAAAGTGGAATATTCTCTAATGAAAAAAACATTGAGAGCTAAGTTTGTCTTTTCAACGGGCTTTGTCCTCGGGCTGCGGAGGGCACAGATTTCAAATGAATGGAAAGCACCCAGACAATAGATCATCCTGAGGGCGCGCATCTTTGTCTCTCCCATAAATATAAACCAGACAACAACAATAACAGCCCCACGTTCGGAGGACTCACGACACGTCATAAATGTATCGAAAATGTGTTTGTTTTCCTCATCTGTGCAATGATCTTTTGATAATGTCAACATAGAACCACATGTGTCACCTGACTTTGTCCCAGACCCTCATGCTTACTTCTTTGTTACTTATTCTTATGCTAGAGTTTATTAGGCTAAAGATAGATTTTATCCTTTCCCTGTTATGGAAAACTGAGAGATTTTAAAATGAATTCTTGCTTTTTTATTATAATAGACATTTGATTCTAAATATATTCACTATTATTATTCACTTATTTTCTGAAGAGTTTGTTCCTACTGTTCGGTATCATGTGATGCAACTCTGAAATTTCCCCACTGTGGGACGAATAAAGAATAGTAAGTAAGTAATCTTTATTTATTTACCGCCTTTCACAGACCAGAGTCACAAAGCGGTTTACAATTGTTATTTGTTTTGGCATTTTTACTCTCACTCCACACAGAGATGGGAGCGGGGTCGCCAGTAGGCACATGCCAGACCTATTGTACATATTTTTAGTGGTGAAACCTAGGCAGACACGGGGAGAACATGCAAACTCCACTCAGAAAGGCCCTGTTTCGACTGGGATTCGAGCCCAGGACCTATCCACTCAGCCACCATGCTGCCTTAATCTTATATACAGTACTATACATACATAGCTAATTTACAAACCCACCGGACACTATTCAGAAAAGAAACCACAACATTTCTTGCATATAGCTTCAACGGCTCCCAGTTTTAACCATAGAGATTTATGCCCAGCGCTCAGAGTAAATCACCTCCAGTCTCCGCATCCTCTACGCCTTATAAATCAATGCAACAGCGCAGCGTCATAAAAACATCTTAAAGGCTGGTAGGAAAACAGCCAAATCAATCCGTCAATTAGCAGATGGTAGTGGCCGTCTTCTGTGCAGAGTGTGGCGTCTGTCTTATTGTGCAGGATGTGGAATGCATGTGTGTATTGATCCTGGAGTATTGGCGGGTCATTTATAGGTGGACTGTAGCTTGTCCTACTGGAGTGTCAGCCTGTTCTGTTTATTTACCAGGGGTGTCGCAGTTGTGTCATTATAAACGTCTAACAATATTTAATAAAAGGAAAGAGGAGAGAGTGATGTGGCGAGGTGAGGTGCAGGGTGTGTAGGGTGTGACTCTGCATGTGTGTGTGTGTGTGTGTGTGTGCTGGGTGTGTTTGTGTGCGTGTGTGTGTGTTGTGCATATGTGTGCTGGGTGTGTTTGTGTGTGTGTGTGCGTGTGTGTGTGTGTGTGTGTGTGTATGTGTGTTGTGCATATGTGTGCTGGGTGTGTTTGTGTCCGCGTGTGTGTGTGTGTATCAGAATCAGAATCAGAATCAGAATCATTTTTATTGCCAACGTAAGTAACAGGAGGTCACAGACTTGGAAATTGCTTTGGCTCAGTGCAACAGTCAAAAAGAGATAATAAAAATAAGAATAAAAAACACTTCTAAAGAATAAATTTAAATTTAAAATAGAGTTACAGTTACTATTTACAATATACAAGTGCACATGGTGCACACAATGTAAGGTGACAGCAGTACAGTGAAGTAAAGTGACGTATGATGGGCAGTAAAGTGACTTTATAAAGGGCGGGGGGACAGGTTACGAAGTGTTCAAGAGTCCAACAGCAGAGGGGAAGAAACTGTTCTTGTGGCGGGAGGTTCTAGTCCTGATGGACCGCAGCCTCCTGCCTGAGGGGAGTGGTTGGAATAGTCCATGTGCAGGGTGAGAGGGGTCGGCTGTGATACGACCAGCCCGGCCTCGAGCTCGGGCAACGTACAGGTCCTGCAGCGATGGAAGGCTGCGGCCGATCACTTCCTCTGCAGAGCGCACAATGCGCTGTAGTCTCTGTTTGTCCCTGACTGTGGCTCCAGCGAACCACACGGTGACGGAGGAGGTGAGGATGGACTCGATGATGGCCGTGTAGAACTGCACCAACATCTGTGCAGGCAGCTTGGCTTTCCTGAGCTGCCGCAGGAAGTACATCCTCTGCTGGGCCTTCTTGATGAGGGAGCTGATGGTCGGCTCCCACTTGAGGTCCTGGGTGATGGTGGTGCCCAGGAAACGGAAGGACTCCACAGAGGTGATGGGGGAGTCCATCACGGAGGGTGGGGGCGGGGGGACAGTGCTCTTCCTGAAGTCCACAATCATCTCCACTGTCTTCTGGGCGTTCAGCTCCAGGTTGTTACCACTGCACCAGGACACCAGCCGGTCCACCTCCCTCCTGTAGGCGGACTCATCGTTGTTGGAGATGAGTCCAATGAGGGTGGTGTCGTCCGCGAACTTGATCAGCTTCACGGAGTCGTGGCTGGAGGTGCAGTGGTTGGTGTACAGGGAGAAGAGCAGGGGAGAAAGAACACAGCCCTGTGGGGCTCCTGTATTTATAATCCGAGAGTCCGAGACATTCTTCCCCAGACGCACTCGCTGCTTCCTGTCCGTCAGGAAGTCAGTGATCCACCTGCAGGTGGAAACGGGCACGTTGAGCTGGGAAAGCTTGTCCTGGAGCAGGGATGGCAGGATTGTGTTGAAGGCAGAGCTGAAGTCCACGAACAGGACCCTGGCGTAAGTCCCCGGGGAGTCCAGGTGCTGTAGGATGTGGTGGAGGGCCAGGTTAATGGCGTCGTCTACAGATCTGTTGGCTCTGTAGGCGAACTGCAGGGGGTCCAGTAGGGGGGAGGTGAGGGACTTGAGATGGGAGAGAACCAGGCGTTCAAATGACTTCATGACGACAGACGTAAGTGCTACAGGTCTGTAGTCATTGAGTCCTGTGATCCTGGGCTTCTTCGGGACGGGGACAATGATGGAGGATTTGAAGCAGGCCGGGACATGGCAGGACTGCAGAGAGGTGTTGAAAATGTCCGTGAACACAGGAGTAAGCTCACTGGCGCAGTGTCTCAGAGTGGCCGGAGACACGTGGTCCGGGCCAGGAGCTTTGCGGGGGTGCAGCCTCAAGAAGAGTTGTTTAATCTCTTTAGCGGCTATTGTTAGGCTGGGGGCAGGGCTGATGGGTGGGTCGTTAGAGTAGTGGGGGGTGGGGGAGGGAGAGGTGTCAGGGGCAGCATCAAAGCGACTGAAAAATAAGTTCAGTTCGTCAGCTAGCTTGTGGTCATCAGCACAGGGGGGGGCTTTGGGTTTGTAGTTGGTGATCTCCCGTAGGCCCCTCCAGACAGAAGCAGTATCGTTGTTACCAAACTGCTCCTGTAGTCGTTCTCTGTGCCGGGACTTGGCTGCTTTCAGTTCTTTCCTGAACTGATATTTAGCTGCTTTGTAGCCGCTGCGGTCCCCCTCCCTGAAAGCAGACTCCTTTGCTTTCCTGAGCTGCCGGAGTTTAGCAGTGAACCAGGGTTTGTCATTGTTGTAGATGACCCTGGTCCTTGTTGGAATGATGCTATCCTCACAGAAGTGAATGTATGACGTCACAGTGTCCGTATATTCATCCAAACTGTCTGTGGCAGCTCTGAAAAGGTCCCAGTCTGTGGATTCCATGCATGCGCGCAGCTCTTCCACAGCTTCATCAGACCACACTTTGGAGCTCCTCACTGCAGGTTTCGAGAGCTTTAGTCTCTGTCTGTAAGCAGGAACCAGATGTATCATGGAGTGATCTGAGAAGCCGAGGGCTGGCTTGGGAACAGCGCGAAAAGCTCCGCGCACGGTGGTGTAACAGTGATCCAGAGTGTTCTCCTCTCTGGTCGGGCATTTGATAAACTGTCTGTATTTGGGTAATTCCTGGCTCAAGTTTCCCTTATTAAAATCCCCCAGGATAATAATCAGAGAGTCCGGGTATAAACGTTCCATACACAGTACTTGCTCTGCGAGTGCGCGCTGAGCCTCGCGCGCATCCGCGCATGGCGGTATGTAAACAGAGGCAAGAATGAATGAAACAATTTCCCGCGGGGAGTAATATGGTTTACAATGAATGAAAAGATATTCCAGAGCAGGAGAGCAGTGCTTGGAGATCACTGTCACATCGTTACACCAGTTTGTATTGACGTAGAAACAGAGCCCTCCGCCTCTGCTCTTCCCTGAGAGCGCACAATGGCGATCCGCGCGGAACAGCCCAAAGCCCTGCAGCTCCAGAGCACAGTCCGGGATCCGCTCATTTAGCCAGGTCTCAGTGAAGCAGAGGACACAGGATGTGGCGAAGTCCTTGTTTCTTCTCATGAGCAGGCTGAGTTCGTCCATCTTATTGCCCAGTGAGCGTACGTTGGAGAGAAAAATGCCGGGGAGAGCCGTGCGCGCTCCTCTCCTCCTAAGACGCACCAGCAGGCCTCCGCGCTTTCCCCTTTTACGGGCCCACACTTTTTTGGCTAGAACATGAACTAAATCAGCCGCAGATGCCAAGAAAACAGGCAATAGGTCCATGGGAACGGTGGGTCGGATGTTCATAAGTTCCTCACGGGTGTAGGAACAGCCAGATGCACAGTTAAAAAGTAAAAACAAAAGAAAAAGAGAGCAGCAAAGAGCCATGTCGACCGTACGAGGCGCCATCTTGGTGACAACACCAAGATGTGTGTTGTGCATATGTGTGCTGGGTGTGTTTGTGTCCGCGTGTGGGCGTGTGTGTAACAAGCAGAAAAGACGATGAGTGAATAACTGTACAATTGCTCGTGCCCTCTGCAGGAGGCCAGGGACATTCATTTAAAAAGTATGTTTTGAGAGATTTCAAACTGACTGATAGCGACTTGTTTGACTGGAAGCTACTTTAGAGTCTAAACTGAGAGATATATGTCTATCATTGAATTCTGCTGTAATAATCACTCTCAGCAAGAGTCCTTCTGATAAAAGTGATTTACAGTTCGGTTCTGCTGAAATATTCTACCTGATCATTTCAGAGCCGGACTGTTGCTCAAATGCTCCTACAATGTAATATTGAGTTTCCACATTATATCAAGTGCAGTGTGGCTTTATGTGTATAGACGTTTCACTTGTGTCTGTCTTACGGTAATGAGTCTGTAATAAAACTTCCACTTACTGTTAGACGTCAGACTCAGTCGATATGTGAGTTTAGAACAAGGTCAATTAAGGAAAAGTCGTATCCTTTTAATGTTTCAAAAACATTTAACAACGATGTCGTTGTTATGTTATGTGACTGTGTATTTACGACAGCAGTAAACATGCCCAAACAGGTGTGCGTTCACTTACAGTATATGTAATGTGTATTTTTCATACAATAGTGTAAATCTGTAACTTCAAAGAGCAAAGGGTCTTCTTTGTCTGCTGTGTGTCTGTAATCCTCGATGATACAAACATAAATGACTCATTCATCCTTTGTCCGGAAATGTCAGTAGTGAAAGTCAAGATCACATTAATCAGAGCTGAGTGTGTGTAGTGCTTTTTTGTTGACATTCTTGATGAAATGGATAAAGTAAAGTCACAGACTGGAAGATTAGAAGCCTGGAAATACATGTTTACTTGTGACCGCGAAAAACTTTTGTTTACCCCGTTTTAGCTGCAGTGGCTCAGTTGGTAGAGCATTGGTCATTTGAATCTGATCGTCCATACCCCACAACTCATGTCACCTGCTCCCTCTGATGTCTTCTGTTGTTGTATCCCTGGGCAAGACACTTAACCCCACTTTGCCAAAAGCCCCTGTTGAAAGAGCAAGGCTTTGTCTTCGAATACAGAGAAGCCATTTTCCTGTGGACCCACCACCTGCTGGAGGATCAGCGAGGGGCTGGTGCTTTGAGGATTGGGTGGCAGCTCTGGTTGCCCCCCCCCCCCCCCCCCCCCACCCAGAAATGGACAAAAAAGAGGAATACATTACATGATGCTTTTGAAAAGCAGAATTCAATGATCGAATTTAGCAATGTAGCAACCTAGCACAAATATTAGTTAACACATTGAACCAAAAAGTCAGACATCTTTTGTCAAAACCGTTGAACTTTATTTAGCATATATCTAACCAAGAGTGCCACAGGGATAAACTCCCCACATTGGTATAAAATCTACTTCAAGCTGACAAAAGTTATGCCTGTTGCAGAATGGGATTTTATTATTTATCCAATAGCAGAAGTTAACTTCTGTAAAAGGTTACAGAAATTCCGTTGTTCGAAAACAAGGATCTTTGCAGTAAGTTACACCATTATAATGACTTTATGTGCAGCAGTCACAACACAAAAGGATCTTGGTTCTCTTCGCTTTGCGTCGAGAGGCTGTTGTGTGTGTGTGAGGAGATTTCAGATTATCCTCCCCAGAAAATCATTCACTTTGCTTTGTCAAGTGCCAAGTGCATGCAACTTTTTACTGTTGCACTGTAAAAAATGTGATGAAAACGAATAAAAAAAATGCAAAAAGGTGGTTAAATATATCTTAATTTGAGAAATGTTCACTTCACACAAATATCTTGTTTTAACCTGTTTTCTTGACTGTTTTGAGTGCATTTACACAGTACGGGTCAAAATGACCCGCAACATAATCAATGTCATTTTTTTTCAACATAATACAAGGGTTAAAAAGTTACCAGAAAATCTCCCTTGGAATGATAAAATAAAGCAACAGCTCTTGAAATAAGAATAAATAGTTGTGTCCCATTCACTAATCTTGTTGTAAGTCAGATACAAAAATGTAGATACAAAACCCTCGATTCAAGCAATTATTACCTCATATTAAACCATTTTTATCAGTGTGTTTGAAAGCACTAAAACGAAAACAAGACTTTATGATCGCTTGAGAGTAGATGGTGGTATACAGTGTAATCAGTTAAGTTAAGTTCAGTTAGTTAAGTCTGTGTCCAAATCCATGTTCAATTATAATGAATAAATGGTACTATATTAAGTCAGTCAAACACAATTTGTTGTTTTGCCGGTTCGCTGACTTTGATAATTTTACATCCATGCATTGTTTTTGTCAGCCACATGTTTGTTGCAGTGTTTTTCTTGTGAGTGCAACAGAGTGAATAATTACCATGTGCAACATCACTTGGCCTTTTCTGAGATGGCAGTGTGGCTGACTTTGATATTTGAGAATACTCAGGGCGACTCTGAGACGTTTCAACTTTCACACGAGGTCGAGGTTTGTAACAATATGTGATGAAGACAATAAATGTGTATGTGGTATACAGGTGAGAGCCTCAACAGTAAGTGATAATAATAATAATAATAATAATAATACCAGTAATGCATCTGTTTTATGTAGTGCTTTCTCAAAAACTCAAAAACGCATCTTTCATTCCATACACAGTGGTGATAAACCACAAATGTAGCCGCAGATGTCCTGGGGCATACTGACAGAAGCAAGACGACCTGTATCGATCACCACCAACCTCTCACGCACACACGCCAGCCTCATTCTAATGTGGGTGAAGTGTCTTGCCTAAGGACACAATGACAGTTTAGCACGTTTCAGCCACAGCCGCTGTAGTCACTGTGGCGGCAGGAGGATTCTGGAAACAAAAGTTGAATTTTAATTGTAATGACTTTATTATTTCACAGAAAGAGTGTAGATATGGCGAAAACGTGGAGCCCTGAAACCTTATAAGAGATAGAGGATTACCAAAATCAATAAAATAAATGTTGATAAAATCTAGAGTCAATGTCAATGTCAATGTCAATTTTATTTGTATAGCACATATACAACAACACCAGCTGCTCAAAGTGCTTCCCAGGGCACGAAAGATAAAAATAATAATAAAACAACATGAAATACACACACAAACATGTAAAAAAATGGTAAAAACTCAATTGGTGTTAAAAGCCAAGGTGTAAAGGTGTGTCTTTAAACTAGACTTAAAAACTTCCATTGAAGGAGCTGCCCTAATGGACAGAGGTAGACTATTCCACAGTTTGGGGGCAGCAACAGAAAAGGCTCGGTCTCCACGAGTTTTGAGACGAGACCGAGGCACGTTCAACAGAAGCTGGTTTTCAGACCTCACTGATCTGACAGGAGCATACAGAAATAACAGCTCCGACAGATTTACAGGGGCCAAACCATTCAAACATTTAAAAACAAGCATCAGAATCTTAAAATCAACCCTGAAAGTAACAGGGAGCCAGTAAAGTGAGGCCAGCACAGGGGTGATGTGCTCTCGCTTACGTGTCCCCGTGAGTAAGCGAGCAGCAGCATTCTGCACCTGCTGAAGTCGCTTTAATGAGCCGAGGTCCCGGCCACAAAACAGCGAGTTGCAGTAATCTAACCTAGATGAAATAAAAAGGTGATAACTCGCTCAAAGTCAGTGGGTGGGATGTAAGCCTAAGAGAGTCAGGAGCTCAATTCAATTTAATGTATTATTGTATAGCCCTGAATCACAACAGTTATCTCAGAGGACTTAACACAACCGGCAGATGACCTTAGTCCATAAATGTTGATAAATATCCATGAATGTTGTTGGAAAGCACAGGGTTAAAGAAAAAAAAAAAAAAACAGAATATACATATATACGTACACCTATGGCACACTCCTTCTTAAGTTTGTCAAAAACTGAATCGTCCTCAAATATATGATTGGTGAGCTTGTCCTCCGTTTGCCCGGCCTTCACTTGGGAAAATGGAGAAAAATGCAACCTCTCACTCAAAATCAATACCGTTTCTGTGGGCGAGAGAGGTTATGTTTTTTCTGTGTTGGCAGAATTGTCCAGGAACTTATTAACAGATTTCAATAAAACTTGGTTAAAAAAAAATAAATAAAAAAGAGTCCAAAGAGCAAGAACCAGAGATAAGTTTTTGGCTTTTATCTTTGTCGAAGCACAAAGGAAATTTCTGCAGCCATTTTTCTAATCTGTGGCAGAGAGTTTATTATCCACTCAAAAGGACTGAAAATATAACACACATGTATCAACTTATTTTGCCGTATGTGTTTGTGTGTGTGATTTGTACATTGTTGAGGTTACCCCGGTTATTGTGCAGTAATCTGAAACGAAATATTTCAGTAACGATACCTGTTTCAGTGACCAGTCTTTGGATTCATATTTAATTCGTAATTGTCTAATTCTAGAGTAACAAACAAAGCTGCAGCACTGAACAAACAACCCAGATAGTAATAATTCATGAGATCACTGTTCGATTGATAGAACATTACAATGAGACCTTCTTTTTCTCACTCTTTCATCAAATACATGTCAATTGTGTGTAATAGATAAACACATTCATTTAATTTCCACTCACAACAGAATAACTCAAGAAATGCACTGATAAAAAAAAACCACATAGAGCGATTGGTCCATAAGGGGCAGATGACAAACGACCATACATTTTGATAAAGTCCATAAATGTTGTTGAATTTCGCGTTTCCTGGATCATAACCAGGTTGTACTGAAATGCCCTCCTCAAAACTCTAGCACTAGTTTTCTGACACTTTCTGCAAATTTTTTTTTAGCCTGACTGTGTGATAATTAACAAATGACTCCTGATTACGGTTCCTTTATGCTTTGCTTTTATGTGTATTCATTCAAACTGGAGAGTGGACCATAATTGCCTGCATTACTCTAACATTAAATAGAGAGTTAAGCCACTTTTCCGGGATGTAAAATGCTGTTGAAAATTCACTTTTTTGAGAAGAAAAATAAGGTAGGCACCAGGTACAGGCGCCAAACAAGTTCACACAGGTCTGGTTCATCTTTAAGATATACAAAAGACTTATAAACAACTACATCAGTAAAATAAAATGACAGAATGAGCTCATCACATTGGGTGACCACCACGTCGGGATACAGCTGATATCTGTTCAATTCTATTTATTCTTGTGCAGCCCTAAGTCACAACAGTATTTATCTCGGTGTAAAACAGAACTTGTCAACACAGATCAGAGAACCGTTCAAACATAAGAAATGCAATGATAAAAAAAACACCTTTCACCACGGTCATATTATCTCAAAGTATAAATGTTTTTGTTTACTTTGATCAGATTCCACGACATGGTGATTTGTATAGAATTCTACAGGTTTTGGCTCCGTCTTGTCTGCAGGAATTTATCCATCTAAACGAGAATGTAGGGCAGGCACACGAGCCCAAAGCAGAGAAGACCATTCCTTTCAGAAAGACATCCTTTGGTCAGTTGAGCTTCTCAGTGAGGACAGTTCACACGTGGAACATTATTGCACGAAACATCAGGAACATCACAACACTGAGGACCTTCACTGGTTCAGTCAAACTCTGGCTTCTGGAGAGTCAATCCTGCAGTCACAGCGGGCAAATGTAGTTTATTATAATGATAACTAACATTCTGTGCTCTGTGTGCCCATTCTGTTTACTTGTAAACAGCAACCTGCCCTGGGACTAGAGATGAAAATTAGGCACATTTTTACTCTTAACTCAACCGATTCATGTTAATCAATGTGCACTGTCCTATATTAAATTATTAAACAAATATGCATAGAGCCATTGCTCCATAAGGTGCAGAAACCAATGTCCATACATTTTGATAAACTGGACTCACTGTCCTCAGACCCACCTGACTCGCAAGGAACAACTCAAAAATCTAAAGGGAAAAAGTGAGAAACCTTGAGGCCCAATTTTAGGGGGGGATTCGCTCCCACGGACACACGGGCTGTAGATCCAGGACTCAGACTGTAGAACGAGTCCACGCGGTGCAGGACTGTGTTGGTGTTTGTTGTGCCTGGTCTTACCCTTCACCAGTCTGTATCAGAGCAGCTTTCCCTGCTGTGAGCCTTCTCCTGCTGGTGCTTAGTGATGATGAATGAAGGTTTGCGTTGCCTTCAGTCAAATACAGTCTGAAGGACACAGTGACCTCTTCTCATTGATGCTGCTGTGATTTATTACGCCAAATGCTGTCAGAGCTCTTAATGCTGACCTTTAAATGACCTGATCAGTCTAATTGCACTGATGTTGAAACAGAATAACACTGCGGCAAAATGAATCATCGTTTATAGTTTGCGTCATGGTGACATAAGACTTGCTACGTTAAGGAAAAAATATGTCTTTTTTACGTTGTTTCCATTACGTGAGCTATGCTTCCATGATCATCTGACAGGTCAAAGGGGGTAGGCTATAATAAGCTTTGCTTCTGCCTACTCCTTTTGGGCATAATTTTTATTTGTACAGTTATTTATTTTATTTCATGTTTATTATCTCTCGCTTTACTTGCCATGCTGATCTGTATCTCAATGTCCACCTTGTGAAAGAAAGATGCTCAAATGAAGACAAACGAACGAACAAACAAACGAACATACGTACTGAAATGCCCAACTCAACGTCATTCTGCAATTCCCACTTTAGTGAATTATAGGTGTGTCAAACGCAGGTCCGAGGGCCAAATACAGCCCGCAATACTAATTTTAATGGCCCTTAACATGATTTTTTTATGATTGAATATATAAGTATATTATGTATCAATAATAACTTTCAGAATTGATGGTAAAGGACGACCATGCATTTTATATATCATCCAGTTTCACTACATTTAGTTTATTTTAAAACACTAACCTAACACATCTACACAGTTTTGGTTGAATCAAAAAATAAAGAAATTTTATGACAAATATAAATAATGTGAAAACTATCAAAATGTATACTTCTGGCCCTGTCCAGCCCCTATTTTGTTGTTGCTCGGTCTCTGACCAAAACGAGTTTGACACCTCTGCTGCAGGACATGTCCACGGTAGAAAAGGCATCAAAAAAGAAAATTACCTAAAAGACACACAAACTACACAAGGCACAAAGTCATGATAAATAGAAAGCATCAGGTTCTGTGCATTTACAAGTGGAATGAATGAATAAAAGTAGGAGGTCAGCTCCTGTAGCGTGTGCCTTCATAAAGTCCGGCTGGTTGTCTCTATCAAACGAATTGGCATTGGCCCGACCTCTGTGTGCTGACTATACAGTCCTTCAGGCGCTGTAAAGGCAGCCTCCATCTGACTCTGAACTGTGGGAACAAGAGAGCTTTACACCAGGGCTTACCTAATTGACTCTGTAATAGTGTCGTAGTTCAGTGCCACCCAATTGACTGCATTTCCAAGCATGCTTTGGCAACAGCGATACTCTGAAACACAAGTGAAACTTCAGTTTATCACTCTTCACACTGAGAGCAGCAGAGGCTCACACTGATGCAGGAGGGTCTAAGGACAGTGTTGACGGTCCAGGACACTCAACATTCCACAACATGTATGGACATTTACCAACATTTATGGACTTACGTATTTCTTGTGATCGCTGATCTTTGTAAGTCCTGCAAGATAACTACTGTTGTGATTTAGGACAGCTCAAGAATACATTGAATTAAATTGAACTGAACCTGTTTTCACATTTTCACATTGAAATTCACCCAGAGTCTTACCAAACCAGCCACAGAGATCATGAGAACAAACACATAGATCTGATTTGTGTTGCTCTACATCAGTCGTCTGGCTCCTGCTGTCCTCTAGACTTCTCCATAGACTACACAGCAGCAGCCGCGTCCCTGCACGCTCTGCCGGTGTGTACACAGCCACGTAATGCCAGTCATGTGGCGCCAGCCCTAAAACACCTGTTTATCTGCTGCATTACAACATGAAAACCTGCAGCTTATATTCATGAAAACCTGCAGCTTATATTCAAGTGTGGCCTGGATGTGGACGGAATTCATTTTCTTCTCAAATTTAGGTGGTGCAGCTTATGTACAAGTCCTTATAGTCCAGAAAGTACGGTTGTAAAGTTCAGGCCTGTGAGAGAACGTTCATGCTCAAATAATTAAAACAGTGAAAATGATACAAGCAGCAACATGACAAACAACATGCAATCTTAGCCTGAGGATCTGTGTTCACAGCCTACACTTTCTTTCAACTCTCCATAATGTGCCTCATCAAATCACACATACAGAGGAATAAATATCAACAACACGTGATCTCATTTGCAGTCCATACAGAGCCACAAAATCGCACAACGACAAAGTGTGAAACAGGAATATCAGTTTAACACACTGTATTTCTGAAAGAAGTTAAACTTCTTAAAAAGCTATTTAATTCTTCATAGAGTTTGGATCTGGTTCAATGTATCAAAAGAGCTTTAGCTTGTCTATTTGATAAATTTTAGACTCATTCATGTTTTGACTGTTCTTTGGTCAATATTTGTTAATATTTCCAATAATATTTCCTAGCTCAATAAAGCCCGATAGGGAAGTGCTCATGGCGGCACAGTGGTTTGCACTTGTGCTTCACAGCAAGAGGATTCTGGGAGTTTTCATGTTCTCCCTGTGTCTATGCAGATTCACTCTGGAGGCTCTAGTTTCCTGTACCACTAAAACATATTTGTAGAGCACATTTAAAACAACTTTGGCTTAACAAAGTGCTGTACTGCAAAGTGAAAAAAGCAACAATAAAAACATATATATATATACACACATCAAAACCAAAAGATGGTCTCTTTCTAGAAAAAGTGCGTCTTAAACAAGGATTTAAAGTGCGAGCGATTGTGCAGGTCTGATTTGCAAAGAGTTCAGGATGAATGTGTGTGCGTTTATATTGTGCTGCTTAGTTAGTTTATTTAGTCTTTATTTGAAGGGACAATGCACAGAGACATTAAGCTCAAAGACAGAGAATTGTATGTTCTGCACCAGATTATGGCTAAACAGCTAGTTTCCATCTGCAGTCCCTGCTGTGGGACAGCAGATGGAAATGAGGGCTGCAAGTCTACAATCTGGTTCACTGCTGTTACTAATACAGCATTGAACCCTAACCCCAAACAAACACATCTTTAAATGCAAATAAATAAATGGATGTTTTGCTCCATCTGACTTCATTGGAAAGTAAATTCCTCTCACTCTGTACCCGTTTGTGTTGCACTCACCGTTCTGGCCTTGAGAAAGTCATGTTTTAACGCTTGCTGTGATCCTAGTGTTTATATTTTGACAGTATCTTTGTAAATACAGATATGAGATTGGTTTCGGGACACTACCAAACACCTTTGCACACATATGGGTTGAGCTATCTGTAAAAAGATTCTAGCCCCACCTTCTTTGTCCCAGGGAGAGGGCTAAACTTTTTCTCTAAACTCTCAAAATCGCTGTGTGGTCTGCAACTATCATGTGGTTATATACTTAAGTATTTAAGTACTTAAGTATATGACCACATGATCGTTGTATATAGTACATGTGAATACTGAAATCCTGTATTATAGTTTTATCTCCACGCTAACTGTTATAAGCTAAGGGAAAGTGTCCTATAAAGTCTAAAAACAAACTTCAAAAATACTCAATAATACGACTCTATCGGTCTCCAAAAGATGTTTCGGTTAAGTTCTGTTACTCTCTAGCGCCCTCCAGTTTATAATAGGAGAATTGCGTGAGTCCATTTTGGATTTTAGTTTTTTATCTTCTAAACGCTGAGGGAAACACTTGGGGAATCTCCAGGGATCTCAAACTCAATTTATCAGGGGGCTGCATGAGGTCGAGTCTGGGTGAAGCTGGGCTTAAGGGGTTGTGTTTATCATGTGTTTATAATATATGAGCATTGTCGCAGACAAACCGTTCTTTTCTCCTTCTTTAATATTAACAGAAGAAAACTGAAAAACCAAATAAGTTCTTTTACTCAATATGAGTTTTGTGATTTCTATATATCTTCTATATCATGATCAAAATGAGTCCAGCTGCTGTGATTGAATCTAAACTGGACGAAAAGCAATGAGGCTTTGTTTGTAGACTAGGTTTAAGAATGTTTACTTTGAATTATTGCTTATTGCATTCAGGTCATCCTCCTGTGGACCCACCACATGCAGGAGGATCAGCCAGGGGCTGGTGCTGTGTGAATTGGATGGAGCTCTGACTGCTACCCCCCTGACCCAGAGATGGATTAAGGGGAAGAAGATGGATGCATTCAGAGTTCAATGTTCATGATGAAGTAAATGGCGTGGTGGTTTTCTCAATACAATTATCTTTAAAACAATGTACAACATGTACATTGTACAGATTCTCAAGATTCTCAGTGGAGATTCTCAATCTGCGCATCCACTGTTTTTTCAGAGTTTTGATCAAACTTTTAGCTGGTGACCTCAGCTAAAAATCAGTTAGTCCACTTTTCTATAGTCTCTGCCTGACACCGGACGGCAGCTTAACTTTAAAGCCCTCAATTATGGCATAGGCCCAGAGAGAGGCAGCATATGGAGCTGGACTGCCTGATGAGTGCCCCCCGCTGTTGTGGAGGTGAGTCGCACTGCCCCTCTCTGTGTCTCTGCGCTGATGAGGTCGTTTGCTTTGACAGGCGAACAACAATGAGGTAACATATGTCCCCACAAAGACACCGATGCCGCATGAAGCCGAGCTGTAGC
Source organism: Knipowitschia caucasica (assembly GCA_964034765.1). Lineage (NCBI taxonomy): Eukaryota > Metazoa > Chordata > Actinopteri > Gobiiformes > Gobiidae > Knipowitschia > Knipowitschia caucasica. The sequence goes on along the minus strand of OZ035828.1, from coordinate 31,411,447 downwards.
GGATCACACGTATCTTTAAAACAACACACACAGGTCCTGAAGAGGATTTCATAACACCACATCAAAGAACTATACCCTCTGTATTTGCGTGAATGCATTATTTCTGCTTTTTCTGCGAATATTAAAACACACACAGGAAGAGACCAGCAAAAACATTGTTATGCTTGCAGTGTATTTTTGCACCATAATTGACGTGACACCGGCATAATATAATTTCCCATCATTAGACCGACCTGTTGTTGCCTCAGAGCTTCCAAGAGGGAATTTTCCGACCCTTCAGCTGGAGGCCTTGGTGATAACAGCAGCGCTCATTCACTTCGCTTTAGAGGACATATAAGCGGAAAAATATGTGCGACAAACAAGTACTTTCGGCACGTTTATTATGCCCAGCCGCGAGAATCCGTGTTCGACATAATGAATGCAAACCTGGAGGTGTCTTTTCATGCACGGGAAAACAAGTGGTGCCTGCATTACAAATAAATGATAACATATGAGGTAATAATTGCCAGAATCAAGTAGGTTTTTTAATCTGTATTTGAGTTTATTCTGATGGTTTTAAAACACTGTTTGCCAATGGGGAAAAGCTATTTAGTCTTATTTCAAGAACTGTTGTTTTATGTTCTCATTCCAAGGGTGACATTTCTAGATTCTTACTAAAACAAGATCATTTTGCTTGTCCTTTTTGCAAATCTTGGAGGAAGTCAAAATGTGCTCAAATTAAAAGAGCAGTATGTAAAAATCTGGCCAAAAGTGACTGTCCCTGACTCGGGTTGACAGATATGCAGATGAATACAGCTGGGACCATAATATCTATGTAGACAAGTGTTTTTCCAACAACAAATCTATACAAACATGAAATCCTTGTTTCATTCCTTGTTTTGTTGTTAATGATTTGAGAATCAAACATTTTTTAGTTCTGCAGCCACATGTTACTTTACTAGTGAGATCAGCTCGGGGCAGTGAATTATGGCAACCCAGATCAAGAAAATCAAAATGAAAACAATAACAAAATTTGCGGGCTGAAAAACTAATTTTGAAATCAAAATATCTCGGTTGAACTACTGTTATCGGTTAAAGAAGCTATACCCGATTTTTTTTCTAAGTAGTTCATAAAAATGCTTTTTACTGCATACAAGTTGTATCATAATACATCATTTAATTGAAAACTTGAGGTCATTGATTCAGCTGTGTAAGAATTACAAGCCGTGAAAAGTGCTGAGTAGAGTCTGAGCGGGCCGCTCTTTCTCCTCCGCTCACAGAACAAGAAGCGAACAGCCTGCGTGCTCTAGCCTCTACAGCGCTGCTTAACACCAGGGCTTCGACTTCAAAATTCGAATATAATTCTAAAATAAAAAATATATAGATATTGGAACAAATATTAGACAACCCTTACAATGGCAAATAAAATAGTTAGCTCCCAAAGGTTTCACCGGGACGTGCTAGGCAGGTAACAGCTAAGCTAGCTAGTTGTTCCATGGTAACTTCCGGGTTTTCGCAATCGCTTTTTGTCACATTAAAACAGTATTTTTGTCATGAAAACGTTAACAGCAAATTCTGAAATCGTCCGTGCATGTGTGTTAAGGATATATATGTGTACTGTATTGTCCGATTAACGTTTAATGGTGTTGATTGATAGATATGTATTTGTTTATTGAGCGTGGCTAGCTGCACTAGCTCCGCTAGCTTCTCTACACAGACAGGTGTGAAGAGAAACTGCACAGTGTAGTGGGGCTTGTTCACACTAAAGGGCACAAAAGTGTGACAAAAGGCCAAAAATTAGATTTTAATAATCAGAAGATATTTTATGTTTTTCATGTTTCCAAGCCCCTCCTCTGTTCATTAGAAGTTGCTAGAACATAACTGTTTTATACATTAGACAAGTTTCCTATAGCGGCCCTGTTTATTTTATGTAACAGATGTGATGATTTGACGGAATGAGCTTTGCGGAAGTTTGATAGGTATTTTCAGATGTCCACATTTGATTCAGAGATTCTATTTTTTTACACAAAGTAGATGCGAAGTGATACTTTCATATTGTCAAGCAATTAAATGTGAAAACAGACCAGATTTTTTTTTTCTCAAGTTTAATTTTTTGAGAAAAAGAGGACCGTCCTCATCACGTCCGTTATACATTTTTCAGGGGTCATTTAATTAATTAATTATTTTTTATTTTTTACGATTCCTTTTTATATCAAGTGATTCCCTTCTGTTGTGCTAACCATGTAAATATTGTGGGATTTCATCTTCTGCTTTTTCAGACTGAGGACATTTTATTTTCTATGTAACTGGCGTCACAGTAGAATGGTCCAATCAGAGGCTGATTTGGTCGTTTAAAATGTTGCTAAACATTTTTATGTCAATCTTTCCTTTTGATTTTTTCCACACTATCTCTTCAATCTGTCTGTGTTTGAAAACTTTTTTCCAATCTATAAAAGTAATTTTAGTTTTTAAGTTATAACCTTTTAAAGTCCAGATACTTCAATTGTCACTTTACTGTGAACACACTCAGTGACAGGCGCTGATAGCTTGTTGTACTTGCAGAGTAATGGCAGTATTTTACACACCTGAATTACAAACAGAAATTGCATTGGGGCTTCGGTCATTATTGGTTTGAGAGTTCTGTTATCAAGAAAAAATGATCGGAAGAATTGCATTCAAGTCAATGGAGTGCTGCTGCTTTGAGGAGCTCTATAACAAATTATAATTAAATATTAGAATATATTCTAATGTTTTAAATTAATACATTCGGACACGGTATTCTTTTACTTGTGTTAGCAGTGCGTTGCTTTAGTGCCATTTCATCAGTGATTGTTGTAAAGCTTACAAGAAGTTGCGCTAATGCTAATGTTAGCATATGTATCAGATCGCAAATAAAACTAGGTGGCTCTGTGGGATGAGAGCGTAGGGGAAATGAGAAGCCATTGAGCGAGTTGGAGGGCGGTGCTAAACATTCAAACATTGCAGAAACGGGTATAGCGCCTTTAAAGAAGTATTCGAAAAGAACAGGTTTATTAATGCCTTTTGACAAATTGCAACCTTAAGATACATTTTCCAAATTTGGGCCTTTTTTAACGTATTTTTCATCTCTATGTGCAGTGGATGGAGAGCGTGGTGGCACAAAGTGATTTCACAGAGACAACGTGTAACATGTTCAGTGTGTTTGCTGATGGGAAAGGTGCAGAGATGAGTGACCTCTGGCCCTGTCGTAAACGTCCTCCATAGCCAGTTAAAACCATATGAGTGACACACGGAGCCTGCATTGTTCGTGGAGAAACGTTCGTTCAGAGAATTGAGCCTTCCTTTTTGGCTGGAGAATGGGCTCTCCTTACGAGGCCATGACAAAAACAAATCTATTGTGTAATCAATCAAGACAAGCCATTAAATGAGAATAAAAGATCCTTTCTTAGTCCCATAGTGGGTAAATTCCTATGTTGCATCACCAGTTACGGAACAGTAGGAATGAGGAACACACCAAAGATAAGTGAACAATAACTCTATACTAAAATACCATATACTATCTAACGTTAGCATAATAAAGAATCAAGTATAAGATTGTTAACTTTAGCGTAATAAAGAAGCAAAAATAAAATACTCTGCAAGAATATAACGGATTAATCTTCTACAGTTGTTGTTGTGTGTCTATTAGAATCTCAATCTCTGGGCTGAGGCAGATGAAGTTAGCAATACGTTGAATTTTTCCCCCTTTTGATTTAAAAGATCTTTTGAATAATCAGGTACAGTAGTATGAAAAAAGGGTCATGAGCAATAAAGAATGAAAGAATTGAAAAATTGTTTCATTTACTTTCTCTACAAACAAGTAAACTATAATACGGTCCAAAGCTGTGAAAGGTCAATTTTGGTCTATGTCCACAGCACAAAGTGGGTTGTCTGAAATGAAAGATTAAAGATTGCGGGAGTTTTGTGGCAGAGACACAGCAGATAGAAAGCGGGTGATTGTGACCTAAAGCGAGCTGCGATTGATAGGAGGCATGGTCTTTGAGAGGCAGAGTCGCAGAGTGAGACCTCCTCCCAGTGCGATCTATCTCTGTCTCATGACCACCAGTAAACAAAAGAAGTTCAACCGTGACTGGAAACACACAGGATGTCCCCAGTCTCTCCCCTCCCAGAAGCAATTTCAATTCAATTCAATTTGTTTTTATCTTGGTGGACTTTGAACATTGAATTTGCCAACACAGATCGGAGAATCAAACAGTTCAAACACAAGAAATGCATTAACAAAACACATAGAGCCATTGGTCCATGAGAGGCAGATGACCAATGTCCATAAATGTTGACAAATTTGTGCCGTTAACAATTAACACATGCAGTTGACGATCCAGGACACTTCAGCGACATGTATGGACTTTATCAAAATCAATGATGAAAAAACACATTTTTTCATCCTCATTTTCAGCCATTGGTCCATAAGGCGCAGATGACCATACGGCTCTATGTGTTTTTTCATAATTGATTTTGATTCTCGGATCTATGTTGAAGACTGTGTTGAAAAGATGGCTTTGTATAGTCCTCCGAGATTTAGAGATAATCAAAAATTAAGTGAATTGAATTTGATTATTATTATTATGTGTTTATTTGATGGGGAATGAACAGGAAGTATTGTTACAGGAACTGATGTTAAAGGCCGCATAGCTTACAGCTAGTTTGCAGACCTGGTCCCTAAGACATACTGTAGAAATACATCATTTACATTATAAATGTAATAATAAAAAATAAGTAAATGATAAAAAACAAAAAAACAAAAATAACCCCACAGATGACATAGTACAGAACCAAATACAGTAGATGATTAGAGTCTTGCATTGTGCTCACAAGTTTGGTTCTTTTTGAGCTATAGTTTGACTTTAATTGAACAGAACGTGCTGGCGCTGGCTTTTCTGCCATTAAAGATTCAATATTAATTTATGTCCCGTAAGAAATTTGTCTTGGACTCACAGGCTGCTACATTGAAAATACATATAAGACAGACATAAAAACACAACACAGTAACACCGACATAAACCATCACCGCTCTGCTCGATGGGCTTCAGGAGGTTCACAGATATGGGTAGGAACGAGGGCATTGAAGGGTGTTGACACCTCCTTCAATGCCACTTGGGACTCAGTCAGGAGCGTTCGTGACAGTGCAGCACAGTGCTCTTGGTCAGGACTATACCATAATTATATTGGGGTGGTGGGGGCAACTGGAGCTCCCGGAGGAAACCCACGCAACCACACAGGGAGAAACAAGTAAACAGAAAGGCCAGGGCCGACAGAGAATTTGAACAACTTCTGTTTCGCTTTTCTGAAATCAATTACTGTTTGTGTCGGCAGAAAACTCGGCTTTTATCTGGAGAAAATGTGAAGCGCTATCAGTGACATTTTACAACGTTCCAAAGATAAATGCAGGACAGATACACTTATTTGTATACACTTCAAAGGGCTCTTTTATCAATGAATAAAGTTATTTCCCTTTACTGTAAGTGTAATGTGAGACTTGGGATGTTGCGACTGGTATCATTAAAAGTCCTTCCTCTTAATGGGACACCGGGGTAATTTAAACCAACTGGTGGTCTTCATCGGGCCAAAATGAGAGAAAGTGTATCACAAAGAGACGAGATATCCCATCATGCACTAAAACAGTTTTGGCAAAAAGTATGTGAGGTCATCATACATTACCAATTTCATTAGAAAAAAAAAACAATGAACCAGCACAATGCATTCACTTACTCCCACTCAGAATAGTTGAGGATCAGCTGGCACTCCCAACTCACAAACTGCAAAGGGTAATTCTCAAAACAGGCTAAAGTTGGGTTGAATTGTGTGGGTTTTTTCAGAGATTGTTACCATTTTATAATTACAATAGGTCTGAGATGCCGACGCCACAGGGGATTAGTTTGAATGGTCTAATCAATCAGTAAAACGATTCAAGGGGTTCGACAATGCAGATGCTTTTTTGGCTCCACACACAGACACAGACACATGCACACAGACGCACACACATCATAAGAGAAAAATAATGACCATTGTGGGTTTTCCCGGGTGGAACAAATGTCTGAATAAAATTTGTGAGATAAAGGTTTTTTATATATTATTTTGTTTATGCTCAGAGTTCACATACATATTTACTTGTCTGTTGGATTATTACAGATGAGTAGATTATATGAGATCTCTATTTCTGCTTGTTCATACCGTAGAAGGCAAATGTCTTGTTGTCATTGAGTCAATTTACTGTGTATCCCTGGGCAATGATTTAGTTTCTGCATCTTTCTATCTATTGAATTGTGTTTATAACATTTGTTCCATGTTGCTCAAAGTTGTGCTGCATGTATAATTAATTAGTAGTGTCCCCTTTCTCCCTCCAAACCAATTATCCTTCCAAAACTTGAATGAACACGATAACATCTGATTTGACGGTATAAACAGACGAATAGCAACTTTTCATCTCAGTCTCACATCTTTCCCACAGTCGAAAAACAAGATAATATTCACAGATTGAAGTCCGCTCTTGGAGCATCGGGTGTATTCTGGTTTGTGTATCTCTGCTCGCATAGAAATCAAAAAACCTCGTAGTGCTGCTTTCAAGTGCATTGTGTCTATTACAGCGCTTCAGAAGGCACCTTGATCTATAAACGAGGAAAACAACGCTGGAGGAGCAGAGACACTCCAGTGGCCATTTGTCACTATTAGTTTCCATTAAGTTGATTTGAGACGGTGAAAGAGAACGTTGTCCCCGAGCCCGACACTGCAAAGTTATAGTGTGGCCTAGAAGCTCTCTCACACTTTACCCCTGGGCAATCCATTAAAGCAAAAACACCCAAAATGACCAATAACAGTGATGGTTGGAGTCAGATGGACAAGCGGCTTATCAGCGGTCGTCACGGTGATAAAGTGCTGTAAAAACACACACACACACACACAAAAGAGAGAGTTTGCGTTGGTGTTGGTCACATATAATGAAAGATCGTTTTGGGGCGCGAAAAGACCAAGCATCAGTCTTGAAAGTCTGACAACATAGTATTTCAGCAATAAACCTTGTCCGACGGGGGACTATCAAGTGACAGGGATAGCCGCAAAGGTTTTGTCAGTGTTTAAGGCAGGGGAGTCCAAACTTTTGAGTGCGAGGGTAGTTTTAGTTCAATGAGCAATCAGCGCTGCATAGTTGCACCACTGTTCAAATATGGAATTAGTTTGATCATGGTCTTCATCCATTTTAAAGCGTCTCTCCCAGCTTTAAATCGTTATCTTATATGTCAGAGGCTGCTTGTCCTGGACATTCTTTATGTATTCAGACTCTTAAATCCAGGTCTTAGAATAGTCAATGAGTCTTGTGGCCCCTGGAAAATCTATGTTCCAGCTTCTTCCATCTGGCAGGATACATCGTTTTTTGAGATGCAGGACACTTCCACAAGTCTCAATTAAGACAGTGTTCCTCAACCTGTTTAAAACATGGCACATTTTTGTTATTGAAAACAATCTCATAGCATAGCACCAGCTGAAGTTGATAATATATTTAAACTCTACAGCCTTTATAAACAAAGCAAAGTCTTTCAAATCAATGTTTTGTATATAGAAAATCAAACTAGCATAAACAAGTCTTTCTAGTTGTCTCACATTATTCTATTGTTAATTTTATTTAACCAAGCAGATGATTTATGGATTATTTTTAAGGCACACTAATAAACACCTCAAGGCACACCAACGTGCCATGACACACTGGTTGAAAAACGCTGAATTAAGAATCAAAATTTAATTATTATTTAGAATTATTTTATTGCCATGTCAGTAACAGGAAGTCACAAATGAGGAAATTGCGTTGGCTCTTGGTGCAAACAATTTAAAGCAGAATAAAAACAAGAAGGCGTGCATAAATAAAAATCTACATACATATCTTCAGTCTACTACATACAAGTGCACTAGAGAGTACAGTACAGCAAAGTGACAGTAGTATAAAGTGACAGTAGTATAAAGTGACGGTCATAAGGGCGGAGGTCAGTGATGGTTTATGAAGTGTTCATGAGTCCAACAGCAGAGGGGAAGAAACTGTTCTTATGGCGGGAGGTTCTGGTCCGATGGATCGTAGTCTCCTGCCAATCGTAGGGTAGTGGTTGGAATAGTCCATGGGCGGGTTGAGAGGGGTCAGCAGAGATAAGTACTCCACAGAGGTGATGTGGGAGTCCATCAGGGAGGGTGGGGGCGGGAGGACTGTGCTCTTCCTGAAGTCCACAATCATCTCCACTGTCTTCTGGGCGTTGAGCTCCAGGTTGTCACCACTGCACCAGGACACCAGCCGGTCCACCTCCCTCCTGTAGGCGGACTCATCGTTGTTGGAGATGAGTCCAATGAGGGTGGTGTCTCAGATGCTTTATTCGTCCTACAATGGGGACATTGTAGTGTTGAACCAGTGTTGAACCAGTGTTGAATGGGGAGTATACATTACAAGATAAGTTAACATTAACTCTATGCTATAATAAAATAAAATCTTTATCTTAACTTATTAGAGAAGCATAACCAGAAGGGTCCATTGCAATAAATATATGCATATATTTATTGTACATGATGGTACGGACATTAGTTACATTTTTTGCACAGCATTTGGTCTGTATATATTAATTACTGATAACGCCTGTAAATCATTGTTATGTATTTTTGGAACTTCTGAAATCTCACTATGGATCTAAATCAATGCGTTGTGATGAAATGTACAAAAACGAGTCAGCATACTTCAAAGTATTGATTTGACCCTTTCTGTGACTTAACCGTCAATGTGGTCACCTCAATGGTCCCACTCAGATCCCGGATAATGATTTTACCTCCTTTTTTGAGCCAACATTTCTGTGCAATGCTGACACACTGACTTATCCCCTGTAGTAAGTAACAACAGCGATAGGAGGAGCCCAGAGGAGAAATGGCATCTTGGCTTTAGGAGAATATTGCTCAAAAATATGTGGTTCACTGCAGAAGATGTTCACACAACCAGTATTGATAAGTGAGGGGTAAATGCGTTATCATTCATGATCTCCAGAATATGATCAAAACAATAGAATCTCTGGGTGTGTAAAGGTTCAAGGTAGATAGATCTATAGACCTTCATTTCCCCCCTCGAGAAATTCAATTCCACAGACTGTCACTCATACAAGAAGGAAATTATAACAATACAATAGACAAAAAGATACATAATACATGTGCAATACAGGCACATGGACAACAGTATATGCTAAGACACGTGTAGCATAATTGTACAGTAATCATGAAATGTTGCAAGTGAAAGATTCAGTAATGAACCAACACCTCAAGTATTCTGACAGAAAATCATTAAGCAATCAGCACTGCACAGTGTGCCCACTATTTAAATATGTAACTAGTTTGATCAATATCTTGATGGTCTTGCACTTCTGCTTCATGGAAGTCGACGCATAGCTGGTGGCTATACAGTCACCTCTGCAGAATAAAAAAGTAGCCCGGAACCTATAGAACACATGTGGACCGGACCTGTGTTCTATAGGTCCTGGCCCTGGTTCACTTCTGTTTTCCATCAGAGAAGAGCACGTTCAAATGAGTTCAATGTTGAAATTAATACATTTTTAGCCCTTAGCAAAAGTGAATAGAAGTACATTTTTGGGTGAAACACATAACCATAGCAACACCCTGTTTACTGTCAGCAGTTCACATTTTGCCTTTAGCACTAGTCATTCGTCAAATTCATGTTGTAAGTTCAATTTGTGGTATGGCTTTCACACAGGTGTCACTATCTTCTCCCACTACACTGTCACAAATGAAAATGAGTTGTGTGTGTGTGTAAAAAAAAAAAAAAAAAAACATTAAAATAAATATATATATATATATATATATATATATATATATATATATATATATATATATATATTGGCTGCACGTGGCCTGTCACCGGTGAGGAAGGGTGTGTGCAGTTCTGGTTCAGGGCTTTGGTGCGTTGCTGGTGTTGCCGTGTTGTTACAGTAGCATTACTTTGCTACTGGCTCTGGATACACAGATTTAGGTGTGATAGTCACAGAAGTGCTATAAGATTTATAAGATTTTTTCTACCTCCCATTCCTTTTTGATTTTGATTGATGTGCAATATTGTAATAAGTAATTGTAAATGAATGACTTGCTGGAAAGTTCTATGTGCTGACGGCTGATAATTAATGTTTGAGGTACATCAAACTCGAAATAAATAAACACTCAAGTTCAAACTCATACATTTTTAGTACTCCTTAGCATTCCATTCCTTTGAATGAGAGGAGGCTCTGGGCTTTGATTTCTAGTAGTTTCTGTGGGAGTCTTATTCAAAGTAATTTTCTACTTTCTTATTATACTTTCATTGTGTTCTTCTGCACAGGTGTCGTATGCATCTCCCAGTCGGTCAAGATTCCCAGAGAACCAAAGCCGACAGAGTTTGACAAGGTCATCCGCCGCCTTCGTGAAAATCCCAATGCGAGGGTGGTCATCATATTTGCCAACGAGGATGACATCAGGTAAAACGCTGTAAGGGTGTAATGCAAGGCAAGGCAAGATTATTTGTACAGTTCATACACAAGGAAACTCAATGTGCTGGGCAGATCTAGATAGAAACAATTACACAAGGCATTACGATCATAAATAATAAGTACATTAAAAAGAGTAACGACTGTTTTAATGTTCATTAGAACATTGTCAGAGAAGTAACCTGTCTCACTTTTTCAGTAAGACTGAGTCTTGGCGAGGCCATGGAAAGACTTGGAAAGACTTGTCCACAAGCAGAGCTGCTTGGTAGTCTATTCTCTGCTTCTTCATGTGAAGCAGAATTCACCAAGTGTTGGATTGCTCACGCACTAATAGGGAACGTGAGCTGGCATTAGACTGTCATGAGACAGGTTATGTGTTGTTGCAAAAGTAATTCTGGTGAAGCAGCGGTTCCTGGTTCTACTCAGGACTCGAGATGTAGTGTTTTGAATCTACTGCAGCTGTTTTAGTGATAGATGTGAGCAGATCTATCACTAAAACAGCAGATGTGATAGTAGTCGAACCTATGGAGACAAAAGCATGGATAAGAATCTCAAAGTCTGCTTTAGACACTATATTTTTGATCCTGGCAATGTTTTTCAGATGGTAAAAAGGTGCTGATTTGATGTGGCTGCTACATTTTTTAAAGGCTGGAGTTTTGAAAAAATGTTTGAAAAGAGTTTGAAGGATGCAGCCAGACCTGTGTGTGATGAATGGCACAACCGAATCAAAGTGTGGGTATGGGGTCAGCGTCACCTTATCCCTGTGAAACATCTGTTTGCAGGCGGCTTCTCCAGGCGGCTAAAAAGGCCAACCAGACGGGACACTTCATCTGGGTGGGCTCCGACAGCTGGGGCTCAAAGATCTCCCCGGTCCTGCACCAGGAGGAGATGGCAGAGGGGGCAGTCACCATCTTGCCTAAGCGCCAGTCAATCAGAGGTACACACCACAATAAATCACAGCAAATGCAGGAGAGGACCGTTTTTTAGGGAATTTATTTAGTCTGAAGGAGATGTTTGTGTTTAGTAGTAGTAGTAGTAGTAGTAGTAGTAGTAGTAGTAGTAGTAGTGGTGGTGGTGGAAGAAAGAGTAGTAGCAGTGGTGATGGTAGTAGGAGTAGTAGTGGTTGTGGTACCACTGCTGCAGTACTTGTTGTATTGGTGGTAGTACTATTAGTAGTAGTATGTAGTAGCAGTAGTATAAATTCAGGTGTCTAGCAACAGAAACACATCCATCCATAAAAACACACACATCTAAAAGTAATAAAGTGCAAATTTAAGGTCACAGCAGCAGAGGTTGTGTAGGCAGTTGCAGTAGTAGTAGAAATAGTGGTTGTAGAAGTAGTACTGGTAGTAGAAGTAGTAATATTTAGTGTACAATAGATAAAAGACAATAAACTAGATTCAAACACATAAACCACAATACACATTCAACTTATCTAGAGTTATTTAGTGACTTATAACAGTTTGAACTTATTTAGTTCACCCTAACCCTAACCCTAACCCCTCGGACTCAAACACCACAAAGACATACCATCTCAGACACGGGTCCAAACACTCTCTGACCCTACGTCTTTCCCCCTCATACCTCCCAGCTCTGCCCTGAGGATATCACTGCCTTTCCTCCATATTTTTAATTCTCCTGGCGAGTTAGTTTAATCCGTAAAATCAACAATATGTAAAAAAGAGACAGTATAATTGCAAAGATTATTACTTGGTTTAGTGGTTTAATTTAATGTCATGCAAATACCGCCACTACCCCAGCACAATACAGTACGCAACCTTGTTTTCTGTTTCATAACTACATTTTGTTTGTCCCTATAGAAAGAGTATGTTTAAGCAACATTTGGAGAACAAATCAGTCGACAACATATCGTCTGCCTCTTGAATTTTTTTTACTTTTGAATACTGACAGCTTATTCGCTGAGAGAGGGCTGGTACTATGTTTTTCACTGATCTAAAGACGTGCCATAAGCCTCAAATGCAAACAGTGTACTACAATGCATGTGAAATTTTATTGAGGATCTGCTGTTGAATTATTTTAACATTACAAAGATTACAAAAGTACTCCATCTTACATTACAACATTATGTCATGAGAATTTGGTCAAGAATCCCACATCCAATCATAAACAAAATCAACACACGAGAACGGATAAACTCAAATCAATCAATCTCAATTTTATGAAAAACAAGGTAGAAACAGAGCTTAAATCAGTCGCCCCCAAAGCGATTCTGTGATGAATATTTGTGTTTCCTCTGTCCAGGCTTTGATCGCTACTTCATCAGCCGGACTTTGGAGAACAACAGAAGGAATATCTGGTTTGCCGAGTTCTGGGAAAATAATTTCAGCTGCAAACTCAGCCGCCACGCTGTGAAGAAAGGCTCCGGACTCAAGAAGTGCACGAGTAAGAGCTTTCCCTCTGTGTGTGTGCGTGCGTGCGTGTGTGTGCGTGTGTGTGTGTGTGGTTTGGGGGTGATTAGTGTTTCCTTTCTTAAACTGTTAAAAACAACAACACTTTCCAGGACGCCTTAAGAGAGGTGACGCAATTCATCCGAGGTGTTTTCAGAACAGAGCCTGGTCTCGAGCATGAGCTATGTTCTGCACACTGACGGATTCACAGTTTATCTCACGGCTTTGCTTTGGCGACTGTGGCCTGCTCCGACTCCGGACATGAAATTCAGATTCAGCTTTGTGGAGACATGACTTAAAGAAGACTGTTGTTGTCCTTGTATCTCACTGCTGTTATTGAGATGAATAGTTCAAACTGCTTAACTGAAATGTGACATCTGCTTTTGTCCTTGTGTCAGTGAGGCTCTCTGGTCTTTCTGGTCTCCCTCTGGTCTCTCTCTCTGGTCTCTCTCTCCGGTCTCTCTCTCTGGACTCTCTCTCTGGTCTCTTGCTCTGCTCTCTCCCTCCTGTTTCTCTCTCTGGTCTCTTGCTCAGACGAAAGAAGCTGGAACATGCACTGCAAAAATTGATAAAAAAATAAGTCAAAAATTGCTCAAATTTTGCACATTTGGACTGCCTTAAAAAAAGATTTGTCAATGGGATAAAGCAAAAGAATCTTGTTTTGAAAAAGACACACGGAATGTCTCCCTGGGAATGTCTCCCTCCATGATAAATGAAAGCAATAGTTCTTGAAAACAGACTAAATGGCTTTGTCCCGTTGGCAAATCTTGTTTTAAAACGGTCAAAACAGTATTCAAATTAAGATTATAAAAACACACCCGATTCAAGCAGTTATTACCTCTTATGTAATATTTTTTTGGTTCTTAAGAAAACAAAAAAGTCCCCCTCTGTGTGACAACAAAGATGCTCCATGATCTCCTAAATGCTGTACACTTTTTATACAGTGACCTGGCTTCCCACAGATATTCACCTACGTCTGTTATTCAGCTTTTTCCTTTTGTTTTTTTCTGGTATTGATTAAAAAGTCTTATCTCGCATATACGGTTCCAGGGCACCACATTTGTCTGCTTCACATCATATTTATGAAAAAACCTTTAGCCTTTTATTGATAGATCTTCCTTATTAGTCCCATTATTTGTATTTTAAAGTTGAGAATACAGAGCTGAGTCAAGGCTGAGTAAACAATTACAAAGTGCATTTTCTCAAGCAGCTGCATTCAGGAGAAACCAAACCCTAAACCAGTATTTTTCAAGTATTTTTTGAGCCAAGGCACACTTTTTTCATTGAAAAAATCTCGCGGCACACCTCCAGGAGAAAATGTAAAAATATATACTAATGTAAAAATATATACTATACATACTCTATGTGAGATCAATAAGGTATATCTTATCTTATAATATATATACTCTGTAGCCTATATTCACAATATACAGTTATTCTCATCAAAGTGCTTAAGTCCAGGCCTTGACATTAAGCTTTATTTAATATTTTGCAGTACAATGAGTTAACAAGAGTTTGGGAATAAAGTGGCACTAACTATGGAAAAAAAAGAAAAGAAAATCCACTCTCTGCCCAAATAGTCAAATAATAACTCTCTTAAGCTCTTAAGTACACAAATAACATTCATTGTTAGTGCATGGGGAAAATTTAGGTATCCGAGCTTTAAATTAAGGAGATTTGGATGAGGGACACGGGAGGTCCTGAACGCGAGTCCATGGTTCTGTCCAGTCTGCATGTCTATGGTTCTTTCTGCGCGTCTATGGTTCTGTCAATGCGACTATGGTCTGCGCTCAGTACCCAGTTCGGATGTACGTTCGCGTGAGATGTTGTACAAAAACTGTACATTTCATAGTTAAACCACTACAACGCGGCCACAACTGCCCCAGGGCAATGGCATAATTCCATTTCAAAAACGTCTCCATCACTTTTACTTCTCACTCGCCACAAAGCTCTTGTCTCGTTACCTCACACATTTGTTGGTCGCATCCAATTTTACGTTTATTGCCACAATGCTCCCGCTACCTTTTACCAGTGGGGGCGGGACCCGGCTCAAAAGTGGCCAAAATGATGTGCGCTGACATGCTTGCAATACCACCCCGGGCCGATAGGGGTGGACCCAGAAGTAGAATTTGCCAATGCTAACATATAGCATTGACAGACCTCTCAAAAACATCTTTACAGGATGGTCCAAAAGTTGGCTCTTGGCCCAAAGCTCCGTTCCACATGTGTGTCAATGCTGAGGGGGGTGAATTTTGTTGGTCCACTCTAGTTTACTTGCTGTGAATTTTTCAAGTCTCTTGTTCAAATGAATGGAGCTGCGCCGGCTGACGCATGCGCAGATGCGTTTTTTCACAATTTTCTTGTGGGCGGGACCACTCGCGGCCATTTTGGATAGCTCCAGTAGAGCACATTTTTTGGCCCATTAGTTAGAACAGCGGAGATAGGCGTGACTACGTCCGTTAATACATACAGTCTATGCCTGTTACATCCAGTGGTCGCATCCAATTTTTCAGTTTCAAAGTACTTAGCTATCTGCTGCCATCTACTGATATGAAAAATAATAGTTACTCAGCGAATGCAGTTATTTTCAGACAAAGTAGACGAATTTCTCACGGCACACCAGACAATATCATACGGCCCCTGGAAAGTACGACAAAACTTCAAACTACATCTACCACAAGCGTTAAGGAAGAACAATCATGTTTTAAAACTAATCCAATGCTGTTTGAACACTTTTAAAATAACAACAACATCATGTATCCATTGGCTCTCACTTCACAGTTGTTTGTTCACCTTCACTAAAATACCAAATCTTGATGTTTACGCTTGTGAATTGCAAGTTGTATTAGTACTTTCGAGAAGCACAGTCACTAATTTGAATATAAATCTTCTCTTCCTAAGAAAAAATTAAATACGTGCACAAAAATAGAATTGAAAAATGTAGGTACTAAAAACTAGAATCTAGTAGATTTTGAATGTCTTTAAACAAGCTTTGTCAATGGGACAAGTAGTATAGTATTGGCAATGTTTTATTTTGTCAACAAATGACTACAACATGATAGAGAAAGTTAAGGATCAGTGATTGATAATGTCAAAGAAACTACACTGCAAAAAGCAAAAATATCTTATTTTAAAAAGATTCAAGACATGTCAATGAATGACAGTCAGAATGTACTCAAATGAAAGTAAAGAAACTACTCTATTCAAACCGCACATTTTATAATTTTTTCAGAGTAACCTTGGTCTGAAATAGATAGATAGACAGATAGATGCTTCATTGATCCCTCGTCGGAGAAATTCAGGTGTCCAGTAGCAGCAAAAAATAAAGAAATAAGATTCGTCTTATGTCTGTCAGGATGTATTCTTCCAGAGTAGTATTTTCTGATAAGATGATAAAAAATAATGATGAAAAGCTTTAAAAATCTGCTATGAATGAAAGTCCTAACCCTACATGACGCATGAAGCAGCTCAGGCTTCTTCTCAGGAGCATTTTATTCACACATATAAATGAGTTTTGCCTCCGAAAGCACATTCGCAAATAAAACTCACAATCCGACTCGCAATTAGAAACACATTATCTACTTCCTGTGACGGGGGGATGCACATTCAATTTCAATTAGCACTTCCTAAATTAGGGACATTTTAAAAAGCTAACGTCATTGGTCGATTGCGTAGTATGAAGTTTTTATCAGGGTGGCATCGGTGTTATTTTTGGTTTAGAGACAGCTCCGCAGAGTTCATACTGGGGAGTGTGTCTGTATGTGTGTGTGCGTGTGTGTGTGCGTGTGGGCAGCGACAGTGACAGGGGAGAGTCTCCGTCCTGAGAGTTTGATCAAAGCCACAGAGCAGGGAGAGGAGCCAGCGCCTTTTATCTGTGAGCAAAGCAGATGTAAAACTGATATTGATTAATGTGGAGCGCAGATCTAAGTTACAGCGGGGACTCTCCTCCAAGCAGCATTTTCTTCTTATTAAAGTTTTAAGGACGAGAGTTTTTGGACTTGTTTCATTTGACATTCAGCGTTAAGCCACAATTCTGTCGCTATAGACTGTGGGACTGGTCTCATTGAGAATAAACTAATTCAACTCAAATTTCACATTATTCTTTAGAAGTTATTCAAGAATATAGGCAAGGCAAGGCAAGGCAAGTTTATTTGTATAGCACAATTCATACACAAGGCAACTCAAAGTGCTGAACAAGATAGCATTAAAATCATAAATGATCACAGAACATTAAAACGAAAGATAAAAATATAAAATCCCTCAGTTGTATGCACAGCTAAACAGCACCGTTTTTAACTTGGTTTTAAACATTGTCAGAGAGGAGGCCTGTCTCACATCTTCAGGAAGATTGTTCCAGATTTTAGCAGCATGAATCTGAAAAGCAGCCTCCCCATGTTTAGTTCTGACTCTGGGCACTAACAGGAGTCCAGTCCCTGTGCTCCTCAGAGTCCGGGCTGGTTCATATGGTACTAACATGTCACTAATATATTTTGGTGCGCAGGCCATGGAGAGACTTGTACACAAGCAGAGCTGGTTTAAAGTCTATTCTCTGAGCCACAGGAAGCCAGTGCAGAGACCTGAGGACCGGACTAATGTGGTCGTACTTCCTGGTTCTAGTCAGGACTCGAGCTGCTGCATTTTGAATGTACTGCAGCTGTTTTACAGCCTGTTTGGAGAGACCTGTGAGCAGGCCATTGCAATAGTCTAACCTACTGGAGACAAATGCATGGATAAGAATCTGCAGGTCTGCTTTAGACACTATGTTTTTGATCCTGGCAATGTTTTTTAGATGGTAAAAAGCTGCTGATGTTACTGATTTGATGTGGCTATTAAAATTTAAGTCTGAGTCCAGTATTACCCCTAGATTTCTTACCTTGTTTGAAGGTTTTAGGGAGAGAGACTGTAGATGACAGATGACGCTCTCTCTTTGTTTCTGGGGACCAAAGACAATCATTTCAGTTTTGTCTGCGTTTAGCTGAAGGAAGTTGTTTTGCATCCACTCACTGATCTGTTGGATACAGTGAAGGAGTGAGTCCACTGGTCCATGTTCTCCTGCAGTCAGTGAGACATAGATCTGAATGTCGTCTGCATAGTTGTGATAGGACACTTTGTTTCTGCGTATTAACTGACCTAACGGCAGCATGTAGAGATTGAACAGAAGAGGTCCCAGGATCGACCCCTGTGGCACTCCACAGGTCAGGGCCATATGATCTGAGACACAGTTTCCAATCTCCACAAAGTACTTCCTGTCTTCAAGGTAAGAAAACGCCATGCGCTGTTAGGATAATTACAGTGGTAAAAGTGCATTCATCAGAGACAATGATGGAGAAAAGGTTCTCAGCCAAAGTGCAATTATGCCCGAGAAAGATAATATATATTAAATATACTAGTCGCGGCAGTATCAACTATGGATGAATACTTTTTTCACAGCCTCTGATAGACAAACTGAGCTGAATTTTATGTATTTCTTTGTCTAATGGGCCTTTGTTTGTATAAGAATACACGCTAAGGTTAAAGTCAAAAATAAGGGAGCACATGTTTAAAAACTCAAAACAAACATAGATATGTCCCTGTAAAGGCTACATCTTGGACATGTATCAAACATTATGACAATGTATCTGCCCCTTTAAGTACCAATGGCTCTATTTATTTTTTATCACTGCATTTTGAACTGTGTATTTGATTCTTCAGAGATAACTAATACTCTTGTGATTCAGGCTATACAAAATACATTGAATTGAATTGAATTGAAGTGGAATGGAATGGGAATGGAATGGAATGGAATTGGACTTGAACCCATTGTATAGTTTGCACATTTACCTCCTCCTTCCTCCTCTTCTTGATCTGTGCTGCCTGCGCTTGCCTTGTAAGCACATAACGCTGGCCTCCAGTCAAAGTAAAGTGGATTCATTGACAAGGTGACAGAGCGCAGGTCGCCCACTTACACAAAATTTGGAAATTTAAGCCAAAAGCAGAAATTATGAGAGGAAATGGGTAAAAATATGTTCATTGTCACTTGAATGCAACATTGTGTGCCATTAAACAGCATGTGATGGTCGCACTCAAAAACACATTCATTCACCCTGACCCCGTTATACGTACAATGTTTTGAGAGGCATTGGAAATTAGAGCCACCTGGAGGAAACCTACACAGACAAGGAGAGACATGCAAACTTCTGCTGAGAAAGGCCCTGTCTGTATTTGGATTAAGAACCTTAGACCATTTTGAAGCAAAAACGACAATCAGATGTAGAAAACGTTTTTTGTAAAAATGAAATGAGTAAAATGTGTGTTAGTCTCCACAGTGGAAAAATTACAGTAACAAAAGAACATAATAATTAATAATATCTTATTTAGTTGCTGACACAATGTAAAAATGTAGTTATGGTAAGGTAATGTGTAGAGTACATGTGTGGTGCTAAAAAGCGCAATGCCACTCTAATCTTTAAGAATGTACATATAAAAGTTATGAAACTATGTGCAGTATATATTCAAAGACCGCAGTTGAATGAAGAGGGTACATCATTTGAACCCAGAGCTTCCATTTTGGTTTGAAGTCAATTAACCTGAACCGTCTCATGTTAAATGTCATCATAGTTTGTGTCAGGTAACAGAGAAAATGTTTCACTGTTCCATAAAGCAGTCCTTTTGGCCAACTCCTCATCTCAAGTTGAGAGCAAACGGTCATGAATGATGATGAGCTCAAAGTGCCAGATAATTAGTCCCCCGGGCCAGAGAAGCTACTGTGATAACAAGTTGTATAATCAAGAGCCTTTTGTATGGTAAATTCACATACAGTATGTGTTTAAAGAATATACACACCAGAAAACCAAATTCAATCATTTTTTTGCAATATGTTGGAAAGAAAATGGTCACCATACAAACAATAAGATTTCTGGCTCCTCACAACCCTGTCACTCCCTTCTTCATAGAGGCTCCTCTGTCTCCACTCGTTTAATGGCACCAGTTTTTGAATTTGTTACATATGAAAGACATCTGTCCAAAACCCAAACGTCACTCTCCAAACTCCACTGTGGCAAGACCAAAGAGTTTGTAGATGGTAAGACCTGCACCAGGCTGGAGACTGAAGCGCAAGAGGGAAAGCATCCTTGATTATGTGAAGAAAAGCAACAGTGGGAGCCCATTATTAGAAAAATGGAAGCCATACAAGGACCACTGATAATATAATTCTAGTATAGTTTCTTTCATTTCTTGTTCTGTGACCCCTTGCATGGGTTGTGTTGCTTCATGAGGCTATTCTTTCTTGAATGCGCTCTCATCATCTTCTCCTGTTTTAAATCCAGCTGCAGACTGCATACACCCAACAAATTGTTTCATTGAAGACATGTGTCCAAGACAAAAGCTGTCACAGTGCCTTCGTACTACAAAACACCTTGAATAATGGAGCCTCTGAATATTGTGTTGCTAGCTGTGAATTAAATCCCATTGCTTTGTGCCCGACCCTTTAGTTTGTATCACCTTCTTTGAAATAGTGAATGATTATGAATTAACCTCTATGCCTTGCAATAAAGATTACTTTCATTTGAAACACATTTGCTATTTTTCCCCTTGTCCCAAATTGTGAGAGCTCGGTGAAACAATGCCTAGATAAGCTCGGGAAAAATGGCTCTGCAATTTTTTAATTCACATCCATTCTCTGTATATCCACCATGACATCTACCCAAAGTGTTTTCCTATATGGCAAATACGGCTGTGCTTCACTAATAAATCATGAAGCTGAAGCTGTGGCCCAGAGCGTAGCTTGACGTGATTTTCAACAATTGGATTTTCTCCACTTGCGCATGTTTTTTATAATGTGGCAGCAGAACTATATGAGCACAGCGCAGGAACAATAACCCATACCCAACTATAACTCACAGTTATAGAAGCTGGAGTAACACATACACACCATAAATACTGTAATACAATCAACGTGGCCCAACTTTGAATCAAATACACACTAATTGTCAAAGGTACTACAACAAGTGATGGCAATAGAATATATTGAAAATGTCTTGTTTGTTGCATAGTACTGGGTATCCTAGGATTAATGATCGGGCTCTGCTTAAGGCTGCTTTTGTCACCGGTTTTCTATGATAAAAGCAGTAGGAGAAAGGGGTCCAGGTGGGGACTACATCACCTTTATCTATTTGTGTGGAGTTTGTGGAGCCCTCATGAAGAGCAGACCTGGGCGAGCAACAGACCTGAGTGCAAGTGACACGGAGGTGGGATAGAGGAATCAGCAACTCCACATTGAGGCCGTGAGGCACCACTGCAAAAAGGAGCCCTGCCTTCAGCAGACATGGAGCCAGTCAAGTATCTCAAGGTCTGAAGCGAGTGATTGACCGACCGGTTGGTGCGGCGGTGCAGTCCTATATCGCGCTTGAAAATTCCCGCTCAGTCTATGTGCGATCCACGTCATCCGTAGCTTTTGGTTATAAACAAAAGGAAAAGGCTTGCAGGTAACCAGAGCACTCGCATGATGGGCAAGACATTCCTCACTAATACAAAAGTGAAATACCGTTTCCAAATATATTTGATACATTGTTCCCTGATTTCACCATACATGATACAAAATGAAGTAATACCCGAATCTTAGCTCAATAATGAGTACGTTCCCATTCTTGTTTACTCCTTTGAGGTTGAAATAATCCAATCTATAATGGATGGTCTAAAATTGTGTTTTCTATAATTGCCATGACATTTTGTCCAGAAGGACCATTCTAGTTGGCCACACACAGTGATGGAAATAACGGGCCGTTACATTTCTTTCAGTTAACGAGTAATCTAATACCTAATTACTTTGACTGTAACATATCGCCGTTATCATTTCTTCCGACATCCCGGTTACTGGGCCGTTACTCCAGACGCACAAATGAGCTCTCTCGCTTTCTTATTTTGTGATAGTACACGTGCGCGTGCGATTGTCATGCTAGAGAGGGAGGATGCAAATACCTCTCAGCAAATTATTGGCTGATGTAAAACATATTTCCTTTACCAATCTACGAAGCTACAGTTGCAGTAGGATGGCTCATAATTGTTTTTTGAAACAAATATTGGTCCTAAAAATTATGCGCTCAATCCACGTGCTTGGTAACACCGTGAGGTCAGCCACAGAGGAGCGCATGTGAGCGCAGAAAGTCGGCTTGCATACAATTCAATCGATAAGCTCCTTGCTCTTCCTGGTTTATCGCTAAGGGCAGCAACAGGTTTGCTAACCTACATATAACACGTTATAAGATTATTTAAAATGCATTTAGGGTTATTTTTTCAATGACTAAGAAGTGATAAGAATAGAGGTGAAGTGAAAGAGGGTGGATTTTAGAAAGTGGATGCACCCGCAGCAGCAAAACAGAGGAGTTTATGGAGGACACATGCGTTTTGTTTTACTTTTTAAAACTCTTTGACTACATTTAACAATTGGAGGATTCATATCTACGCTGCAAACCATTAACTGTGACTAAACACGAACTGGGTCTGAACTGAAGAGGCCTGTGCAGTCATTTATAAGGTAGTGACCCAATAACTCCATGAGGTTTGCGTTTTGTATGAACAAACAATGTGGGCATGAAACATATTCGCTGTACCTAACAAATTGTCCACGTGATTTAATATGATAAATATGTTCAGCTGATTGGTCTGAAGTCAGTGCTTCACCGGTGTTTCCACAATTTCACAGTGCGGGTGGTTGTGTTCAGAAATGCTTAGTGCAACAGAGAGAGATGAAGAGTGAAACAGACTTCATGTCAGCAAAACAGCCTTTGGTAGATGGAAAGGTATGGGCAATATTTAAACTCTACTAGAGGTTAAAGGAAAAAAACAGCGCACAGTTGCGAGAGCACATCCATTTTCAGAACAAAACTAAAAAGTAACGGCAATAGTTACTTTAACTGGTAAATAGTTACTGTTATAGTGGATAACTCCGTTATAACTCAATTACTTTTTGGAGAAGTAACTTGTAACTATAAACTAATTACTTTTTTCAAAGTAACGAGCCCAACACTGCCACCACTCATTCATGCAGCAGAAATCTCACGTCAACTTACTGTAACATACAATACTACTTATCTAAATGTCTTGCCGAAGACACAACAACAGACCACCCTTAAACAATATGTGGTTGTTTTTTCCACCTCACAAACTGGCAACCTGGATGAGAGCCTCATTCGCTGTCTGTAATCATATTCATAGGTAGTTTTAATCCAACTTCTGTTTAAACATGTGTTCAGAATAGGTCAGATATGAATTTAATGTTGACCTAATATCTGCGGAGTACACAACATAGAAAATTCCATCCTTTAAAAAAAATGTATACCTGTGATCACAGATTGGCTAGCCAAGAACAATTTTCCAGCTGCCCATCCACTGTAATTAGTATGTCACATAAATGCAACATATTTGTTAAACAATGAAGCAGTCCAGTAATTAGCAAAAAACTTCAGTGTCCGTGGGGACCTGGAGACCATTCTCAAACCTCTGCTTTTGCCTGGTAAATGCTGCATCCCACAAGACTCCTCATCTCCCGTTGGGAGACATTGTTACTGAACCTTGAGTCGGTAATAACCATTAAAATGTATGTGGACAGCACACTGTCTATCACAAAGAGCCTTTCAACGTTTGGAAATCCAAATAGTATAATCTTTAATATATACCGCCTTTTCACTGCACAACGGAGTCTCAAAGCGGTTTAACAATTGTTATTTTTGGGAGTGGGGGGTGCCAGTACAGAGGCTGTATGCCAGACCCCAATTGTACAAATTTTTAGTGGTAGGGATACCGAGCAACGCGGAGGAAACATAACGCAGACACCGGGGGAGAACATGCAAACTCACTCAAAAGCCCTGTCCCAACCGGGGAATCGTAACCCAGGACCTTCTTGCTGAGAGGCAAGATTGCTATCCACTCAGCCACCTTGCCGCCAAAATGAAATCATACAACAGCAATAGAATGCACATAGTCACAAATAGTCTCTCTTTTTCAGACGGCTAAAGAAAGTGCAACCAAGTGTGGCGTCTGCTCCAATGGTATTGCTGTTGTAGCTTTTCCTCTGCTTCTGGGTATTTCTTTCCAAGCCTCAACACAAAGTGTTAGTATGAGGAAGGAAATGACTGAAATAAGTCACTAGAGGGACTGGGTGCAAAACCATCTTTAAAATATACATTGATTTCACACACAACCAAAAACAAGTAGACCATGACAAATGTGAAGTGTAGGAACCAGTGGGTGTGCAGGGACAGAGCTCAAACGTGAATCATGGCGTCATGGGAAGAGAATGGAGGAGGTCTTCTTGATCACAATTACAAGACTACAGCATTTAAATAGTTTTCTGTTGTATTAATAAGTCACCATCTAAATCATGTTAGCTATTCATGTAGTAAGTATATTTTCTTTTTTCTAAGTAAACACATATCAACCAATTATCAACATTTTTACATCACTACCTAAACAAAAAAAAATTTACATAATTGAAACAGGCACATAAACTATAGAACCCATACCGCTACTCATCACACACATGACCTGCATTTCCTGTATGGACAATTCATTGCAACCAAATGTTGGTGGCAGTTGGTTTGATATTAAGTAGAAACTCTTTGAAAAAGACAGCTTTGAGATTATCATATTATGTTGATTTTTCTAAAATCACATCTTTCACCAATAGTTTCAATAGCATCAAAATAACCCATAATACATATTTGCTGGGATACTCTCATAGTGTCTGTCTGTTGTCCTTTTTCCAGGTGCTCTGATTTTTGCCTCACTAAAACATGTACATAATTCTCAAGGTAGTCAAGAAATACATAGATTGTGGTCATGGGCTTTGATATAAAATTTGCTAATTAAAGATTACTTCCCATACTTACGCACATATTTACTTACTTAAGCCTCCTGTTTAGGTGACAGTGGCAGATTCAAAAATGTATGTTTGTACGGAGCAAAGACTTGGAGCAGCAGAGCTCGACGATATAATGAGTCCCACTATCATTGCATTCAGATAGACACAAAATCAATCTGTTGACAACCCAGCGGAAACAGCAATAGTCCCATACAAAATGGACTATTGGACAAACTGGGTAAAATAAAAAAGAGATTTTAAGAACTTGGATACTCTCTGAAACTTAACATATTTCATTAAATGTTGAATACACTAACCTGCTGTGATCCCATCTGTGTTTACTTCAAAATAGCATCAATTTAACCAACACAAATATGGTAACAAACACGGTAATTGTTTTTTTGTCACAGTTGTAAAATTCAAAAAAGCAGGACACATCCACTGTTTTGTCTCTGGTGACATTATAATTAACAATGTTTTAGGGTCTTTATTTTGTAAGTTTTTGCGGCACCGGTGAGCTGACGTGGATAGCAACTCTCGCCTCTCAGACAAGAAGTCCAGGGTTCGAATCCCGGTCGGACCGGGCCTTATCTGAGTGGAGTTGCATGTTCTCCCCGTCTGCGTAGTTTCCTCCGGGTACTGTTCCGGTTTTTCCCCTACCACACTAAAAATAAGTCCAATAGTTCTAGCATGTGCCTCCCTGTAACTGGCGACCACCAGCTCCCATCCTCTGGTGTGTAGTTAGAGACAAAGCCCAAAATTAACAATTGTAAACCGCTTTGAGAGACTCAGAATCTGCAGTGAATAGGCGGATTAAATATAAGATTACTTACTTTACTTTTGGCCAAATTTTCATATTTCCATTTTAACTAATTTACAAAGCACAAAAACAAAACTGAAAATGGTGTATTGGTGTTTTATTGTATCAAAACTTGTATAATTATTCTGTTATTATTGTGTTGAAATGTGAGATGGAGGGTTGGGAACAAACTAAGCAGCGTGCTTCATCCAACCATTTTTCTAACCTCGTATCAGGTAAAATTAGGCATTGATCTAAACTAACTAATAAAATAAATTGCTTTTTTCTTCATGCCCGGTCAATTTTTAGGACAGTTATTGATTGACAAATATAGTGAAAATAGAAAAGGGGAGCTTGTAGTTGATTGCAAGCCGGTTTCAAGCAACCAAGGACACACCAGCACAGGGCCAGCCCAGTTTAACCTCCATACTTTCATAACTTCCATTTTGCCGCTTAATAATGCATATAAAATGTTTATTGATTGGTACAAAACTTTGATGATTCACTTAAAAAATGATTTACCTTAAGCCAAATGGCTCCAAATCTCCTGACTTATAATATGCATTTCAAAGATATTCTGGTTAAAGTCCAAACCATGTCCATACTGTTTTAAAAGAGACACTCAAGCCTCCATGCTAGCCACCGATGCTAACTTTAATAAATGTTTGTATTTTATTTCAATTATTATCTAAAAGATCTACAAGTGCAGTTTACTAAAAACAATCCAAGACTTAAAAACCAGAATGTTACTTATTAATTTTAAGTTTACCCACAAAAATTGTGGCGATTATGTTACTTGGATCTACTCTTCTTAAACCTAGAAAATAAGTGAGTGAAATGAGCTAGCCATTTTAACATTTAACCGGTAATACTTTAAATCCAAAGCAGCATAAGCTTTTTTTGCCAGCAAAAGGTAACAGCATGAGATGGGCTAATTGGGAACAGACTATTCCCTCCAATCACAAGAAACTATGGACAAACTGCCTCATCATGAGCACGGGCTGGACCCGAGTGGCTCCCCAGGGCGCACCAAACATGCAAACATTCAAACCTGAAAAGTACCCTGTAACAAGACCCTAACATGTTCATATTTGAAAAACCCCAATATTATACAGATTACTCAACTAAATGAAAAGCAAGAAAAAAGTGAAAAGGAAATGGGAAAAACGCATTTATCATGTTTATTACTTATTCGATATAACTATATGCCTATTATGCATACAAATACTAATAATAACCAATAAAAATAAATCACAAATAATAATAATTTAAGTTTATTTGACATTGAACAAATAAGTGTGTGGTTTTATGGAAAGTAATAACTCTTGTACCATAGTATCCCAAACATGAACTCCACATGAATTTCACTGTTTCACATAATAAACTGATATTTTGTCACATGTTGACTTTACACTCTCAAGATGCAGTCGAAAGCGTTAGATTCCTTACCAGTGTGACGCCAGCTGCCAGAACACTTTGCAAAGTAGGTAACACCAGCTCCTAGGAAACAAATGGAATTATTCATAGCATTAAAATATTTTATTTGGGGTATTTTGGTGCCCACTTCAGATTGGCGTACATATATGACATACAATATTTATAGCTGGAAGCAAGCATGTAGATCTGCATCACATGCGCACATTGCTGCTCTGTGCTTGCTCCATATTTTCAGCAACACAGCTCGAGATAGTTTGACTTGCAAAAACATACGTACATAAGAAACATAAAACAGATACTACAGGCAAAAATAATCCATGAGGGGACGTGCAATTCTGGATTATTATCGGACAGCAATATTAAAAAGAGGTCCCCAACTTTGTGATACAGGAGAGCACAACAGACATAGTTCAAGCACATTAATCTCCCTTGATAAAAATTATCAAATGAAAACTCTTTAAGAGATTAAAAACAGCACAAAGCGGGCAAGATTAATAAATTAGAGGCTCTTGTGGATCAGATAAACACATGCTGAAAACGCCGTAGAGCACAGTCTTCCAACAGCATTTGTTCCATTCCTAAAAACAACAGAATCAAATATTGACCACCCCCCCCCCTCTAGTCCCATTTCTGAAAATTTTTCTGCACTATTCTGCAATACACATACTCATCCACACACAACCATAACGAAGAATACAATGTCTTTTATTCGTCCCACAATGATGGGAAATTTTAGTTTGCGATGCATACACATATACAAATATACAGTAACCATATACACATCAAAGGCAAGTAGCAAATATCTAATCCCCGCTCCTATAAGAGGCAAAGTGGGTTATAGTGTCTTCCCAAGAGGACTCAACGACAGCCGGGAATAATGTGTTTGATCATTGCGTATTCATATTGGATTGCGAAAATACAACAATCCCACTTCCTGTCGAGATATTCCCAGCATTAGAAGTTGTAGTGCATTTAACAGGATGTTGCATCATTCGGAAAACACAGTGCTGCAACGGACTTGGGTTAAGTTTGAGGAAATAAGTGCAGCCGGTGTATGTTTTAGCATTAAGGCAGTTTATATTAGGAAGTTATAGATGTTCTCTGTAGTTACGGACTTTTAAACAGTTTGGTTTAACAACTTGCCACAAGTGGAATGACATGTACTTGAATGCTGCCAGCGTATCTTTTCTGACAATATTCCAGAAGAAGTGCACTAAAAAAGAACATTTGATAGCAGCTCATCAGATCATTTAGTTTTATCATTATAGTTTTATATAGAATATCACCACCATATCTTTTCCTAAATGTATTTAGTAAGAAATAAAGAAATACAAAAAAAATATTGCTTGTATTTTATTGTTATCATACAAAATGAAAGGGGGGGTTAATCTGGCCTAAGGGGGGTTAAAATGGCCTAGGCCAGTTTATACCCCGGGGTGTATTCTGGCCTAGGCTATTTTAACCCCGGGGTGTAATCTGGCCTAGGCTACTTTAACCCCGGGTGTATTCTGGCGGGGGGTTAAACTGGCCTGCTACACCGGGAAGGGTGGAGAGGACAAGACTTTCTTTTGGATGGATGTTTCGCTGTGTAAGTAGTAACGAAGACACACAGTTTCAGGTTAGCCTCTGCCGCTTGTTGTGCTAACTCAGCTGTCTGTGCTAACGAGAGACCTGTAGCTTTTCTCAAGAAAGCGGGGGCCAGTGGTCCGCTGTGATTGGTCACAATCGGGACCCGAAACAAATTCTCTTCCTTGTTTCACCAAAAATTAAATGACACGCCAACACAAATCTGCGCTACTTTTTCTTCAAAAGGACGTATATCCCAATGCACTGCATGGATATGGATTGAATTTTCGTAATGAATACGAAAATACAGTTAATGCAGATTTAAAATGAGATGTTTATAATTCTATTTCATATGAAGATTTGCTATAATTAGGTACAGAACTGCTGCACATCACGCACTCTCTAAGGTTCTGGTGCCATATCGGGTATGTGTGCCTTACAACATACCTTACAAACCTGCGACTAGCATTCAACTGCGTTCTATTCATGTACAAAGTTTATTATTATTTTTTTTTAATCAAGTATTTATTGTGTTGCGCTGCATACAGAAATGACAATGGTTATGAAGCAGAAAATAAATGCGTGAACATTTTACATTTTTTGTCCCCTCCCTCCCATGGGTCCACCCATCCCAACATAAATACACACACACACACACACACACACACACACACACCCACCCCCCCAGCCCCCCTAGGCCCCCCACCCCCATTCTTCAGGTATCAATAACATTTCATTACTTACTAATAATTAATTAGAAACGTCCTCCGTCATTGACATCCACAGAAGCCGCAGTAGGCAAGGCAAGGCAAGGCAAGTTTATTTATATAGCACAATTCATACACAAGGCAATTCAAAGTGCTGAACAGAACAAGAAAGCATTAAAATCATAAATAATCACTCAGTTGTATGCACAGCTAAACAGAACGTTTTTAACTTGGTTTAAACATTGTCAGAGAGGAGGCCTGTCTCACATCTTCAGGAAGATTGTTCCAGATTTTAGCAGCATGAATCTGAAAAGCAGCCTCCCCATGTTTAGTTCTGACTCTGGGCACTAACAGGAGTCCAGTCCCTGTGCTCCTCAGAGTCCGGGCTGGTTCATATGGGACTAACATGTCACTAATATATTTTGGTGCGAGGCCATGGAGAGACTTGTACACAAGCAGAGCTGTTTTAAAGTCTATTCTCTGAGCCACAGGAAGCCAGTGCAGAGACCTGAGGACCGGACTAATGTGGTCGTACTTCCTGGTTCTAGTCAGGACTCGAGCTGCTGCATTTTGAATGTACTGCAGCTGTTTTACAGCCTGTTTGGAGAGACCTGTGAGCAGGCCATTGCAGTAGTCTAACCTACTGGAGACAAATGCATGGATAAGAATCTGCAGGTCTGCTTTAGACACTATGTTTTTGATCCTGGCAATGTTTTTTAGATGGTAAAAAGCTGCTGATGTTACTGATTTGATGTGGCTATTAAAATTTAAGTCTGAGTCCAGTATTACCCCTAGATTTCTTACCTTGTTTGAAGGTTTTAGGGAGAGAGACTGTAGATGACAGATGACGCTCTCTCTTTGTTTCTGGGGACCAAAGACAATCATTTCAGTTTTGTCTGCGTTTAGCTGAAGGAAGTTGTTTTGCATCCACTCACTGATCTGTTGGATACAGTGAAGGAGTGAGTCCACTGGTCCATGTTCTCCTGCAGTCAGTGAGACATAGATCTGAATGTCGTCTGCATAGTTGTGATAGGACACTTTGTTTCTGCGTATTAACTGACCTAACGGCAGCATGTAGAGATTGAACAGAAGAGGTCCCAGGATCGACCCCTGTGGCACTCCACAGGTCAGGGCCATATGATCTGAGACACAGTTTCCAATCTCCACAAAGTACTTCCTGTCTTCAAGGTAAGACCTAAACAAACTTAGGGCGGTGCCAGCGACTCCAACCCAGTCCTCTAATCTCTGTAAGAGGATCTCATGGTCGACAGTGTCAGGCTGAGTTTACACGGAGACAATGTGGCAGTAAAACGGTATAGTTGGATGTCGGTTGCTACCAACCGTTCATACGAAGACTGTGTTCCAGGGGGGTGAAAACGTAAGTGTTCAGATCCAGCCTGCAGAGTGGGACAACTCTGCAGAAACGCTGCACAGCAGGGAGCTTTTTCACACCCGCGAGAGGGGAAAAGGTGTGAAATGATCCCCCTCTGCTCTGACCCCCACCTCCGCGCTGCTCCCCGCACGTAAATTTGGACATGCGCAGTAGCGGGAGAACAAACAAAAACAATAATGGTGCCGCCCACACAAACTAGCTACGTGGGCTTCCAGCGCAGCACAGAGGATAATTCTACACCTTCATTCGTCCAAACGAGACCACGCGAAGCTCTAGGTTCAGTTTCCATTCTCCCAGATGCTGTTAAAATGCAGAATGATGTTGGTGCGTTCTGAGTGTCTGGCACAGGAAGTGAGTATACTGCCGAGAGGGGGGCTGGGCACGGGGCTGGGGGGTCGTGTGAGTGTTGTAAAGTTTATCTGCCCACTACTGGCCGGGCGCTAGAACTACATCGTTTTTCAACCTCATGTGAACGCAGAGAAATTTGCATTAGGAGCCAGGTCGTTTCTGTTAATAGCCTGGAAACGTCTCAGTATAAACAGGGCCTAAGATTGAGACTTTGCCTGCGTCAGTGTTCAGCCGGATATCATTTGTAACCTTGACGAGAGCAGTCTCAGTGCTGTGGTGGGGTCTAAAGCCGGACTGAAACATATCAAATGAGTTGTTGATTATAAGAAATCTAGTAAGCTGTAGGTAGACAACTTTTTCAAGGACTTTCCCCATAAATGGCAGATTTGAGATGGGACGATAGTTGTTAAGTACCGTAGCATCCAGGCTGCTCTTTTTTAGCAGGGGCCTGATGACTGCAGTTTTCAGGGCCTTTGGGAATATTCCAGAATTAAGGGACATGTTTACTATCTGTGTGAGTGTAGGTAACAGACTGCTCAGAACAGACTTTAGAAATCTAGTGGGTAGTACATCCAGGCTGCATGTGGAGGAGCTCAAACTGGAGATTATCTCTTGGACAGTTTGATCATTTACAGGTGCAAAGTAAGTTAGCTCAAAGAGCCTTTCTGGCTGTTGGATTGTTATCTGTGGATTGGAGACAATGGCGTTTTTGATGCCTTGAACCTTGTCATTGAAAAAATGTGCAAACTCATTACATTTACGTTTGGAAGTTAGCTCTAATGGCATTTGAACAGGGGGGTTTGTTAATCTATTAACTGTTGAAAACAGAACACGCAGATTGTACCTTTCTCTCGTACTACGTAGCACCTGGTTAAACTCGCACAACTTATCTTTGAAGATCTTGTAATCAACCTGGAGGTTGGACTTGCGCCACTTCCGCTCGGCCCTCCGGCACTCTCTCTTTTGTGCCCTGACCGAGTCTGCTTTAGCCCACGGCGCCTTCTGCTTATTTTTCACTATTTTAACCTTCACAGGAGCGATGGTGTCCAGAACTTTCAAAACACTAGAGGTGACAGAGTTAAACAGTTCATCTATAGTAGAATACGATGCATTCTCAAAGTTTGCCATTCCCATAAATAGTTCACTCGTATTTTCATTTATGTGTCTTCTTCGTACAGTTGCAGAGTCCACTGGTGGTTTGTTAGTGAAACACATGTCAAAAAATATACAAAAATGATCCGAAAGCGCAACATCGACCACGTTTACATTAGAAATGTTCACCCCCTTTGTAACTAACAGGTCTAGAGTGTGCCCTCTGCTGTGGGTGGGGCCACTCACATGCTGAGTGAGACCAAAAGATTCAAGAACAGAACTCAGCTCTTTAGCATTTCTGTCATCAACATTATCCACATGAATATTAAAATCACCTGTAATAACTAAACTATCAAAATCTGTGCATACAACTGAAAGAAACTCTGTAAAATTATCAATAAAACTGTGACATGACTGCGGTGGCTTGTATAGGACAACGGAAAGTATTGGAGGAGATTGTTTTTGTTGTATTTTAAAAGACACACATTCAAAAGACGGAAACTTCCCAAGAGACATTCTATGGGAGACAAAGTGGTCCTTTTTTGTTTTCCCGTATTTCAGATTCAAATTTGAAATTTGGTGGTGATGCTTCTATTAAAACTGCATTTTCTGTATTTTGGTCAAGCCATGTTTCAGCCATGAACATAAGATCTAGATTATAAGAACAAATAAAATTATTGATTAAAAAAGACTTGTTACAAAGAGATCTGACATTTAGCATAGCAAGTTTCAAAGTTTCAGGATCAGCGGCTGCGGTCGGCTGATTCTTACACGGAACAAGAATTAGATTTTCCTGATTAGACTGATTAACTTCAGATATTTTTCTGTTATGTATTCTTTGTGTTATCACTAAGGGAATGGCACAGGTGGCTTCATGACAGGGCCCCAGCCGGGTCTCTCCTCTAACTAGACTGCCAGTGGCTGCGAAGCAGAGACCCTGTGCATCCTAGTGTTTAGAGAAAAGAGGGGAATGGGAAGGCGGGGGAAGAGGATGGAGAGGCGAGTGGTTCTTGGGAGTTGGACGGGGTGGGGGGTTGAAGGTGGATGGGTTTTTGGTGATGGGTTAGGGGAGGGGCAGGCTGAGTTGGGTGGTGGACGAGGGGGGAGTGGAGGTGGAGGGTTTCTTGGTGCTGAGTTAGGGGGGAGGTGGGCTAAATGAGCAGGAGGGGGGGGTGGAATACTTATGGGGTTAGAGGAGGGACGGGTGGATTTTGTGGGAGAACTTGAGTTGGACGCCCTAGGTGGCTTTGGAGGTACGTATGGGGAGTAGTTTTGAATGTTAGATAGGACTCTTGATCTGGCTACAGTGGATGTGAGAGGAATAGTCTTCATCGCAGATCTTATCATGCCTGCCGAGTGTTCCGGTAATTCCAGTGAAGGCGGGGATAGAAAACAAAGGGAAAGGTTGGTTTAGAGACAGCTCCGCAGAGTTCATACTGGGGAGTGTGTCTGTATGTGTGTGTGCGTGTGTGTGTGCGTGTGGGCAGCGACAGTGACAGGGGAGAGTCCCTAGATGGAGTGGATGTAGCGGGGGGGACCCAAGCCGGGTCCATGGAAGGTGATGAGGGAGTCTTTGGTGGAGACAGAGGTGGTTGAGGAACCCCCAGTCAGGCCTGACTGTAGCCTGGAGCAATGGGGGAAGCTTCACGGGAGCTGTAGGTGGGGAAGGTGCTGCTGAAGATGATGGAGCAGCCACTGCTGCTGCTGAAGATGATGGAGCAGCCACGGCTGCTGCTGTATCCACTGCTGCTGGTGGTGCTGTATATGCTGATGGCGCTGATGAAGATGTGGCAGCTGCTGATGATGCTGGTGGTGGAGGCGTTGAGCTCTTTCGGAGCCGTGGAGGTGTTGAGTTCTTTTGGAACCTTGGAGGTGTTGAGTTCTTCTTGAATCGTGGAGGTGTGGAGTTCTTTTGAGGCGGTGGGGGTGCAGAGACCTCGGGAGTCGGTGGAGATGGTCGTGATGTCTGTGCCCTTTGCTTCTTCTTTCTCCCTTTTGACGGCTGCAAGCGCTGCGCAGGCTGATGTCTTAGGGCAGATGCAAAGTTATCCATCAACACTTTTACTCCGTAGTTGTTCAGATGTGGACCTTTTTCTTCAAAAAGCTCGTGTCTATTCCAGAACAGATTAAAGTTTTCAATGAAGCCAAGTCCTCTGCGTGAACACTCATTGAGTAGGAATGTATTTAGCTGATACAGACGGCTAAACTTCTACATTTTTCCATCTATATTTGGAAGTGGTCCACTTAGAAAAATGTTTATGTCCATTTTCTTGAGGTCATCCAGTAACAGCGTTAAATCCATTCGTAACTTCTCACTTGCCTTCTCATAGATATCTACCGCCCCCGTGTGGATCAATAATGTACGCACACCACTGTTCTCAGATAACACTTTAGGCAGAAGAGTCCTTATCTCAGCAACTTTTGCAGAGTGAACTGAGACAGTGAGCATGGACTCCATGTTTACATTTTTCACCGAACCATCTCTGATAAGGACACAGTTTGTCCTTGGTGGAGGCGCTGCAGTTGTTAGCGGCTTTGTTGTTTCAGAAAGGGGTAAAAAGCGGTTTGAAGTCTTCAGAACATTTAGTTGTGGCCTTATTTCACTCCTATTGTCATTCTTAGCTTTGTCAACTTTGGGTTTAGCTCCACAATTATTCCGATAATTCTCATTGTTGATTTTGGGAAAAGAAATGACGTCATAACTTACATTTCCAGTCTGTCCATTCATCCCATTTTCACTCATTGGAAGAGTCGGGTTTAGTCCCATTTCTGTTTCCACAATAGATATCCGTGTTTGAAGAAATTTGAGCTGATTTTCCAGAGCACAACAGCCGCCGCAGACGCTTCTCCGTCTCTTTCGTCCCGACATGACTAAAGTTGATAAATTCCACAAAGCTGAAGTGTGTAGAAGGAGTAATCCTCGTTTTGTAAATAAAATGATTAAAGGAGAAACAAAAAATGTAAATAAAATGATTCAAGGAGATTAAAAGGCGAAGCAAAAGCAGAGCAGAGAGACACGACTGCTCTCTCGAGAAGCAGGAAGCAAGTTGAAATATCTTTCATCAAAACGATTGCCGACACACACTGGATAGGCTTTTTAACAGGGACCTGGCTCTTTCAATGAAGGCAGCACCAATGGGCTTCACAACTACAGTCAAATCAGTAACACCGAAAATTGGTCGGATGATACAGAAGACATAATACGTAGGAATAAGTAGAAATGTGAACGCACACGCAACATGTGAACGCACACACACACACACACACACACACACACACACACACACACACACACACACACACACACACACACACACACACACACCAACCACAAGCCTGTCTAAGAAAGGCCATTCACCCATGCAGCAAACAGCCTTTCCTCTGTCACCTCTGCACAACCAGCTCAATCCAGTTGTGTCTGCAGTGAAACAAAAACACAATTCTGATAAACCTGCTCCTCGAGTTCTAAGATCAAAACCTTGTCATGTTTATCCAGTGCTTTTCTTTTCTGGTTTGAAAATGTACGGGAAATTATTATCCAATCTAACAAGCAATTTATCAAAATATCTCTATTAGAATAAAAAAAAACACTTCCATACTTTTGCCCTCCGACACCAGCTCTTTCATTTTTTCTTCGGCCCTATACCAAAATGAGTTTGACACCGCTGCCATAACCCAAAGGTAATGTCAGGCTGAAATGATACATTATTATCTCACGTCCTTTTTTGTTTAGATTTGTGTGTCATATTTTCAGTGAATGCTTGTTCTTTCCATAATGAATTTCTGTTTCCAACTTGTCATCACTCCTGTCCATCAACGTTGATTAATTAGAAGAGAGCTGTGCCGAAGGACACATACGCTCACTCACCTAACAAAATGTATGAATGGCACTTTTTAACTGGAAGAAAAACAGAAGTTGCCATATGTTACTGTCATAAGGAAAATGGTTTGATTTAATGCATGTAGTCTTCAGGAATAGATCAAAAAGATAGTTTGGTTTCCTTGCTTTATGTCACTACTCAATAGTTAAGGACAAATCGAGTGCTCTAGTTTTTGGTGTGAATTTAGCAAGCCGTCAAAATGTTTTAGCATAAAACGAGGAAACGCTAGCTTGCGGCGATAGCACAGGGCAAAGGTTGTAGCCCACACACATCACAGAAATGTCCCGAATGACGCGCCACTCTGAGAGACACCCACCACTTTTTCTCCAGCGTTCCTTAATCTCAATGGATATTTCTAAAGTGAAATGGCAGGCCGGAAAAAAAGTGCACAATCGAGCCAAAAATGCCAACGAGGACAAGAACTGACAATGGAGACGGTGTAGGTGGTCTGGGAATACATATGCAACACGATCCCTCCTAAACGCCTACTCCAGCTCGCAAAAAGTTCCCCCCGAGAAACGCAAAGTGGCCAAACCAAGGAAGTCTGGGTCCAATCTCAGCCCCAAGGCCCTTAATTACTGAGCCATAACCTCCAACAATAATTCATGCATCTGAAAAGCTCTGCAGATAATCTAAGACATTAAACGCCTATGGTCTGCACTGAGAGCGAGGAGGAGGGAATGAAAGATGGCTGACAGAAAGAGATTGGGGCTGATTGCGGGCTGTGGCACTCTCTCAGATTGAAGTGGCTCTTGAAAATTACTTGAACCTTAAAGAGGACAGATGTTGCATGATAAATGGCCATCCGTCTGGAATGACTGGGATTGGACCGAAGGGGCCCATAGTGATTCGGGAAAGCTGATGGATAGAGAGCAGTGTTCGAAAATGTTATGTTCTCATTAGGGCTATCAAAATTATTGCGTTAACGCACGATAATTAATTGTTTTAATTCATTGCGTAAAAAAATTATTAAAAAAAACGCATTTAACACATGTACAAATGACCCATAATAACACTCAGAATGCCGTGGACATTCCTCTGGGAATTCAAGTTTAAAAATATGCGCGTGACTGCAGGGCACTTGCTGTTGTCTGTATGAGCGGGAGTCTGCAGAGCCTCAGTCTCTCCTGTGTCTTCTCCCAAAGCACACTCGCTAAATTAAAGCTGGGGTACATTTTTTTTTCCTTTCCACTACCAGTTCATGTTGGTTGTGCCCAAAAGTAAAATGTTGTGAGCAAATCAAACAGGTGTAATGACATTCTGCATTCAGACTGTTTTGAAATGTCCCTCATCTGTAACAAACAATAGTTTTGGTCTGAGTCACTACAGAAAGACAGAATGTGAATAATGTTAATGCCATTTTATTTGGATTTATTGTTGTTATAAAAAACAAAACAAATACATATGTACACTATGTTGTCATTTATCATTCAAACAACCATTCATAGAAAAATATGTCATCATTTTGCCGATAGTTTGAAATGCAGTCAATTACGATTAATCAACTTTTATACTGTAATTAACTCCATCCATCCATCCATTTTCTACCCTTTAATCCATTTCTGGGTCAGGGGGGTGGCAGTCAGAGATGCCACCCAAGTCTCATAGCACCAGCCCCTCACTGACCCTCTGCAGGTGGTGAGTCCACAGGAGGACGGCTGCTCTCTGAGTGTGAGCATAGCCTTGATCTTTCAGAGGGGGCTTTGGGCAAAGTGGGGTTAAGTGTCTTGCCCAAGGACACAACGACAGCAGTCATCAGTGGGAGTCGGTGGAGAAGGTGTCCAGGTGGGAATTGAACCCGCGACCTTCAGGCCTTAAGGCCAATGCTCTACCAACTGAGCTACTGTCGTAATTAACTCAATTAAAGAAAATAATCGTTTGATAGCCCTAGTTCTCATTTGTCAGTTGAATAACAGTGGCATATTTTAATCAGTTTGTTTTTGAGGAAATAGCAGG
The DNA here is from genome assembly GCA_964034765.1 of Knipowitschia caucasica. Classification (NCBI taxonomy): domain Eukaryota; kingdom Metazoa; phylum Chordata; class Actinopteri; order Gobiiformes; family Gobiidae; genus Knipowitschia; species Knipowitschia caucasica. The sequence goes on along the minus strand of OZ035828.1, from coordinate 31,373,522 downwards.
TGATGTGATTAGTACAGATGGATTCAGATTCAGATTTACAGCATCTTATTCCATTTACATCACAGCGTTCTCGCCGAAATCAATCTCAGCCTTACTTTAGAGTTCCACTGGTGAAGAGGGAGGTCGGCAAAAGAGCTCCAAAAGAAACTCCATTTGACTGGTCTCTGTTGTTTCATGTAGATTTTAGATGATGAACTATATTCTAAAACAACCTTTTGACATGGCTCCTTTTATATATCTGTAGTGATTTGGGAAAACAGGACTTGGAGGTAAAAGTGTGGATTAAGAGAAAGTTGGAGATGAGTGGGAAGGCAAATGTTGTGTGTATATGTGTGTTTGTGAGTGTGTGTGCATGTGTGTATGGTATAGGCATGTATAACTGAATGCATTTCTAACTTTATTTTGGGGCTAATATTGAATGAATATATATATCCATCAGCAGAAACACATTCATCTATATAAACAATACAAATAAATTAACAGTTACTGAATAAATTAAAAAATATAAAATCTCTAATTTTAGCATATAAAAGAAGCAAGTATTAAATGAAATGAAAATAAAAAATGAAATCTCAAGCTTTTGCGTTATAAAGGAAGAATTCTTTAACTGTAGAATAATGAAGAAGTAAGAATTAAGTACTCAATCGCTGACTTTAGCATAATAAAGAAGTATAAAACACACATATTCTAATCTAGAGGGAAAAATATAATGATAGTAATATTAATAATAATAATAATAATGAGACATATGACATCTTATATTCCCTTGTGTTATTACACTTAGTTCTGAAGGATGCAGTAATTGTGCTCCTCACTCCTGAGACTGTTATAAGGAGCCTGTTCAGAATTACACTCTTTAATCTTAAACTCAGCAGACCACCTCCCACTGTGCAGTTAATAACCCGTTAAGCCTAATTGATTTTCATTTACTGTGTGTATAAATACAAGGCTCCTTTGTCATGCATGATTACTTCGACTCACTCAGACTCAAGAATACACATACCTGCCTTTTCTTTAACACCTCTGTGAATATGAATTACATCTAGAAAACATAATCGGAATTTATTATGTCTTGTAAATGTTAAATAATTGATTAGTAACTGCAAGACTCAAAGGACAAATCCATATGTTTGAGGAACAGAGAGGAGTTTTTCCTTTTTTTACTGATGAGATTTCCCTATGGAGACCCTTGCACTTCTCATATTGGAATCGATCTTCTTCACTGAAACCAGAAATATACCTCTGAGCAAAGTGCACCCTGTAGATTCAGAACAATAAGAGTCGGGAGAAATGCATTTTCTCTCTATACCAGAGGTGTTGAACTCATTTTGGTCATGGGCGGAAAGAAAAAAAATAAGAAAGAGCCAGAAAAATGTTGTTGTTTTTTTTTACATTATGCAAATATTTAGATGTGACATGATTTTAACTGTTATTTTCTGGTTGTTTAGATTAAACCAAAATGTTTTTTTTTTTTATATTTAACTATTTAACTTCTAATGATGTGTGGGGCTAGGTTTGGGTTGGCTTCCATAAGAAAAAAGTATATGTATATGCCTTGGTAGCACACATACAGTACAATCAATGCTGCAAGTTAATAATAATAATTGAAAATCATTTTAGGGGCCACTAAAAAGGTTTTTGCGTTTGCCATGTCTGATTTGTGTTTAGGCGAAAGCTGTTAATTTATTTAAAAGCCACATCTTGTTCCAATCAGTCCAGGATTGTAAAATAAGTCAAAAACAGGTACTGTAGAAGTGCATGCTGGTTGAAACCACTATATTGGCAGAAGTTGGCAGTATTTTTTATGCATTATTAAAATGATCTTCTTTATGATCATTGTTCTTCAGATAAAAGGTCACGCTGGCGTGAATGCAGAAATTCGCCTTTCTTCATCAAAACTATCGGAGCTCAAGCCTCGAACTGAATAATTTGTCTTGATTGGATGATGAAATGGTAGCTACACATTTATTTTCTGATTATTCTAAAGCAACATGCACAAAGTGAGACCTTTAGGCTCTTAATATAACAATGATGTTATGCAGAAATTGTATATTTCCTGTGTGTGTGTGTGTTTGTGTGTGTCTGTATTTGTTTGTGTGTGCGTATGTGGGTGTGTGTGTGTGTTTGTGTCTATATCTGCCTAGTTTAGTTTAGTTTATTTAGTTAATTAGAACATAAAAGGCCTGTCTGTACTGTAAATATGTCTGTATGTGTCTTTGTTTTTGTATATCTGTCTGGCTCTCTCTATGTCTTGGTGTCTGTCTTTCTGTCTCTGTTTCGTTCTGTGTCTGTATTTTTCTCTCTGTGTCTTTGTCTGTAAACGGCCTCAGCTCATGCTAAGTGGCCGTTTACATGCGGACGCTGCGACGGTAAAACGTTAGAGTCGGGTTTCGGATTGGCCTCTCGTTTACATGAAGACGGTGTTTCAGGGCGGTGAAAACACAAGCGTTGAGATACAGCCTCTGTGCGCGGCGGCGGGCTATTTCACAGCCGCGTGAGGAAAAAGGTGTGAATTCTCTGGCTGCAATGACCTCACCACTTCCCCACACATGGACATACGCAGTAGTCGAGAACAAACATAAACTGCGATGACGGCGGATCAACTAATGTTACTTGTGCTTTGAGCGCTACACGGAGGATAATTCTACTCCTTCGTCCATCCAAACAAAACCATGCAAAGCTGTAGTTTCAGTTTCCACTTTTGCTGCTGCTGAATTATGTTGGTGCATCCTCCTCAGGTGCATTATTTCCTGGCTTCACGGTGGGAGGATGTTGTTGGGGAAGTGGTTGGACTGGTGGGGGTTGTAAACGCTGTGCACTTTGAATACGGAGCCTGGCCGTTTTTGCAAATTTCTTCATAGCGTCTTCCTCTGAGCAAGGCCTAATTCTTCTTCTTCATCTTTCCGCAGACCAGGAGCGGATCGGGAAGGACTCCAATTACGAGCAAGAGGGAAAAGTCCAGTTTGTAATTGACGCCGTTTACTCCATGGCCCACGCGCTGCACAACATGCACCAAGAGCTGTGCCCCGGGAAGGTGGGCCTCTGTGCCAAGATGGAGCCCATCAACGGAACCCATCTCCTCAAGCACATTCGCCGACTCAACTTTGCAGGTGAGTCTCTGTCTTTTACTGCCACGCAAACTTTAAATGGGACTCATTTTTCACAAAAAAGTGTATGAGAGAGAGAGAGTAGGAGGATGTATGCAGCTCATGCACCTCGCTCTTTTGTTGCGTGACCTATTTTCTGTTGCTTCTAATGGGACTGTTCGACAAAACGATTCAGCTTTTATAATAATTGACTTGATATTTTCCTGTCAGCGAGTTTATATGTGTTCTACTCTACAATAGGAGAAGATATGTAACACAACAGATGGCCCAACTTTGCACATTTGGAGCATCTACATTTCATGAAAAAGAATAAACAAGATTCAGAATAAACTGGAAAAAAATTAAAAGGGGTTGAGCTTATATAGCTCCAACTCCTCTCAATATTTCAAGTTATCAAATGTTTCTCATAAGGCGCTTTTCATACAAACTAAAGCAATACAAAGTGCTTTACAGGGCGGCACGGTGGCTGAGTGGATAGCACTCCCGCCTCTCAGCAAGAAGGTCCTGGGTTCAAATCCCGGTCAGACCAGGGCCTTTCTGAGTGGAGTTTGCATGTTCTCCCCGTGTCTGCGTAGGTTTCCTCCGGGTACTCCGGTTTCCCCTACCACTAAAAATATGTCCAATAGTTCTGGCATGCGCCTCCTGTACTGGCGACCCCGCTCCCATCTCTGTGTGGAGTGAGAGACAAATGCCCAAAAAATTAACAATTGTAAACCGCTTTGAGACTCAGATCTGCAGTGAAAAGGCAGTATATAAATAAATATTACTTACTACTACATTTTTGGTTAAAATCAATCCCATATGCCCATGACCACCCAACAGACCCACGCCAAGCTGAGTCAGACTGACTGAAGCAAGGCATCCAGCCCCTCTGACCACCACCAATAATTTCTCTATTTCATGCACACACACACACACATCAGTCCCTATAGTCACATTTGCAATACAGATGACGTGGCTAGCCTAAGGACAAACAAGTTTGGCACTTGTGTGTGTCTAAACATTTTGACAGGATTACTATTGCAACAACACTTCATCAGTTGGGTAAAACTAACCTGTCTCACGACGGTCTAAACCCAGCTCACGTTCCCTATTAGTGGGTGAACAATCCAACGCTTGGTGAATTCTGCTTCACAAGGATAGGAAGAGCCGACATCAAAGAATCAAAAAAAAAAAAAAAAAAGATATGCCAATGGGACAAGCAAAAATGAACCTTAAGCACAAATTCACACTGGAATACAGGAGAACTAAGCTCACAGCGTTCAAAGTTCTCCTGCTGTTGCCCGCAGCAACAGCTATCAGTCAATCACACTCAGCTGCGCAGTGCCTCACACAAATCCTCACCTGCAGCAATCAGACACTGCCCTCATCAGCTTCATATCACGCAGAAGCTCCATCTAAGCAGCAGCTTCATTCACGCAACAACCCTCCTCCTCCCCATCTCCGTTCCGGCCCAGCTCCTTCAGCAATCGTGCTGTGCTCTGCTGGGGTCTAAGCGCCAAATCCTTACCATATTCTGTACATCACAATACATGTAATCTTAAGAGTCATATTCATAATGTATGTATTGTCAGATTACTGCCAATCAATATACGATTCTAGCATGGCTATATAAGACAGTCAGAAAGATAATAAAAACACTCATATTTTATCATTTTTTGCACTGCAGAGGAGCTACTTAATCCAGGACACTTTCTATACAGCAACCTGGCTTCCCACAAACATTTCCAAACATGTATTTTTTTACCTTCTATACTTCCATTACTAATACATACCTCCTCCTACAGTGGCACATTACAACAGTAGCAGTCTTTAGTTGCGTGACCCATTTTTCACTTCTTCTGAGGCCTTGCATTCTACAAAGCTATCGTTCAAGTTCACGTTCATGACTGGCATATTAAATATTAAAGTCTTGCACACAAAGTCATGACGCAAGCTTCATTATAAACACACTGGTGGCTTAAATTGGAGAAAATGTTGATTCTCTCGTAGGATTTCTGTCTGTGCAATGTTTGTAGGAATGCATTATTCATTTGAACTGCTGCTCTTCGGGCTAATTTGTCATTCTAATATCTCTTGTTGCCTGGGCAGAATGACAATGCGGTGTTTAATTTGATCAGTAAAAGGCTTTTAAAAGATTGAGTAATTCGTATGCTTTCTGAGTTTGATGTTGAGTTGAACCTGGCAGAGCACAAGGCTTGTTCATTTTGAAAAGTTCCTGATTTTCACCAAAAAGAAAGAGGCAATTTTCTGCTCCAAAAATGGATTCCAACTATAATGAGAATATGGCTTTTATTCTTCCAATTGCGGTGCTTGATTATCTTGTTGCCGGCGAAACAAAGGTGTAGTCCAATATGTGATTTAAATAACCATGTAAACATTCTTAATTAGGATGAATGGGAGCACAATAAGTTTGAACAATCGTTTGCATAGGACCACTTTTGGAATATAATTGCTTATTTCAAAATTGTCACTAAAATGAAAAAACAAGTTGGTAGAGCATTGGTTTTTGGATCTGCTCCCACTGATGTCTGCAGTTGAGGACTGGCAGCTCTGATTGCCACCCCCCAGACCCAGAAATGGACTAATAAAGGAGATGAGAGTCAGATGAGATTGGTTTTAATGCCTTCTCTCTGCAATGTTCTGCTTCTAAAACTAAAGTGAGCCACACAATTGCATAGATGAAGAGTTGGATAGTTTCTTGGGGTCCTTTAGTGGCCAACATAATCACCAATCCAAATATGACCAGAACAGTTGTGTTCATTGACTGAAGTGTGGCACTTGAATGGCATCATTGTTAGAACATCTTCTGGTCAGAAAGTGCACAGTGTATGATGCTTAATTATACACATAGCCTTTGAGTGGTTCAAAGGCTATGCTCTCTCCTCCTGTGGACTCACCCCCTGCAGGAGGATCAGTGAGGGGCTGGTGCCATGTGGATTGGATGGCAGCTGATCGTCCCCCCCACTACCCAGACTTGGACAAAGGGGAAGAAATGGATAGATGGAGTTGCCTTGTATATGAATTGTACTTTATAAATTAACTTGCCTTGTCTTGCCACATGTTTGTTATGTTATTTTATACATTGTTTTCGCTCTTTGTTTGGATTTATGGCTTTAAAAAAAAAAAACTGCACTACTATTACGGCACGGTGGCTGAATGGATAGCACTCTCGCCTCTCAGCAAGAAGGTCCTGGGTTTGAATCCTGTTCGGAACAGGGCCTTTCTGAGTGGAGTTTGCATGTTTTCCCTGTGTCTGCGTAGGTTTCCTCCGGGTGCTCCTGTTTCCCCTACCACTAAAAACATGCACAATAGGTCTGAATGTAAATGAGAGAGTGAATGGATGGTGTTGATTGGGGGCTGATGCGCCAGTATGTTCGGTGACTCGCTTTCGTCATCACCGTGTGTGGAATGACTGGAACAATATCTGAACTCTGAACATTGTAAAGCGCTTTGGGTGACCTTGGTCTGTAAAATGCGCTATATAAATAAACATTACTTACTACTACTTACTATTGCCACTGTTTCATTAATTGCCACTTTTTTATTGTACAATATATCCTGCATTTAACGTGTCTGCACACTTCTTTCTTTGCACAAATCTTGAGTGATTCTATCCATGCCAGATGTGACATGTAAATCTCTCCTGTGTGAGATCAATAAAGTCTATCTAATCTTATCTTATCTTTACAAATTGATTCAATTACAAATGTAACTGAATTGAACCAATATTTCACCATTGTGGGATGAATAAAGAGCAAATACATGTTCTTTTATCTTATCTTATAATAGCTGCAGCCCTAATTTCAAGGGATTTTCTACCTCCTGAAAGCGATCTACCGTTGGTTTGAAGTATAAGTAAAAGTAGGTTGTTTTGTTGTGGTGACCCATAATCTCACCGCATAATACATATTCTGTCTGTTTGTAGAAAGCCGCTGGTGATGATTCCCTGTTTATATTACAAAGTCTTTTTGTCAAACTCTCCGTGGTCACATTTAAAACAGCGCGTGGTTTAAAGGTCAAACGACAAAGAGACGGTTAGCGGTCTGGTTTGGCCTGTAGCTGCCGCGCTCCCGCTCACTGCCATTTATCAGCAGCATCAGCGCTCCGTTGGCATGTCAACAGGGAGAGCCATCTGCCACTGATGACAGATAACCTTTGAGGAAAACAAGCCATGTTTGACTTGTTTATAATTGCGCAAGTCTCTTTCAAACGCCCAGTAAATGTTATGTTTGTGGACAGCAAAAGAAGTGATAGGGACAGTCGGGAAAAGTCATCTAATAAAAGTGACATGCCACCGAGGACGCTATGCAATGGGGCTGTCAAACTCTAAACCAACTTTTAGTGGCCCCTGAAATTATTTTATTATTATTACAGTACGTTGCAGCATTGATGAAATGGGCTATGGCGTGTTATACAACATTTTAAAGCTTTGTTTTAAAACCATACAATCTAAAGTGTTCTAAGATTCTAGCATTCATCCAAAATCTCTTCTTCTTGATATTTGGCACAGAAAGACATTTGCCACTAAAAGTAACATCCAAGCTCCATTCAAAAAAAGTATGTAAAAAAAAAAAAAAATCCACTATACTTTGTACTTTTGTCCTCAACCAGCTCAGAATTTGTTAAACTTGTTCTACTGTATCGATTTAAATGTACGCGCAAAATATCGCAATACTGAACAGAATCGTCCCCGACCACGATACAATACAAGAAGCATTGACCAGTCATAGCAGGAATATTTTTTGTTTTTTACAACATTGATTGACAGGTTTGTTGTTAATTCTTAGATGTATTCTCTTCCATTGCACAGTAGTGTATGAAGCAAACAAATTATCAGTTGTTAAAACATAATGGTCTAATGAAACTTGTGTGCAGTGTAGCCCCAAACTGATTTACTTATGCAAATGTTACACACAACTGATATTGAATTCAATCTGATTATCTATAGGTCCTAGTGGGATGATCTCTTGGTGCTGGTGTATGTCTGATGTGTGTCTACTTCTTTCTATCAAGTAGGTAAAGGTAATGGAATAAATATTCAACGTGTAAGTTGCGTTCACATTTGCATAGAGTAACAACTGCACCATTCATCTTAGACCCCAAAGAAAGGAAGAAAACGAGAGAGCGAGAAGCTACATATCTCAAACGTTGTGCTTCTAGTCTATTTGAGAAGTCTAGTATTTGTCAATAGGGCTCAACCTTTGCAGCTCTAAATGATAATAAAATCTACGAAACATAAATAAGAAAAATACAATCTCATGTTTTGTCTGCTAAAATCAAGAAACTTTTGTCCTCATTAAAAGTGAACCACAGAAATATTCCAGGATAAGGATGCTCTCCCTCACCAAAATATACTGTGTCTGTCTGAATGTAGAATTTGGTAAAACTGACTCATGTAACTTACACCTGAACACACTACACACACTACACACATCCAAACACTATAAACATCCAAACACTATGCACAACCACCGCCCTCAAGAACCATTTTGTATCTGTCTAGCCCCCTGCCCTTCCGTATCGCTCCACAGTATGTGTTATGTAAAAGCTTTGTTTGTCTGTATGTATGTATGTATGTATGAATAATAATAAAAATGTAATTAAAAAAAATTAAAAAAACTTGATTCCATAAAAAAAGATCTATTTAAATTCAAAAAAGAAATATTTACAACGTTTGGGGATGCTAACCCAGCCTAATAAACAATTTCACAAATGCGCAGTTTATGCAGATCAGCCCAGGAATTTGCATGGATTGGACTGGTGGCTTCTTTTTAACCATAAGAGAGGATAGTGAACTTCATCCACAACTCTCACAAAAGACTCCGAGCTTCATAAATGTTAAAGGGAAAAACACACTAATGGGAACTAAGGAATGGAGACTTCTCATCAGGGTCATTTTTTGTTGTCATTAATAATTCAAAAATGGAAAAAAGCATTTACAGCTACAGTAGCTAAGAAACATAGCAGCTACTCATATCGGATATTTGAGTAGTGTTATGAAATTTCCCAGGACGAACAAAGGTTTTCTTATCTTAAATTGACAATAAATGGATTTGCACAACCACTAACAACGCAGGAGATAACATTTATTAATAATCTCTGATAAAGGGCTCAAAAAGTCTGCCTGGTTTTTCCAAGCACAACTGAACGGAGGCACGATGAGTGTGAAGGCAGATGTGTGTTCTGTATTGTGTTAGCCAAAAGCGGTATCGGCTTTGTCCAACTCTCTTTCAAAACACACATACTATTATCTAAACATCCATACATACAACAAACATACATACAGTATCTAAACATACATACAGTACATGCTTGTCTACACACAGTCAATTTAACAGACGCAGAATCGAACTACCAATGTTGGGAGTAATGCGTTCCAAAAGTAATGTCAATGCTGTAATGTATTGCTTAACACAGAAATGTAAGATTAGGCATTATTTTACTCTGTACAATTGTTAGTAATGTGCGTTACTTTGCATTTTAACACAAAGTTAAATTGTGTTTTGCTTTTATACCCACCGCAGGAGAACAAATCTGCTCCAATAGTCGTTGCTTAGATGTGTTTTCCTTTATGGTTGAAGATAGCTGAAGTTGAAGCAGAAGCAGGCACTATGCTGTGGAACTTAATAAATGACTTACAAAGCAGTATGTAAAAATCTGGCCAAAAGTGGTACTGCAACCTCTACAATCTCGCCCTGACTCAGGTTGCCAGATATGCAGACGATCCAGCTGGGACCGTAATATCTGAATAGACAAGAGTTTTGTTTATTAATGATTTGATCGACCTTTTTTATTGATTTAACTACATGTTACTTTACCAGTGACACGGTGAGTTCTGGCAACCTGGACCACGGACTTTCTGATTGGTAAAACGGTGGCGGGCAGGATATCGAAATGAAAACAATAGCAAGACTTAGCGGCTGTAAAAGTAAATCTCGACTGAACTATTGTTATTAGTTAAAGAAGTATTCGATAGGAGTATGAATTATTAATGCCTTTTGACAGATTAGGGCCATTTAATGATGACTTGACATAAAAATCTTACATATTGCTACTTTTAATCTACAGCCCGATCGATGTCACGCAATATGACGCAAATGATGAAAGTAGAAGTGTAGTAGTGTATTTGTACAATTCAGAGACAGTAATATTGTAGGTTAACACATTACTTTGAATGTATGACATAGAGGTAACTTCGTGACAAACAACTTCAGTTTACTTTTGTCACCTTTCCATCCGTGTGTGTGGGGCCAAACTTCGGTCCATCCCAAGTGTTTCATGTCTCCTGATCACGTCAAGGTAAAGCGCTTCGGCTCCGGTTTGCACAAAGAGCTGTGGCCTTTGTGGCACCTCGTCACCAGGGACAGGCTTCTGAGGGACGAACAAAGGTGAGCTCAGAAGGCCGCTTCACACCATCGCCTCCCAAGGATGTGCCCGAGCCTTTCTACGCTCACATACTTGATGATGAATGTGAAATGTCAGTTTTCGCCTCTTTCTTTCTGTGACAGCTAATCGAAAAAAAGTGATAAAAAATATATGTTTTCCAATAAAAGTCTGTGCGAGGTTCTGACATTTACTTTGGGTTTTTTCACGCCACTTTTAGCAACAAATACACAGCTGAAACTCGGAAAATTAGGAAGTTGTTTAAAAGTTCATTTATTTATGAAGTTAAATTAAACTTTCAGCGACAAAGTGGGGTTATAAATCCCCCAGGTAGAGATTATCAAGCTCTGTTTTTCTGAAAAAAAGTTTCTTACAAAGAATGTGTCAATGTGTTTGTTCTTGTTGTCACTTCTTGTTACTTACAATGGCAACACAAAAATATTCTTATTCTGATTCTGAAAAACCGTACATGCTGTATTCTTTCATTTCAAAGTAAATATAAAGACATTCAATTTGTTTGTTTATTGAATTATTTGTTTATTTTTTAATACATCATACTATTGCCTTTACATTTGTGCCTTAACCTGGAACAGAAGTACAAACAAAATCATACTGTATGTCCTGTCCCTCGATTTGCTCGTTGCAGAGACATTATATAATTTTCACCCCCAGCATCTGTCACCAATCAATAAAAAAAAATTAATTCAAAACTCCTATTTTTTAATAAATAGGGGTTTTGTTGTTATATATATTTTTTTTTAATCAAGGGAAGAAGATGGATGGATGGATATATTATTTTTTCAATATGTAATGTACTGTACTGTGTGTATTGGATATTTTCTTTGGACTGTATTGTATTGTGTCCTTAATAAAGATTGATGATAATAAAACCCAACCTTGCCCATAACAGTCCACTGAACGTTGTGATCTGATTGAGACATCACTTCGTCTTGGTGACAGCCGCAGTAAGGTGCTTGTGCTTAAATAGCTGGAGCTAAACCCTCCATGACGAGGCTCGCACAGGTCGTTAGGAGGTAATGACCGGTGCAGAGGGTGGCAGGCCCAGTGTCCAGTCACCAAGGTGTCCTCCTAATGCGGCCGGGCAGAACCAGCACATGTTAGACTAATGGAAGGTCTGTGTGTGTGTGTGTGTGTGTGTGTGTGTGTGTGTGTGTGTGTGTGTGTGTGTGTGTGTGTGTGTGTGTGTGTGTGTGTGTGTGTGTGTGTGTGTGTGTGTGTGTGTGTGAGTGTGAGTAAGAGAGAGAGAGAGACAGAGAGAGAGGGGGGCGACTTTTCAAACATTACATATAATTAAGAATGCTCCGGTCACTGGTTGGAGAAGACAGACAAAGAGAGTGCAGAGAGGTGGAGGTGTGAGCGAGTGAGTATAGGAGAGGTAGAGTGAGTAACGGGGAGAGAGAGTGAGTAAGGGAGAAAGAGTGAGGGAGATAGAGAGAGGGAGAGAGAGAGCTAATCAAACATATAAAATTGAGCACGCTCCAGTCACAAACAGAGTGCAGAGAGTTGGAGGTGTGAGCGAGTGAGTAAGTGAGAGAGACAGAGAGAAAGAGCGAGAGGGAGAGGGGGAGACAGAGAAACGAAGACAGAGACAAAGACAGAGAGAGAGAGACAGAGAGACATAGACAGGGAGAGAGAAAGAGAGGGAGAGAGAGGTTGCAAAGTTATCACATAATACATATAATTAAGAACGCTCCGGTCACTGGTTGGAGAAGACAGACAAAGAGAGTGCAGAGAGGTGGAGGTGTGAGCGAGTGAGTAGAAACAGAGAGAGAAAGAGCAAGAGGGAGCGAGAGAGACAGAGAGATGAAGACAGAGAGAGAGGCAGAGAGAAGGAGAGAGAGGTGGCAAAGTTATCGAACATTACATATAATAAAGCACACTCCGGTCACTGGTTGGAGAAGACATACAGAGAGTGCAGAGAGGTGGAGGTGTGCCCAGGGCTGTCATGCAGTCATGCCAGCGCACACAGCGATACACCAGGAGGCCTCAGAGGATCTTATTATGAGATGATTGCACCGCAAGTGTTTAGACAAGGAGTTGGTGCCACATGACAGGCCCAATCCCCCCTGGCAACTCCCAGGAGGCACCCATAAAAAAAATCAGACTATTGCCAATTTAATAGGACTAGTTTCACATTGTAACGTGATGAAACTGGACAGAAATGTGCATAATATGAGAGTGAGTCCATCAAGTGACAAGTACAGCTAGTGGAAAGACGCCATTAGCAAAACCAGATGTCCTGCAGTTCCACAAATAATGTATTCCGCCATAGGGAAGAAGCTGGAACGTGGATTTACCATTGGCCAGAAGAGTCTCTAAATTACAGTTTGCTGTCATGTTATTGTTTATAATAGGTTTTCAATCTTGATAAATATGTCCTGATTTGAATAAATAACTAAACTAATCTAAGCTGAGAAGTCTGAATTTTGACAGTTACCATAGTTACCAAGAAATATTATTCAGCTTTCCCCAAACACGATGTTCAACTATTTTCCCGTTGGAATGTTGTGATGTCACAACATTCATAGGGAACACCATGCACCACAGTGGGGTAGCTGTGGCTGCAAAAGGGCCAAACTGTTGTTGTGTGATTAGGCAAGATACTTCACCCACATTAGAATGAGTCTGGTGTGTGTGTGAATGGTTGATGGTGGTGAGAGGGGCCAAGGGCACATACTGACCTCCCTTCTGTCAGTGTGCCCCAGAGCAGCTGTGGCTACAGCAGTAGTTCACCACTCTATATGGAGTGAAAGAATAATTACATGTGAAGCGTCTTTGAGTGCTATACAAAACTGATGCATCATAATACATTCTCAAATTTGACAAATATGTCCTGATTTGAAAAAATAACTAAACTAATCTAATCCGAAAAGTCTGACTTTTAACGGTTACCATGATGTTATGAGGAAATTTTTTTCATAAACATTCCCCAAACACAATGTCAAAAACCATTTGCTCTTTGGAATGTTGTGATGTCACATGAACGCAAAATATATGGAGACCTTGGAGATCTTACTTCTGTAAAAATAAGGTACAACTGTACTGGTTACATAGCACTTAGAGCTCTCTGTGACGTGTGTGAGAGCTGCTAATGTGCCACTCCATACTGTATATAACATGTCACCGTGCCTCGCTCATGTTTTTCTCTGCTATTTACTTCAAGAGGCCTCGTGGACATTCTGGGCTTCAGCTCTGGGTTCATTTCCTCCTCTGGGCGTGAGTGTGTTACATGCAGATCTGACCCCAGCTGGGCCAAAGAAAAACACGTTAGACGCATTAAGATCAGCAGGGAATAAGTCAATGTTTGATCAGAATCTGCTGCCAGTGATGCATTTCTGTGAGCAACATTTGGATACAAGCTTTAAGCCTCTCTGCCTCCTCAGCCGCTGTAATCCGAGCATGATCAGTGTGCGTTTTGTGATGTGGGCGGTATTGTCAGAAGCCTGTGTGAGGAGAGCGGTAATACCCTAATCCAGAGACTCGCAGAGATGTGGATTAGGAGGCTACCATTTTTGTGCAAAAACAAGGACAAAGAAAACCCATCAAAAAGACGGCAAAAAAAAGAAACTATCTGGGATGTTTATTTTTGTGATTGAAGAAAAAAAGAAACAAGTTCTTGGGCCTCAGTGAAAGTGTGAACATCTAAACCAGGGGTGTCAAACTCATTTCTGTTTTTGGGCTAAACATAAGAGCTGGTTGGGGCCAGAAGTATAAGTATCAATCAATCAACTATTATTTGCAAAGTGCTTTTCCTACACAAGGAAACACAAGTAGAATAAAGTGAAAGGATCCATCCATCCATCCATCCATTTTCTTCCCCTTAATCCATTTCTGGGTCGGGGAGTGGCAGTCAGAGCTGCACCCAGTACACAGAGCACCAGCCCCTCACTGATCCTCCTGCAGGTGGCGAGTCCACAGGAGCAAAGTGGGGTGAAGTGTCTTGCCCAAGGACACAACGACAGCAGGCATCAGTAGGAGTCTTGAACTAGGTGTTGTGGTGGGCTCGAACCCACGACTTTCAGGCTCAAAGGCCAATGTCTACCGACTGAGCCACTGTCGCCCCCTTTTTATATTTACATATTTTCGTCTTTTGACAGATTAACTGCATGTATTTAACATGAGTTTGGATATTATGTTTGTGTACGTTTGGATTCAACCAGTACAGGGCAAGAAAACAAGAGATGTATTTGAAGACTGATAGTTAAAAATGAAAATATAATAATTTAGATAACTATAACTTCTACTTACATTTGAGTAAACCATTCCGGTTGTTTTCCCGAGATAATTGGCTTTTAAATGAAGTATAACGTGTCATAGATTCCCATCACCATCAATGCTGCAAGTTCCTGTGATAATGATAATTGAAAATCATTTGAGGGGAGTTGGACATGTCTGATCTAAACGTCTAAATGATACCACATCCGAGAACAGGGTCAAAGTCACTTTTATCGTGGGCCGAATCAAAACATTTGTAGATGTTTTTTTGGGGTACATTTTTCTTTGTGTAACGTTTTGAAGCCAATGTTTAGCATCTGTGCTTATTTTTATATGCATGTTATAAGTTGTGGCGGTCCAAATATTGGATACTTAATGTTTTGTCAAAATATATTATTATTATTATTTTTTTAATTCCGGGTATATTTCTGAACACATTAGTTCTGTTTGGACAGAGTATTTCAGACTGAAGACCGAACTTTAAGATAAACTAAAACTGAAATAATCTGAATTCAACATTTAGAGTAAAATGAATTATGTATGTCTTAAAAAACTATTTCTACAACCGCTTGTGATCAATGCTGCAAGTTAATAATGTTTCATGCAAGTAAAAACAAATCACTTTTCTGATTGTGCTTTTATTCAGATAAACTGAAGCTACAACTAGCAAACTACTCTTTGGAAATCTCTTCATATCCATCCAGACTCGAAACTTTTCTCTGGACAATGGACCTGCTTGGATTTCTAGTCACAGTTGTCCCAGTGCTGAAGCTGAAGCGGAAAAATAATTCTGTGTATAAAGATCGTATTCCTAAAGATTCTTACTGCTAAAAGTTGCTCCTAGTGGCCAAATTCTAAGAATTTTCTTAGAATCTTGACCAACTCTTAGAATTTCCCCTAAAAGTGAGGAGTAGCTCCTAGTTAAGATAAAAGCTATTCCTAAAAAATCCTAGCTCTTAAGAGTGCTCTTAAGGGGAGATCCCTTAAGAGTTGAGAGGAGGACTTTTAGCGACTTAAAAGTTCCCTAAGAGCACAAAATGGTGGACGGTGGAGACAGGAGAAATATTCTATACACTGGATGACAGTGAATCAGTGAAACGCTACAGATTCAAGCAGGAATCATGTTTGTGGTATATTTAAAAGTCAATCATGTGACCAGCTTCTCATTGGCTGGTCAGCAATAACACCTCATCCATTTTACCTTTGTTACACAAAAGTAAGTAGAAATGGTAAAAGTTGAAAGAGAGGAAAAAGTGGTCCTAAATTGTCACACATTCAGTACGAATGAATGAATACTTTATTTTGAGCCATGGCAAACAAGAAAAAAAAGGACAAAACAAACAAAACAACAACAGAATAGAAGTACAAATATACAGTTTTGTTTTATTAACAACAATCCAGCTCAAAAAGGAGTGGGAGAGGATAAGACTTTTAAGCTCCCTTGTACTTGATTTGTACTGTGTATGTATAATATGTTTATATTAATATTGTTTCCTTAATTCCTTATAAGTCTATACATATCACAGCCTTTACTAATCCTAACGTTATCATTATCATCATTTATCCATATAATATTTATAATAATAATTTTCTTTATCATGTATATTATATATAGAGTAATATTTAAATTATATGTATATATATATATATATATATATATATATAAAATTATAAGTGCTCATGATATATACGTATTATGTGTGATAAATTGGTGCTGAGCAAGCTCTGATGATGGTGTATAAGTCTAACTTTACTATTCACAGTATTTATGTACCATTGATATATCTGACTTTATAGCTTTTGGTTATTATTTACAATAACACAGTGTTCCTAAGATTAGATTCCATGATTGAGTTTGTCCATTTTAGGGCCCTTATTTTGCCTATTATCATCAAAAATATGTTTGTTCTAACTTTTAGGATCAACCAATCACAGCGTCTGAAATGATGACTCATACCTAGCAACGGGGTCGGCCACGCCTCCTCACTAAGATAAAAGTTGTTGTCAATTCCTTGCTCAGAGTTCTCTAAGAGTGTTCTGGAATAACTTTTAAGCTAAGACTCCTAGCTAGGAGTTTTTAGGTTAAGATAAGAGCTCTCTGAGAGGACTCTCAGAATCTTTAGGAATACGGCCCCAGGTTATGGAGGGGTCTCGGCATAACGAAAGGATCCTCTGTGAATGTGGCTCGAGTGACGCTCTCGGCAGCCCTGGTGTTGAATCTAGAAAATATTTAAGATTAGATAAAGTGATAGTCTGGAACTCTAAATGATTTACACATTTGAAGAATTGTATTAAATGGACCTCCTGGCCTTAAATGTTGATATAAAATAAGTCATTTTATGAATTCTAATATTACGGGTAAGTCCCGCCTTCCCTTCTCTTAGATATAGCTCAGAATCGATGCCGTCCAGTTTAGCCAATCAAGTGAGACCAAGGGCTGTCAATCAGAAAAGAAGGGGGAGGGAGCTTGGGTCGTTTTTTTTTTAAATCATGTACCTCTCTCTCTTTTTTCTGAATAACTCCAGACAATCACTTTTTTAGTCAACAGTGGCGAAATGTCAGTGTACATTACAGACGAATAGAAGAGCACTCAAAACAATTATACTGAATGGTTACAACCTGAGAGCAAGGCCTAAAGTAAACATAAGATATTCTATTTAAAAAGTGATTTAGTAAAGAGCGACCATATTCTGAGATCTTTGTGTGGAATTACTTTAGAAGAAAGGAACCAGGTCCTTTTAAGTCTGGAAGTCAGCTTATTAATTTAATTATTTTATAATGTATTATTTGGAAGATGATTCTTTTGAATAGTTTAGATGTTAAGATCCTGAAATATGGGATTTTGTTTACTTTTGACCACAACAAATCTTAAGTGATGAACCTGGAAAACATCTAGAGGTTAATTGTTACGCAATGGGATGTTTGAACACATTTCATTCTGTATTTGGTTAAATTTTTTAACCTAAATTATTCCTATTGCATGCCACAATATTGAGGTCATTCTGAATTACTTCCAATGAAGCCAAAGTTTAACTTCAGGTTATGCACAAACACAATGGTCTTTTTACACATGAAACACTTCTCATTCAGGCATTTGTGGAATTTATTATTTCTTAAATCTGAGGTTCTCGTAAACTTTGTCTTTCTTCATCTACCAGATTAAGATTAATTTGTCCTTTATTCGTCCCACAGTGGGGAAATGTCAGTGTTGCATCACAAGTTATAGAACAGTAGGAATGAGGAGCACTTAGCCAAAGATAAGCAAACAATAACTCTAAAGTAAAATAATAGATAATCTCTAGTTTTAGCGTAATGAAGAAGCAACAATAAAAAATAAAAAATCCCTAACTTTAGCATAAGAAGCAAGTATAAAGCACTGTATATTCTCGTGCAAGAAATATATAGTTGTATTTTTATATCTGTAACAATAGCAGCTGCAGTGGACACATTTGGTTCTATATTGCACATTCTGAGAAATGAATATTGTACAGATGAGTATTTTACACTCATGTAGTTCATATTGTGGTTTTCAGAAGCATCTGATATCAATGGTTGCAATTGAATATAATTGCATTTACAGTTAAAGCCAGATAAAGTATTTACAAGGTATATATATGTTATAATTGTGTAAGAGGAAAAAATGCAATTCAGGAAGCACTCTCACTCTCATCTTAATCCTTAACTCAACAATGTAGTTATGAAAAAAGCTCTGTCAATGACACATTCATCATCCTCTTATCGATTCACACTCAACGCAGAAATAGCTCAATTACCTCCATGAGGCCACACGCTGATGACGCCTATTATTCTCTCGTTTAGGCATCGCAGGAAACCCAGTGCTCTTCAACTCAGACGGAGACGCTCCCGGACGCTACGAGATTTATCAATACCAAATCCGCAACAAGACGGCGGAATACAAGATCATCGGCCACTGGACCGACCAGCTGCATCTCAACGTGAGTACAGATCCACATCAGACCAACAGATCATTGGGAACTGATACTGGTGAGGGGAAAATCAATACTGCGATTTTGCACACAGAATTTAATCCATACAGTAGTTGAGAAAAGTATTGTGATATTTAATAGAAAATCTGTTTCCCTTTTGTGTTTTCTCGTAGTTTACTCTGGTCGTTGACAGTTGTGTATTACTTCCAAAATGGCTTCATCACAACTGGTTCTACACGACATAATACAACAAGACATAAATATGAACGATGTCTTGTCCTGTAATAAGGTCGTGTGTCCTGAATGTTCAAGGATAGTGTTTTTGCACGGCCCTCCCTAAAATGTTTGCTCTTCAGTTAATGTGCAGACCAAAATAGTTGGTGAGCAATCTTATTTTCCTCAACTTATTTAATGCCTTTGAAAAATATGAGGCCAAAAATATATAAGAATAAGAAGTAATAATCAATTTGTTTTAATCTTATCTTTGAGTTCATTCTGACTGTTCTAAAACAAGATTTGCATGTGGGACAAAGTCAGGTCATGTCATTGTCATCCTCTTTATAAAATCCATTTCTGGGTTGGGGGGGTGGCAATTAGAGCTGCCACCCAATGCACATAGCACTAGTCTCTCGCTAATAAGAGGTTTCTTCTTCAGTAGGGGCTTCAGGCAAAGAGGGGTTAAGTGTCTTGCCCAGGGACACAACGACAGCAGACATCAGTGGGAGCAAAAGACATGTGTCGTGGGGGGATCGAACCCACGACCAGTAGGTTTAAAGACCAATAGTCTACCATCTGAGCATCTGTCGCCCCGGTTCAGAGGCATTTAATTTTGTTTGAAAAACCGTTGCTATATTTCCCAATCCCAAGGGAGACAGTTTTGCTTGCTCCATTGGCAAGTCTTGTTTTGCAGTGTGCATAGAGAGATGTACATCTTGTATAATCAGGCTCTGAAAGATACCCGGCCCTCGTTCGACAATACAGCACATTGTATACAAATTGTAGTCTCGTAAATTTTGTTTCAGAAAAACAAATCACAAAATGGGAATACAAAATGAACAAAGCAAAAAAAAAGCATTACTTGATTGCTCGCACATGCCCTGTATCCAGCACTGGAAGGACACACAAGGGCAGCCTCATTTCCATAAGGCAAGTGTGAATGCAACACGTCGTTATATATCTTGGTGATGTTGCTACTAGCAATGTTTTCTCTGCAATATTGAATCATAGTCAGAGCCTGCAACCATAGCTGGCATTGTTAACTGATTTGAATGAAGAGTTATTACGCCATGACACACAAGATGCTACTGTTAGGTTCATCAAAGCTAAGAAAAATACAATGGAAGAGCCGATAGTTCAGGGACACAAGGATAACTGAGAGATTGTCTGAAAGAGGACTGTGGTTTGTGCTGGGAATCCTCTGAGGAACATGCCAACACGGGCTAAAGCCGCCTGAATTGAATTAGGGCTTTTAGAGAGGTTGATTAAAGCCACATTTAGAGACTGATTCACCGGCTTTGGATGGAGAGCCGCAATTGAGTGAAATCTGAATCAGAGAAGACGTTGTCTGAATGCGGAAAGGAGACAGATTTCTCTCTGTGCAACAAAAAAAAATTGAGACGAAAAGGTTGATGTTTGAACAGATTCATGTTCCAATGATTCTTGAGACACAGACTCTGGCGGACATACCATAGACTAAAACATACACTGCAAAAAGGTGTCATAGAAGCTTAAATCAAGTGTTTTTTTTTACATTCTGACAAAGCCATTTAAACTTATTTCTAAAACGTTTTCTTGTATCTTTTTAAAACAAGATTGTTTGTTCCTTCAATAGTTTCCTCAAACTTTTGGATGACTTTTTGAGTCACTGTGCAATATCTACCTGAAGCTTGAAACTGAAGTCATCAGTCATACCTCATTGGGGCACCTCTATCACTTGGTTT
The DNA here is from genome assembly GCA_964034765.1 of Knipowitschia caucasica. Classification (NCBI taxonomy): domain Eukaryota; kingdom Metazoa; phylum Chordata; class Actinopteri; order Gobiiformes; family Gobiidae; genus Knipowitschia; species Knipowitschia caucasica. The sequence continues at coordinate 31,352,906 of OZ035828.1, read as the reverse complement.
TATTCTCTTACCATCAAACTGCATGTCAAACATTTGGTAAAGGCCTAGAATAATAAAAAAAATGTGTAAAAAAACAAAAACATACGTGCAAATTGTCTGTGTTTTTAGTGCTCCTACTAATCAGAAAAATGAAATAATATATTGCTTTCTTCAAGGAGTGAACATTAAAGGATTAAGGCAGTTTTAAGAATTCTTGAATCGTTTTTTATTTATTTTCCCGTTAATAGCGAGTTTATATTTGATATATAGTGTTTGAAATATCAGTGTTTTCTCATTCTTTCCACGTCTGAATTGGTCTGAAGGATAAACATGTGAAATGGCACGTATCTAATAACCAGATAGTATGTAATCAAATCTAGGGCACTTTCGAAGCCCGCATGACTACGGGTTGTGTTACTCTTCCTCCTCCTCCTCCTCCTCCATTCACGTTTCACTTGCCCTTCATGTGTCTTGACCTGTGGCTGGAAGATTCTTTAATCCTAACTGGAAAGGTCGGTTTGACCTCAAGTTTGACCCTCCCTCATCACCTCCATGCACCTCCAGTGTGTACAGAATCATCAGCTCATATAGTTTATTTCACCTCCAAGCAAAAAAGAACCTGTTCTGTAGTTTGTCCTTGAGCGTCTGTGGTATAGTATATCCTGGGGGATCAATAAACATCACCATTGTTCCTCAGATACGGCCGGCTTTACCTCTCCTCGTATCATTCTGTCTCTAAATCCCAGCTCATGCTTGTCTATATGTTGACCTTTCTCTACACTGCAAAAAAAAGATGATTTATGAGGTAGTAATAGTGTTGTTTGTCTTAGTTTGAGTACATTCTGACTGCCTTAAATAATAATCATAATAATATTGATAATGATTTTTTTTTAAATATATGTATAGCTCATTACTCAAAGATGCGTCACATGTCATTATGCGTTCACTCCATACACGGTGGTGATAAACTATTACAATAGCCACACCTGCTCAGGGGCACACTGACAGAAGTGAGGCAACCAGTATGTGCCATTGGCCCCTCCCTCCACCAACCATTCACACACACACACCAGACTCATTATAATGTGGGGGAAGTGTGTTGTCTAAGGACGTAACAACAGTCACCTCACTGCACGGTGGCTGAGTGGATAGCACTCTCGCCTCTCAGCAAGAAGGTCCTGGGTTCGAATCCCGGTCGGACCAGGGCCTTTCTGAGTGGAGTTTGCATGTTCTCCCCGTGTCTGCGTAGGTTTCCTCCGGGTACTCCGGTTTCCCCTACCACTAAAAATATGTCCAATAGTTCTGGCATGAGCCTCCTGTACTGGCGACCCCGCTCCCATCTCTGTGTGGAGTGAGAGACAAATGCCCAAAAAATTAACAATTGTAAACCGCTTTGAGACTCAGATCTGCAGTGAAAAGGCGGTATATAAATAAAAACTTACTTACTTACTTACTTACTTACTGTGGCACCTGGTGTTCCCAGAGGTCTCCCATCACAGCACTAACCAGGCCCTGCCCGCCACAGCTTCAGAGGAGTGACAGGATATAGCTTTGCCTCCAAGTAACACAATTTGCCAATGGGACAAAACCATTTATTTTATTTCAATAACTTATTATATCTTTTTTAAACAAGATAATCTAGCTCGCCCCATTGGTATATCTTGTTTTAAGGCAGTCAGAATGTGCTCAATGTAAGACACATTTTGCCAAATTTGAGCAAATTTGAACTGTACAGATTGGTTTGATGCCATGGCTTGGTCTATATTCCAGGTTCTCTCTTAGAGCAGTTTGCATGTTCTCCCTGTGTCGTGTTTGTTTCCTCTGGGCACTCTGGTTTCCCCAAAAACATGTATATTTGCTCCCCTCTCTCTGGGGCCAGGACCCCTCTTAAAAAGAGATTCTGGATTCTCAGTGGGACTTGGTGATTGGATAAAGATCAATAAATGAAAAAAGTAGTAGATTTATTTTTTATTACAATTTAATGTTTTTTTTTTCATCCCTTAAAAAAATCTTGTTTTTTTTAATATCTAAACATTAAGATTAAGAAATTCTTTATTTGTCCCACAGTGAGTCAATGTCAGTGTTGAATCATTATTTACAGAACAGTAGGAATAAGGGGCACACAACACAACAAAAATTAACAATAACTAAAATGAAATAGAATCTCTAACTTTAGCTTGATGAAAAAGCAAGATATATGACCAATGAATCTTCAATAAATGAAATATTAACACATCAATAGTGTATTTTTTTTCAAATCTTTCAGGGAAGGTGCCAAAAGCTATTTATATTTTTAGGGAACCATATTAAATTGTGTCTTGCATATTGAGGCCCTGAACGATACTCAGCCCTAGTTCGACAACACAGCATCTTCGTTATTTTGGGTCAGAAAACAAAATTGGAAAACAAAATGGAGGCTGTTTACTTTTGAGATTATTGGATTTCTCTCACACGCCCTGCTCATTCCTGTATGTGTGTTGTCTTTCCTCAACAGATCCGGTCGATGCAGTGGCCCGGTGGACTTCGCCACATTCCCACGTCTATCTGCAGCCAGCCCTGTCAGGCCGGGGAGCGCAAGAAGATCGTGAAGGGCATTCCTTGTTGCTGGCACTGCGAGCGATGCGACGGTTACCAGTACCAGGCCGACACCTACACCTGCAAAATGTGTCGCTTTGATTTGAGGCCTAATGAGAACCACACAGGCTGCGTTCCAATCCCCATCGTCAAGCTGGAATGGAGCTCTCCCTGGGCCGTCTTCCCCGTTCTCATCGCCGTGGTGGGCATCATGGCCACTCTGTTCGTGGTGGCGACGTTTGTACGCTACAACGACACCCCCATCGTCAAAGCCTCCGGCCGCGAGCTGAGCTATGTGCTGCTAACCGGTATCTTTCTCTGCTATGCCACCACCTTCCTGATGATCTCCTCTCCGGATGTGGGGATCTGCTCTCTGCGAAGGATCTTTCTGGGGCTCGGCATGAGTATTAGTTACGCGGCGCTGCTTACGAAAACCAACCGCATTTATCGCATTTTCGAGCAAGGCACAATGTCGGTGAGTGCCCCACGGTTCATCTCCCCCGCCTCCCAACTGGCGATTACCTTTACCCTGGCGTCGGTGCAGCTGATCGGGGTGTGTATCTGGTTTGCGAGCGATCCGTCCAAAGCCATCATCGATTACGAGGACCAGCGGACGTCCAACCCCACCATGGCCCGCGGGGTTCTGAAGTGTGACATTTCAGACCTGTCTCTCATCTGCCTGCTGGGTTATAGCATGCTGCTCATGGTCACGTGTACGGTTTATGCCATTAAAACCAGGGGGGTGCCAGAGACCTTCAATGAGGCCAAACCTATTGGCTTCACCATGTACACCACCTGCATCATCTGGCTGGCTTTCATCCCCATCTTTTTTGGCACGTCGCAGTCCACAGAGAAGGTAAGAACTAATGTGGTTGCATGACAATAGACATGAAGGTATAAAGCAATATTATTTGTATAGCACAGTTCATGCACAAGGCAAATCATAAACAATCACAGCACATTAAAAAGAGTAAAGATGTATGCAGAGCTAAACATAACTGTTTTACACCTGGATTTCATATTTGGCACCAGTAGGAAGTCAATCCCTGTGTTCCCCACACACAGGGACTTAAGTATAACAAATACATATACAGAAAATTAACATTGAATTATTCTGTGTTGTTGTCCATAGACAGTTATATAATGATGTTATTATATTTTGATATATTATTATTTGTTATATAATATATTTCATTTTATATTTTATGTTTTGTAAAGCACATTGAGTTGCTTTCTCTATGAACTGTGCTATACAACTAAACTTGAATTGAAATAAAAATTGAAAGACTGGTAAGGACTTACTGGTAGCTCCTGAGCTACAGGTTGGAGACCACTGGTGCTAACTAACTAACAGAGGAACAAACCCTGGTGATTACATTATCCATCTGGCAGAATCGTATGAGAAGACGCAGATATTCATATTCAAATACAGTAATTGAATTTCACATAGACAAAATAATCTGTGTGCATTGAGAAACTCTGACAGATTAAATGCATAGGGTTTTTAATGTCTACACAAGTGACAAGTGCTTTGAACATTCAGATAAAGAGGAGTTCCATTTGAACAAATATAAACTAAAATATAAAGAAATGTGTTTATTTCTGATGTGTGTTTTGGAGCACGTCCTATTACAGAGAGCAGGAAGCGTGCAGCCCATGACTCACGTGTGTGTGATGGTTGTGTGCCACAAAGCATTAGTATTTACCCAAACAACTCACATGAGCATTCCCATGTCAAATCAATGTGATGCCCTGCTGAACCACAGACCTGGAGAGCGTCCAAGGGGAGGTGGGGGAGGTGGGGGAGGATGGGAGGGAGCAGGCTGAGGGCTGTCCAACAGGGATTCACAAATGTAGGCATTGCTTCAAACACACAGGTCCCAGGCCCAAAGTCTGCAACAATGACAAAGTAAAATTGTGTGTATTGTGCCAAGAGAGGGCTCTGGCTGCGAAACAAAAGAGACTCACAGGACGACAGTGAGAAAAACCTGATTCTGGCACGGGCTAAATCAGGCGGCGCCAGTGTGAAACATGACAGAAGCAACACATCCATCTTTACCTCCGTCGCTTTGGGATTGAGCAAACAATTCATCAGAAAAACTGGCCTCAAAAACTGACCCTGTGTATTACCTTTGTGGATCTATGTTTAGAGATAAATGTGTTTTATGTTATAACACCATCCCCTGAATATGTCTCGTACAATAAATCATCAGATAATGGGACATAGATACAGTACGACAGGTTTACTCAAACAATACTTTTACCTTTGAACTGAACAAGTAGCTGTTGAGTGGCCAGGCATATCACTGATGGGAGAATAACCCTAGGACATGTAACGGATGCAGTATAAGTGAAAGTAGTGAATGGTAAAGTGTTGTGTGGTTGATAGAGAACGGATGGATGCATTTTCATATTGTACATCATCAATTATTTCTCTGTAACCAGGGACTGCAGATAGAAACGTCCTATATATAGCTATAATCTGGTGTTGCAGTAAAACCACATTGGAGAAACTGTGCAAGACAACCCCAGTGTGCACCAGACAGAGATGATAGATTTTAGCCATTGCCATTTTTCCGGCCACATGCAAACAAGAATAATGATAAAAACACACACTCTGAATTTTTCTTGTAGTCGTTCCCACAAAATTTGCTTACCTGTCCCATTCGCCTGGGATGCAGCACAGAGACACAGCGGAGTTTAGAGCTCATTAAAAGCCTGTGCCACAGATATTCTAGTATACACTGTGAGCTGCAGCCACTGAACCATGACACAAAACAGCTACATACACAAAAAAACACTGCATACACAAAAACAGCTGCATACACAAAAACAGCCCCATACACAAAAAAACAGCCATATACAAAAAAAACACTGCATACACAAAATACACAAAAAACAGCTGCATACACATAAACAGCTGCATAGATAAAAACCACTGAATACACTAAAAACAGCTGCATACACACTAAAAACAGCTGCATATACACTAAAAACAGCTGCATACACACTAAAAACAGCTGCATATACACTAAAACAGCTGCATACACACTAAAAACAGCTGCATACACACTAAAAACAGCTGCATATACACTAAAAACAGCTGCTTATATACACTAAAAACAGCTGCATATACACTAAAAACAGCTGCATACACACTAAAAACAGCTGCATATACACTAAAAACAGCTGCATATACACTAAAAACAGCTGCATACACACTAAAAACAGCTGCATATAGTATACACTAAAAACAGCTGCTTATATACACTAAAAACAGCTGCATACACACTAAAAACAGCTGCATATACACTAAAAACAGCTGCATATACACTAAAAACAGCTGCATATACACTAAAAACAGCTGCATACACACTAAAAACAGCTGCATACAGTATACACTAAAAACAGCTGCTTATATACACTAAAAACAGCTGCATATACACTAAAAACAGCTGCATACACACTAAAAACAGCTGCATATACACTAAAACAGCTGCATGCACACTAAAAACAGCTGCATACAGTATACACTAAAAACAACTGCTTATATACACTAAAACCAGCTGCATACACACTAAAAACAGCTGCATATACACTAAAAACAGCTGCATACACACTAAAAACAGCTGCATATACACTAAAAACAGTTGCATACACACTAAAAACAGCTGCATATACACTAAAAACAGCTGCATACACACTAAAAACAGCTGCATATACACAAAAAACAGCTGCATACACACTAAAAACAGCTGTATACACACTAAAAACAGCTGCATATACACTAAAAACAGCTGCTTATATGCACTAAAAACAGCTGAATATACACTAAAAACAGCTGCATACACAATAAAAACAGCTGCTTATATACACTAAAAACAGCTGCATATACACTAAAAACAGCTGCGTACACACTAAAAACAGCTGCATATACACTAAAAACAGCTGCTTATATACACTAAAAACAGCTGCATATACACTAAAAACAGCTGCAGACTAGGGCCACATAATACATTGGAAAAATATTGTAATCGCAATATTGGAACGTGCAATATCTATATCTGAGAGATGTGCAATAATTTTGATATATTTAAATATGCATTTCTTGCACGCACACTTTGATGAATCGGCTGCGACCTAGTGCCGCCACACGCTAGACTGAAGCACACAGAGAAATAAAACAAGCGCAGTGGATGATGACGAGACGAATGCAGACGAACGCAGACTGCGGAATTTGGAACTACTTTGGGTTTACAAGACCGGACCAATCACAGAAACAAGTTATTCGCAAGTTATGCAGAAAAGTAGGCGCTACGTTGAAGGGAAACAAGACAAATCTCCGGAGCCACCTCCAGCACAACCTCAAGGTACTTTATGCTGTGTATTTATAATCTAAAACTCCACAACCGCCTCCGGTCAAACGAAAGGCAAATGCACAAACAAAAATGTATGACAGTTTTGCTTCTGTTGTTCATTATGAGCAGCACAAAGCTTTAACTGCAGCCATTACACGGTATATAGCAAAGTGCACACTCTTTGTCTATGGAATTGGAAACTTTTGGCAAAATTTGGGGTTGCTATGTGAGCTATACTGTGTTGTGCTTGATTTTTGTTAGAGATATTTTTTCTTGCGGTTCCATGCATATCGCATCTTTAGGTGAATGACCAAAATCGCGGGAATATTGTTTTCAAAATACTAAACACCCAATTGGATATGCCCTAATATCTATATACGATCTATACCAATATGTTGTATGTCATAATCAATGTATTTATGGATTTATTTTGGGATTTCTATATGCCCTAATGATGCCTATAACCGCAACAACAGCACAGACATATCAATATCAATATAGTATACTTAGAAATTCCCTTCTTCAACATTCACACATTCACTTTACACATTCTTGTACATTGACAATACTCTTTTTTTTTTTATTTGAACCAATGAATGTTTGGACAGCGTTTGAGCTCTTCTTCTAATCTGTTCTAAAGTTTTGCACCACACACAAACTTCTCCTCGTGGTTCTTACTGCTTCAATTGTAAGGTTACCACAAGCCCTCAGATTATATCCCCATATCCTCCTATATTTTTTAGATTTTTGCCGGTAGTGCTTTTTTATTCTCTTCAAACCGAAACTGAATCAAAATCAAACAAATTGACAAATCTTAACAGTTTTGACTGAAGAAATAAAATAATAGTGTGATCACAAGGCAAAACTAATGTTAGTAAACTTCACCCACATTAGAATGAGTCTGGTGTTTGTGTGAATGGGTGGTGATGTAAATATATCCTGTGTGAGATCCATAAAGTCTATCTTATCTCATCTTATTTTAATCTTAATTATACCTCTACATACACGGGAGCTGAGTTGTTAAATTCAGACCTCTTTCTTTGGTTTTAACTTTTTGTCCACATTTAAGACCAGGCTGAATAAGTGCCAAATGAATAGCAATCTAGACACTATTCATATTTATCTTTTTGTAATTTAGACATTTCCAAAAAACGCATTCATCTTCCCATTTTACTCCGTGCAAAGATATGGAGGACACACAAAAAACAAGGGTCCAATCTGGTATTATTTCCTCAAGACTCTTGCACATCTAACATTAGAGTTCTTTGTTTAATCCTCTCTCTCTGAAGATGAAAGAGACTCACACAATCACACAGAGAGATTGAACAGCTTTTTGGAGGATGAGGTAATCCATTAGTCGGCATGGCACTGAATAGCAAAGCGGAGGGGGGAAAAGGATTGTTAAAATAGTCCCTCTGGCTTTTCCATTCCCACATCTCGTCTCATCTGCAGCATTAGCAGCACAAAGGTGAGCTTTATTTCATCCCTGGCACACAGTATCCAGGCCCTGGTTTCACCGCTGCACAGTTTATACACACCTGCTCACGTGCGGATAAAGGCAAATATTATCATCGTACCCTGGGCTTTAGGTTTCAAACGAGTGGCAAGGCAAGTTTATTTGTAAAGCACAGTTCATACACTGAAAGAACAAGATCACATCACATTAAAATCAAGAATAATTATAGAGCATTAAAAAGAGTAAAGATGAAATCCCTCAGTTGTTTTTAACCTGGATTTCAACATTAGCAGAGATGAAGCCTGTCTCACATTTTCAGGAAGACTGCCCACATTAGAATGATTCTCGTGTGTGTGTGTGTGTGTGTGTGTGTGTGTGTGTGTGTGTGTGTGTGTGTGTGTGTGTGTGTGTGTGTGTGTGTGTGTGTGTGTGTGTGTGTGTGTGTGTGTGTGTGTGTGTGTGTGTGTGTGTGTGTGTGTGTGTGTGTTGTGTGTGTGTGTGTGTGTGTGTGTGTGTGTGTGTGTGTGTGTGTGTGAATGGTTGGTGGTTGTCGGAAGGGCTGATGGCACATACTGGTTGTCTCGCTTCAGTCAGTGTGCCCCAGGGCAGATATGGCTGCAGTTGTATTGTGCAGTGTTCCTGATCCTTTTTGAGCCGTGACACACTTTTTCCATATAAAACTATCTCATAGCACACCACCAGCTGAAACTGAAACAAACTGATGTTGCTCTGCAATCTATCAGCAAAGCAAAGTAATTCTCATCAAAGTGTATTATATAGAAAATCTGATTTTTTTTTTGCCCAAATGGATGATATTGGATAATTTCCCAACGAACACTCAATAACAACTCAGGGCACACCAACGTTCCCCGGAACACTGGTTGAAAAACACATGTATAGTGTATCACCACTGTGTTTGGAGGGAGAAAATAATGACGAATGATATGAAGAGTCTTTGAGTGTCCAAAAAAGCTCTCTATAAAACCATCCATCCATTTTCTTCCGCTTTATCCGTTGCCGGGTCGCAGGGGCAGCAGTCTAAGCAGAGACGCCCAGACTTCCCTATCCACACACACCTCCTCCAGCTCGTCCGGGGGGACCCCAAGGCGTTCCCAGGCCAGCTGAGAGACATAGTCTCTCCAGCGTGTCCTGGGTCTTCCCCGGGGCCTCCTCCCGGTGGGACGTGCCCGGAACACCTCCCCAAGAAGGCGTCCAGGAGGCATCCTGAACAGATGCCCGAGCCACCTCAACTGGTTCCTCTCGACGTGGAGAAGCAGCGGCTCTACTCCGAGCTCCTCCCGTGTGACCGAGCTCCTCACCCTATCTCTAAGGGAGCGCCCAGCCACTCTGCGGAGGAAGCTCATTTCGACCGCTTATATCCGCGATCTCGTTCTTTCGGTCATTACCCACAGCTCATGACCATAGGTGAGGGAGGGAACGAAGATTGACCGGTAAATTGAGAGCTTTGCCTTTCGGCTCAGCTCCCTCTTTACCACAACGGTCCGATACAGAGACCGCATCACTGCGCACGCTGCACCGATCCGCCTGTCAATCTCACGCTCCATCCTCCCCTCACTCGTGAACAAGACCCCGAGATACTTGAACTCCTCCACTTGAGGAAGGACCTCTCCACCCACCTGGAGAGGGCAAGGCACCTTTTTCCGGTCGAGCACCATGGCCTCGGATTTGGAGGTGCTGATTCTCATCCCAGCCGCTTCACACTCGGCTGCAAACCGTCCCAGTGCATGTTGCAGGTCCTGGTTCGTTGGAGCCAGCAGGACGACATCATCCGCAAAAAGTAGAGATGAAATCCTGTGGTTCCCGAACCGGACCCCCTCCGGCCCCTGGCTGCGCCTAGAGATTCTGTCCATAAATACAGTGAACAGAACCGGTGACAAAGGGCAGCCTTGGCGGAGGCCAACATGCACCGGGAACAGGTCTGACTTACTGCCGGCAATGCGAACACAGCTCTGGCTCCGGTCATACAGGGACCGAACAGCCCTCAGCAGAGGACCCCGGACCCCGTACTCCCGGAGGACCCCCCAAAGGACACCCCGGGGAACACGGTCGAACGCCTTCTCCAAATCCACAAAGCACATGTGGACAGGTTGGGCGAACTCCCATGAACCCTCGAGTATCCGATGGAGAGTATAGAGCTGGTCCAGTGTTCCGCGACCGGGACGAAAACCACACTGCTCCTCCTGAATCCGAGATTCGACCATCGGACGTAGCCTCCTCTCCAGTACCTTGGAGTAGACCTTACCGGGGAGGCTGAGGAGTGTGATCCCACGATAATTGGAACACACCCTCCGGTCCCCCTTCTTGTAGAGAGGGACCACCACCCCGGTCTGCCACTCCATTGGCACCGCCCCCGATCCCCACGCGATGTTGCAGAGACGTGTTAGCCAAGACAGTCCTACAACATCCAGAGACTTTAGATAGTCAGGACGGACCTCATCCACTCCCGGCGCCTTGCCACCATGGAGGCTGCCAACCACCTTGGTGACCTCGGCCAGGGAGATGGAAGTATCCGCCCCAACATCCTCAGCCTCTGCCTCCTGGACGGAGGACGTGACGGGGGGATTGAGGAGAACCTCGAAGTATTCCTTCCACCGCCCAACAATATCCCCAGTCGAGGTCAGCAGCCCTCCACCCGCACCATACACGGTGTTGGCAAAGAACTGCTTCCCCCTCCTGAGGCGCCGGACGGTTTGCCAGAACCTCTTCGAGGCCGACCGATAGTCATGCTCCATGGACTCTCCGAACTCCTCCCAGTCCCGGGTTTTTGCCTGCAACACCCGGGCCGCGGCACGTTTGGCCTGCCGGTACTGGACAGCTGCCTCAGGAGTCCCACGAACCATCATTGCTCGATAGGACTCCTTCTTCAGCCTGACGGCATCCCTTACTGCCGGTGTCCACCACCGGGTTCGGGGATTGCCGCCGGGACCAGCACCAGAGACCTTGCAACCACAGCTACGAGCCGCCGCATTGGCGATAGAGGAAGAGAACATGGTCCACTCGGACTCGATGTCCCCCTCCTCTGCCGGGACCTGGGAGAAGCTCTCCCGGAGGTGTGAGTTGAAAGTCCGTCTGACAGGGGGCTCACCAAGACGTTCCCAGCAAACCCTCACTACACGCTTGGGCCTGCCAGGTCTGACCGGCCTCCTGCCCTGCCAGCGGATCCAACTCACGACCAGGTGATGATCGGTTGACAGCTCCGCCCCTCTCTTCACCCGAGTGTCTGAGACACGCGGTCGAAGGTCAGATGATACGACTACAAAGTCGATCATCGACCTCCGGCCTAGGGTGTCCTGGTGCCACGTGCACTGATGGACACCCTTGTGCTCGAACATGGTGTTCGTGATGGACAGGCCGTGACTGGCACAGAAGTCCAACAACTGAACACCGCTCGGGTTCAGATCAGGGGGGCCGCTCTTTCCGATCACCCCTCTCCAAGTGTCACTGGCATTTCCCACATGGGCGTTGAAGTCCCCCAGGAGAATAACGGAGTCCCCGGGCGGTGCACTGTCCAGTACCCCTCCCAAGGACTCCAAGAAGGCCGGGTACTCTGCACTACCGTTAGGCCCGTAGGCCGTCACAACAGTGAGAGACTTGTCCCCCACCCGGAGGCGGAGGGACGCGACCCTCTCATTCACCGGGGAGAACTCCAACACGTGGCGGCTGAGATGGGGTTCAATGAGTATGGCCACCCCAGCTCGCCGCCTCTCCCCGCGGGAAACACCAGAAAAGTGGAGCGTCCAACCCCTCTCAAGGAGTTGGGTTCCAGAGCCCAAGCTGTGTGTGGAGGTGTTAAGGAAGTTTCTACCCAATGAAGGAGAAAACTCAAAGGTCTTTGTCTGATCAAAAGCGTAAGTTTATTGTTAACATACGTACGGAGAGTCAGCACATACACAAGGCAGCATGTACTAGCTCTGAGGGCAGAGCTCCAAGTTTCCTGTATACAAGACACACACGAGAGACAGTCCCGCCCACAACAGATTGGAGGGGGCCACCCGTGAGGAGGCGCATGGGGAGCGTTTGGCGCCGTCTGGGAACGAGGTGCGAACAGACAGACAATGGTCTAAATGCAGGTCATACAGATGCAAGACACGGAAGACACAAGGGTGTGACAGACAGCAGGACGTAGAAGATGCACACATACAGACCGATAGATATGCAAGAGGCGAAAGGCACAAGGGTGTGACAGGCAGCAGGATGTAGAAGATGCACACATACAGACCGATAGATATGCAAGAGGCGAAAGGGAGGACAGTGATTTGCGCCATTGTCTGTAGGTGTCGGGGGGGCCCGGCTCCTTCCTGGAACAGGGACATATGACATATGAATAGACACAGGCAGGGTTGCATGAATACTAGTCGCTTGCCATCACAGAGGTGAGGCCGACTATCTCTAGTCGGTATCGCTCAACCTCCCCCACAAGCTCGGGCTCCTTCCCCCCCAGTGAGGTGACGTTCCACGTCCCAAGAGCCAGATGTTGGGTGTGTGGACTGGGTCGTCGAGGTCTCCGCCTTCGACTGCTGCCCAGTCCTCTCTGCACCTCGCCACCACGGACCCCTCTGCAGGTGGTGAGCCCACAGGAGGGACTGCCCACGTCATCCCTTCGGGCTGAGCCCGGCCGGGCCCCGTGGGCTAAGTATGCATCTCTATAAAACCAATGCATTATTATTTTTATTATCATTATTTAAGACTTTATTACAGAGATCTTCCATTTCTTTCTAACTGTGCTGACCCTCTATGCACAGTATTCACTTTGCATGTCATACAGTAAACTCTATGATATCTTTCCCCTGAGCTATTACATAAACAGCCTTCGTATTTAAAGCCATTAACATGTCAAAGCCACTCACCCCATAATCATCCTACTGCACATGACAAGTGCCCTTCTGCGCTGCCTCCCAGCCCACGCTGGCTTGTCTTTCAGGGCAATTAAATGCTCCAGTTCCTCCATCTTGATTTACCCTATCTAATCGGGTTTTCATTTATCAACAATTTACAGAGGAGGTTTGCGCATCGCTATCAATCATCTAGTGTTGTTGTTCCACATAAGTCACGAGGGCATGCAGTGCTTATTATGGATTGTTCAGATCGGGGCATCAGGGCTATCTTTAGTGCCTTAAAGATGTGACAGCTGCTTACCTGGGGAAATGCTTTGAATCACAGGTACTTAGAGAGAGAGAGAGAGAGAGAGAGAGAGGAGACAGGAAGATGGACAAAAGCCTGAATCAAAATGAGCCATGTTCAACAATAGGCTTGGTTCAAATTCATTCAGGCTCCTGTTTGAATGCATGAATGGGCTGATGAGTCGAGTAGCGCTATTTATTTTACCGTGAAGTCTCCGTCAGATTATTGGCACGATGCAGCCCCCAACTGGTAAACTGCTGTCGCGGCACAAAAGTGAAGACGCAATCAAACTCTCAGGCAGTTTAAACGTAAAAAAAAGTAAATGTTCCAGATGATTTGTGACTATGGAGGGGTACTTGTTCACCGCTGCAAATCCAAATTTAAATTTCTCTACTGGACTTTTTCTTTTCGTTCCGCTGTCAATATGGAATTAGATGAGATTTAGATTCACTGTATTTGCAGTAAAACCACATTGGAATACATTTGCAAAAGTGTCTACTGCGCTCCAGACAAGTACATAAACAAAAAAGTTAAAAGCATAGGAATAAAATAAGCTACAAGTCACTGTGAAATTGATCAACAAAGACAGTTTCAATACATTTCTTCGCTAGAGTATACATTATCTATCTCTTTCTTCTTCATGCTAAAGTTAGAGATTTAGAGATTGTGTACTTCTGATGGACAGTGTTTTCACATAGTTCTACTTAACGTGCATGTGCCTGAAATATAATTGTATTATTGTTCAGTCATAATTTACTTAACACTAGGAGCGCCCCTAGCGGTCAACTGACCGTCACTCACTTTATTATGCTAATTAGTGTATTCAAAACAAAACGCCAGAAGTTGAAATTTTATGACTTTTTCTAGGTACTTGTTGTTTATATTTTGGTGTGTTTTGGTTTTGGAAAAAGTAAAGAAAACAAGATTTACACGCATTTTAACTTTTCTAAACCACAGCCCTTTCTGCTTCCCCATGGAGATACATGGCGCAGGGGCGCCTGTTGTCATAGTAACCTTTCCCGGGGGTTTTTCGCGCCTTATAAAAATGTATCAATATGTTGTCATTAGACTCTAAAGGGACTTTTTTATTATTATTTGGGAGAGAGAAAGAGTTTTGAATTGAGAGGAGTACAAAATGAATAGAGCTGCAAGTACACGGTATGAAGCGCTGACAGTGCTTCAAGACATTGAATGAGAACAGTCTGACGGAGGTGAGAGATGTCACATTTTGAGGTAGAAAGTGACAGCGGGGAGAACACCTATAATATTCTAAATCTGAACGTAACCCCAAAGTGCATTCACGGCACGGACAGCAGTGTTGTAACAAGTCCAGAAGCAATAACGCACATGACCCGCGTAATGCCAGCCATACGCAGGTGTCTGTGTGTGCGCTGTCGCTCCATTCTGCCTTTTCATTCATCATCAATTACATTATTATATTTATACATACAAGAAGGCAATAAAGCAGAATACAATATCGTAATAAAATAGAACAATTCGATGAACTATCAAGGCAGAGTGCAGATCAGAGTGCTCGTCACCCGCGGACACTGCAGGAGGAGAGCGACTGTGGGGCAGAAGCGGCCCTCATATATCAATAAGGATATAATTCTTATTTCATCCAGATAACACTGTGTGTTATTCTGCACAGCGCGCACTGCAAGGCAATGGTTATAATTTTGTTCTGAGCATAAAGAGCACTGCTTGTCTCAAATAAATACAAATAAATATATACATATATTTGTCTTTCTAACGTGTCCCGTGTAAAATTGAAGATTGTACATTGACGATGGAAGCCTAGCTGATGATCTTGTGTCAATACGAATATTATTATTATTATCTAGATAATATTTCCCACGGTGACTTCGGCTGGAAAGAGAAAACAGTCTGGAGATGACGTAAGAAGTAGACGCATATAGCAGCGCGAAGACGTTATGGTCCCGTGCTTTTCTAAACTATCCTTTATATTGTTTGAATTTACATATTGTTACTGAGTCAAATATAACATATAGTGAGGTGTTTGCAAAGTTACAAAATAAATCTAGCTTGAAAAGTCATCGTAATTTTGATGGATCAGTACACGCACAATGTGTCGTCTTAGCCTTTTATTTCGGCTAGAATTACAATTACTTAGCATATTTAGACAAATAATTTACACAGTTTCATTATGATCACGATTCCTTTGCAACATCAAGTTCTGGTTTAGTGAACAATCAATTTGGAAAAAGGCTGTATCAGCGCAAAATACATAGCGGTCAACTGACCGCAGGGGGCGGTGCAAGGTATGTTTAGAGCGCGGCGGTCCTAGTGTTAAATAACAGGACACTTCATTGGGATGAAATTACATCAAATCCACAGCAGTACAGTATCTCTGGCCGGGAAAGAAATCCTCCCCGTCGGCTCCAGCTCAGCAGTTACATCACATTCAGTCTGTACAGTGGGAGCCATTATTTTTGTTATTTTGTCATTTGTTTTGGTGGATAAACATTTGGTAAACATAGTTAACTATTAAAAATGTTGACGCCAATATTTTCACTTTTACTGCAAATGCATATCAGATCTAGTGTTCCATATTATTTTCACCGTCTGTGTATTGAACCTGTATCCCCCCCACCCTTGTAAGTAAGTTCAAACAAACAAACAAAGGTCACAAATCAGAGAATTGCTTTGGCGATTTTAAAAGTAAAAATAAGATAAGGCAATGGTGTTAAAGTCATTTTGTTCAGAGGCCAAATGAGACACAAGAGATCAGAGAAAGATCAGAGAGAGACCAGAGAGAGACCAGAGAAAGACCAGAGAGAGAGAGAGACCATGTAGAAACCAGCGAAAGACCAGAGAGAAACCAGAGAAAGACCAGAGAGAGAGAGAGACCAGGTAGAGACCAGCGAAAGACCAGAGAGAGACCAGAGAAAGACCAGAGAGAGAGAGAGACCAGGTAGAGACCAGCGAAAGACCAGAGAGAGACCAGAGAGAGACCAGAGAGAGACCAGAGAGAGACCAGAGAAAGACCAGAGAGAGACCAGAGAGAGACCAGAGAGAGACCGGAGAGAGACCAGAGAGAGCCCAGAGAGAGACCAGAGAGAGACCAGAGAGAGACCAGAGAGAGACCGGAGAGAGACCAGAGAGAGACCAGAGAGAGACCAGAGAAAGACCAGAGAGAGACCAGAGAGAGACCGGAGAGAGACCAGAGAGAGACCAGAGAAAGACCAGAGAAAGACCAGAGAGAGACCAAAGAAAGACCAAAGATACCCCAGAGTGAGACCAGAAAGAGACCAGAGAGAGACCATAAAGAGAGTGGTGGGCCACATTTAGCCTGCAGTTCATGTGTTTGACACCTGTGGAATGGGGGCAGACATAAAAGGAAAACAAAAATCTGTAAAACATTTCTTAAATATAGTAAGTGCACTAACAGCATAGCTTTCATAGCTTTCGGCCTGGTCCAACTACTTCCAACCATTTCAGCTTTGTCTGCTTTAAACAAACAACATTATTCAAAATGGCCCCCCGCAGGCTCAACAATACATAATGAAGATGGATGCCTCAGTCACAGCAAATTCAACATCTTGGACTTCAGAGAACAGTTGTTGCGTTCATTAAACCTGCATCTCCCTGGGGGCTGGCACTTGACCCTTGGGTGCTCCTGTAATGGGCGCAGAAGCACAAAAGCTAATCAAAGCCAAAGGGTCGTGAACTTAATAAATGACACTGTCCCATATGAGCGTTGGTGTGTCCCTGTAGGCTAGTATTTGTTTATTAGCTCCATTATGGAGCAATTATTGTGGATTCTTTAAATACGAGGCCTGCTTTTTAATGTGCATGATCTTAAAGCTGTCTACATTCTCAGGGTGGACTAAGTGTTGTGGTATAAATTAGCCTCACACTGCAAAAAAAGATTCAACATAAGGTCATTGTTTGAATCGAGTGGTTTTTAGCTAAAGTATATTCTGACTGTTGCTGTATTTGGTCATTCCAAGGCAGGCATTTCTTGTATCTTTTTAAACAAGATAATTTTGTTCCATTGGCAAATCCTGTTTTAAGGCAGTCAGAATGTGTTCAAATTAAGATACATTGTACCAAATTTGAGCAATGTAATTTACTCATTTTTGCTGTATAGTTCTGATTGCATGCATGTACTGTATATATCACAACAATGCACATGTGGATCAAGGTTAGAAGAACATACCAAACCAAACCATAGTCTTTTAATACAAGGCAAAGTGTGCGGATAATGTGGAGTACTCTTTCTGAATACTGCTTAATGGTAAAAATAGCTGCAGGAACATAAGAGCCTTTATCTATTCCTCTTCACTGTTGAAAGTCTATAGAGCCAGAACCAATTCTATACCATCATACAACGCTGATTTTTTGCAGTAATTGTTCTACTTTAGTTTCTTTTCCTGGGGGTGTGTTCCAGTTATGGCGGGATCACACTCCAAAGTACTGGAGAGGAGACTTTGACCAATGGTCTGCCTTAGAGATAGGGTGAGGAGCTCAGTCACAGGATAAGCTTGGAGTAGAGCCGCTGCTTCTCCACTTAGAAAGGAGCCAGTTGAGAAGGCTCAGGTTCTGGATGTCTCCTGGACTCCTCCCTGGGGAAGTGTTCCGGGCACGTCGCATTGGGAGGAAATCCAGGGGGAGATCCAGGACATGCTGGAGGGACTATGTCTCTCAGCTGGCCTGGAAATGCCTTGGGATTCCACTGGACGAGCTGTAGGAAATATGTGTGGGAGGTCTCTGCTTAGACTGCTGCCCCTGCAACCCAGCAACGGATGAAGCGGAAGAAAATGGATATAATGGATGGGTCTTCGGCCTTTTTCTCCTGGTTATCTACTGTATATAAGAAACAAATGATGAGCTACTCCTTTAGGCAGACGAGAGAAAGCAAGGCCTTAAAAGATGATGTATTTTTTTGGAACAGCAGCTTTTTCTTGAATTGAGTGTTTTTTGTTTTTTTTGTCTTAATCTGAGCACATTCTGAATGTCTTAAAACAAGATTTACCAATGGGACGAGTCCCTTCAGTCTATATTCTGGAACTGTTACTTTATTTTCTCATTCCAAGGGAGACATGAATTCTACCTTTTTAAAAATAAGATCATTTTGAAAATCTTGTTTTAAGGCAGTCAAAATGTGCTCAAATTACAATACATATTTTTGACTTATTTTTAATCACTTTTTGCAGTGTGGTACATGTCCTATTGGAAATGATTGTTGTAGAACTGTCACAATGTTATAAAACTGAAATAAATATGCATATAAAACAATCTATTATAATGTATCATTATCAATAGTTTAATAATGTAAAATTATTCAGCATATTTGTCCATTATAAATCATTTGGCGAGTTACTTAGAGAGGGATGGGGAGTGACTGGTTGCTCTCGAGCTGTAGGTTGGTGAGCCCTGTTTTTAATTATCAAACTCCAAGATTCTACATTCTCCACCAGCAAAACCTGACCATGTAATGAGGTAATATTCTGAATGAGATGTGCCTTTATGAGTGCTGCTCAGCAGCGCTACAGTGATGAGCGAGAAGAGAGTTTTGCCTGAAAGGAATGTATTTCTGTCCCGGGCGCATTGTCTCGGCTGCACACAGGGCTGTATCGATTGGAAAGATCAATAGGAAGTGTTGCACACATGTTCCAGGTTCAAGTACATAATGGAGTGTGTACCGGACAGGAGTCGCCTCACATGTCGGCACAAATTATAGCAGGGTTTGTGGATGTTGGAAATGTGTGGAAAAGGATGTTTTGGCTTTGTTTTTGTTTAATGACTAATTAAAGGACAACAAGAGAGAGATAATGTTTATTGATCCATCGTATAAGCAGGGTCAAGGTTCAGGTGAGAGAGGTCGGGATATAATATAAAATATGTCCATACATAAGTAGGTAATCTTTATTTATATATCGCCAGAGTCACAAAGCGGTTTACAATTGTTATTGGGCATTTGTCCTCTCACTCCACACAGAGCTGGGAGCGGGGTCGCCAGTACAGGAGGCGCATGCCAGAACTATTGTACATATTTTTAGTGGTAGGGGAAACCGGAGTGCCCAGAGGAAACCTACGCAGACACGGGAGAACATGCAAACTCCACTCAGAAAGGCCCTGGTCCGACCGGGATTCAAACCCAGGACCTTCTTGCTGAGAGGCGAGAGTGCTATCCACTCAGCCACCGTGGGCGGCACGATGGCACCACGGTGAATCTGAATCTTTTAGATTCAGATTCAAATTCAGATTCAAATCTGAATTTTTTAGATTCAGATTCAGATTAATTTTATTAGCCATGTGCAGTATAAAAACTACATTGGAATACATTTGCAAAAAAGGTACTCTGTGTGCACCGCAGAATAAAGAGCTCGATACAATGTAATATAAAATACACATACACTGAAAATAATGAAATAAAAAAACAGCTGACACTGTGGCACTGATCAACAAAAACGATACAAGGGGTAAAAGCAGGAATTAAAGTGCTCTGTTTAGGCACCTTTTATACTTACTTATTTATTATGCTAAAGTTAGACATTTTACACTTAGTCATTGCCACTTCATTATAATAAAGTCAGACATTTTATACTCAGTCATTGCTTCGTTATTATGCTAAAGTTGGAGATTTCATTATAATTGTTCACTTTTTGTTCATTTTGTGTGCTTGCTCATTCCGTGCCATCAAAGAATTCAAATGGATAATTTGAACTAAACCTTATGATCGAATATATTTTCATTGTCCTGTAATTGTCGCACATTTTAAAAACAGGGACATAGCCTGGACGCTTTAAGGTCTTTTGGACGTTGTTGTGTGGGTGGCAGCAAACCCTCGTTACCCTTTGTTGATGGGAGCAGAGAACAGAGCCACCACAGCTGGTCCGGGACGCACATCTGTCCTCTTCCTCACAGTCTATTCTCCTGCCAGCGTCGCCACCGGAGACGAGCTCTGGCTGCACATACACACACACACATGGCCACGAGGCAAAGACCAGACCGGGGAATAACAGATGTAAGAGGGTCGCAGGCGGGTTAGCTTCCACTGTTAGACCATGCACTGGGCCATGCAAACAAAGTGAAACTATCTCCGTGCCCATATGCAGACAGTATAGTCGCCATCTATCCTAATTATGCTAAAACGAGCCTCTAAATGTCCTGTTTGAGGCTATAGGAACGGTTTGAAGCATACACTGACCGCAAAACTGCAGAAATTAAGGTAAAGATTAAGATGAAGAGATTCTTTATTCGTACCACAGTGGGGATATGTTCAGAGTTGCATCACCGGTTACAGAACAGTAAGAATGAGAGGCACACAACACAAGATAAATGAACAATAACTCTATATACTAAAATAAAATACAAACTTTACCTTTAGCATAATAAAGAAGCAGGTATAAAATCTGTAACTTTAGCAAAATAAAGAAACAAGTATAACATACAGTATAATCTAGTCAAGTGCAAGTAAAGAGATGTATACATACATCTCTTTACTTGCACTTGCAAGAAGGTGCTGGGTTCGAATCCCGGTTGGAACAGGGCCTTTCTGAGTGGAGTTTGTATGTTCTCCCCGTGTCTGCGTAGGTTTCCTCCGGGTGCTCCAGTTTCCCCTACCCCTAAAAACATGCACAATAGGTACCGTATGAATGTAATGAGTGAGTGAGTGAGTGAATGGATGGTGTTTGGTCCGAAGCTTTGATTTGACAATCTGATTTCTGAACAATTGTACAGCGCTTTGGATGACCTTGGTCTGTAATATGCTCTATATAAATAAACATTACTTAAATACTTACTACTATACATCAGAACATGAGGGTATGGGACAAAGTAAGTAGCTGCTATGTTTCTTAGCTAGCTATGCTTCAACCAGTCCTAGTTATTGGTGAGAATTGGTCATTCTCACCAATAACTATGTCAAATCCAATTAATTATTAACCAATCAGTGGAATTGTTGTTTTTTGAGTGCACTCTGCAAAAGTTCCTGCAAATTGCTCATTTTAGATTTTTTTTCTATGTTGCACGGCTCAGTAAACACACCAGGCATTTATTTCATTGTACAGGCTTAACCAGGTGAAGATCTTATTTTACTTTCGAAAACATGAAATAACAAGGTGAGTGTTCGTCAGAGGTATAGATCCTCACAGATGGATTTTAACAAAGCTTGTTTTTATTCCCTTGTACTTCTGACAAGCTTTTGATAATATTATACAAGACATGAGAAAGACCTCCTTCTACATACCCTGAAAGCCGATTGAGAGATAAAAATCATTAAATCTAAAGGACAGCATTCTACCTTCGGGTGATCCTTGCAAAGAGAATTTCAAAGCAGCCTATGTATCTCGATGGGGATGTTATTCTTCACCTATTTGTTCAAAAATATTGCATAAATGAAAGCAGCTTGACCTAAAGAATACAGTGAATAATGACAACATGTATTCAGACTCAGACAAAATTGTCATTTGCAGTAAAACCACATTGGAATAAATGTGCAAAAGTCCTCAGTGTGCACCAGAAAAGATAAGATAAGAAAATTTAAAAACAAAAATGCAAACATGTTGGAAATGGTTTAAATATAGCCTCTTTCGTGCAAGATATTTTGTACAAAAAAATGGAAAGCGACTTTAGCACTGCGATTTTTTTCATTTCTAATGCTGGCCATTAAAGTGGTTAATTGTACAGGTTTCAAGTACTAATAAAACAAGGCAAAAAGGTGAAGGAAAAAATTTTGCTGTGAAATGAATCAACAAAAGCAGCTTTAACACAAGCGCAAGATCGTTCAAGTGCTTTGTTCAAACTGATAACCAGAAGAGTCTTTGATTTGTCCTAAAGGACCTCCAGAACAGGCAGCTCTCTCTCTGGTCTCTATCTCTGTGCTCTCTTTCTTTGTTCTCTCTCTCTCTTGTATCTTTTTTTGGTCTCTCTCTCACTCTGGTCTCACTCTGCTCTCTCTCTGGTCTCACTCTGCTCTCTCTCTGGTCTCTCTCTGGTCTCTCTTTCTGGTCTCTCTCTGGTCTCACTTATCTAGAGCTCTCCTTTATTTGTCTGTGATGTCATCAAACCACAAAGTCACAAAACCAACAAACTTTCTATGGCGCAGCTATAAAAGTTCAACAAAATCTAAGAGTTTGTGGGGAATTCTCTAAGTTTCAGCAGAAGGAGACACTGTCAAAATGTCTTAACAACCTGATTAGTGATTTTCGAAATAATTGTTTGCGAGTTGCATTTTCTACACGACACAAATACAATGGCAACAGTAGTGCCAATGTGGCAGTTGTGTGCCCATAAAAAAAAAACTAGTACTGTAGATGAGCAGACATTATAGAAACGCTTCATCCCATCGCTGTAGAGAACTGCATATGTGCCTCAGTCACCGTGGATGCACACCAGCTTGGTCAACTCGCGGGTCAGTGGCTGCTCTAATTAGAAAGACACACAGCAGATGCCACTAGCACTTTACAAGCCACAGCTCAGAGGAAAATATAACAGAAAATAAAACTCCTGGGAATGTGCAAAGGATGTAACTGTGTATGAAATGACCACTCTGGAAGAAGTACAGTAAGAGGTAATACAGTACTTACCCTGCTGAAAGGGATGAAAAATATGTCCAAAATGGCTCAATTTTTGTCACCCTTGGAATAAGATTGTTTTGAATGACCAAACATAATGCATAATATTTCTCCTTTGACATTAGAGTTCCCAGAGCTGTCCATTTGACTGGCTTTTTAATTCTGAAGTATAATTACCGCTTATGTAAATATTTGGTCTTCATAACTTTGTGACTTTTTCTATTTGGAGGAAGTACTGGTTACCATAGCAACACACTGTTTACTTGCATTGTACTAAAGATTAAAAAAAAAACTACAAGAAAAAACGTATGAATCACTTAATTGTGACTTAATAAAGATACATTGTTTTCGGGGATATTTTTTTTGCAACATTGGGGTGAGAGCATTTCAGATTTATGCAGCTAAAATTAGGAACAATCATCCTGAAAATTTGAGACAGGCTTCTTCTCCGACAATGTTCAAATCCAGGTTAAAAACAGTTCTATTTAGATGTGCACACAAGGGATTGTATCTTTTCTTTTTTTTTTACTGTACTGTGATTATTTATGATTTGAATGCCTTGTGAGATTGTTTCCATCTTGTTTTGTCAAGCACTTTGCGTTGCCTTGGGTATGAACTGTGCTATAAACATAAACTTTGCCTAGTTGTAGTAGTTGCATAATTCTTAGAGCCCTAATGATTATATTGAGGATCCTTTTAACAAACGCTGGTCTGTGTCTCTCTGCAGCTGTACATCCAGACGACCACGCTGACCATCTCGGTGAGTCTCAGTGCCTCCGTGTCTCTGGGGTTGCTCTACATGCCCAAGGTCTACGTGGTGCTCTTCCACCCGGAGCAGAACGTGCCCAAGCGGACGCGCAGTCTGAAGGCCGTGGTCACCGCCGCCACCATGTCTAACAAGTTCAACCCCAAGGTCGGCCTCAGACCCAACGGCGAGGCCAAGACCGAGCTGTGTGAGAGCCTGGAAACACAGTGTAAGAACTCTCTCTCACACACACACACACACGCACACACACACACACACACACACACACACACACACACACACACACGCTGCTCACGACTTTTAAATGTGTAAATGTTAAAAAACGTCTTTAATGGACAATCAAGCTATAACCATCCATGATTTGAAGTATGCTATTTTGTTTGTTTTTATATGTTTTAATGACGAGTTTAAAAAAAACGAAAGAATATATATCATAATTCTAGTTACAAGTAATTAACTATACATTGTAATGTTTGCAGTGGCATTTTACACCTTTCTTACTACTACCCAGCTCATGTACATTTTTGGTCTTAATAACTTTGTGACTTTTTCTGTTTCTATTCATATTTTATTTATATCATCATTTTTATTTATATAAAATTGTGTTAAAATGCAAATAGTTCTACCAAATAATTCAAATTCAGCTCTTTTGGGTTGCTTTCTTTCCATGACAGTTAAAGCCTTTTTTCACGGTCCTGGACTGGTTCTGGTTCAGCATGGTTTTCCACTACAGAAAAGCGAGTGCTGATTACCATAGCAACCCACCGTTTACTGTTAGCAGTTAGCATTTGATCTTTAGCATTAGCATTTTAACAAACTATCTCGGCTGTATTTCAAAATATATTAACCAGTTTTAGCTCTTATTGAAAGTGAGTCAAGGAAAAAAAACCATGTATTATTATAAAATGAACGTCAGGGAGGTTCTTGCAGTTTCACATTTCTGGTCAAGTCCTAGTGTTAAAGCAATCCACTCGTTTCCCTTGTCCCAGCACATTGATATTAACAACATTGAAGGAATAACGTTCTATTTCAAATGATTTTGCGTTTAGAGCCGGCCTTGTGTTTTGAAACAACATCCGTGACATTTAATTATCACAAACACAGTATGTATATGAGCACTATTAAGTAAAGGCTCGACCTGAAGTCAAATTATGTTGCAGACTTGATTGGTCGGATAAGCCCATGTTCCCAGGAGACACATTGGAGGACTAGAAGTGCAGGTCGAGGCTCTTCTCCCTAAGTCTCAGCGTTTGCTTAGACACGTAGCAGAGTAAAATATTGCTAACTATTACCCGGTGTACCATCTCATTTAACGCATCATTGATTTGTGCAAATTTCCTCCGGCCGTTCATTTACAAAGGGAGGAGAATTGGCTGTTGCCTCTGGGCGTGTGAGATATATTAAAGTGTTTACAATTTAGAAGAGACTGAAGTGGTATTAGAGTGAAGGAAAAACGGATTACAGCTGTCTCTAAAATGGTGGGAGGTGGTGCCACAAAAGACGGCATTGTCCAAGTTTAAAGAAAGAGGAAGGCGGACAAAAACAAATGCAAAGGTGGGAGGATCGGCCTTATGAGAGCTAGAAATGACTGAGTTGCTATCAAGGTGTTTTCTTTCCCCTGTCCCAAATGAGAAAATTGTGGGGTCCTGTTTTAACTCATCCAACGCTATATATTTTTTGTTGTGTATGTTGAGTGTCCTAAAGATTAAGAGATCCGTTATTCGTTATATACTTCAGTGTTGCATCACCATTTACATAACTCAGTACAATAGGAAACATTCTATAACTTTAGCAGAAAGAGACCAGAGAGACCAAAGACAGACCAGAATTTTCTATAATGGACATAAAATATTTTTTTATCTTGAGAGACCCGAGAGAGAAACCAGAGAGACAAATCAGAGAGACCAGAGAAAGACAGTGAGAGATAGAGCGAGAACACGGAGAGAGACATCAGTGAGACTAGAGAGAGACCAGAGAGAGACCAGTGAGAGCTAGAGAGGGACCAGAGAGAGAGACATCAGTGAGACTAGAGAGAGACCAGAGAGAGACCAGTGAGAGCTAGAGAGGGACCAGAGAGAGAGACATCAGTGAGACTAGAGAGAGACCAGAGAGAGACCAGTGAGAGCTAGAGAGGGACCAGAGAGAGAGACATCAGTGAGACTAGAGAGAGACCAGAGAGAGACCAGTGAGAGCTAGAGAGGGACCAGAGAGAGAGACATCAGTGAGACGAGAGAGAGACTAGAGAGAGACCAGAGAGAGACCAGTGAGAGATAGAGAGGGACCAGAGAAACCAGAGAGAGAGACACCAATGAGACCAGAGAGAGAGAGAGAGGGACCAGAGAGAGAGAGACCACAGAGTGACCGGAAAAAGATCAGGGAGACCAGAGAAAGAGACTGACCAGAAAGAGACCAGAGAAAGAAAGACTAGAAAGAGACCAGAGAGGAACCAGAGATGGGCCAGAAAGTGCGAGACCAGAGGGCGAGACTACAGAGAGGGACCAGAGAGTGACCAGAGAGAGTGACCAGAGAGAGTGACCCCAGAGAGCAGAGACCAGAGTCCTCTGAACGTATCATTGTGGTGCAAACTAGACACAAAACATTTGCACTGACTTGAAATAAAAAGAAACCAGGTGCCAGAAACTGCTGTTCTACTGATTTTCTTCCCACAGAGAGAACTCATTTGAATCTTTCCTTTTTCCTAAAACCAGTTAATCAATGAATAACTCACATATGATGCTTTGTACTGTAGTAAACAAACCAGCAGAATGTGACTCAGTGTGGTGATTCACAGTTTGTTTTCTATTTCTTTGGCTAATTACAGCGGATAGCCTCAATGGGACATAACACTCAACATACACTGTTTGGCTTTTACTCTCAGGTCACACAGGATTGGTCAGAGGGGCCAGCCAGGACCTAGAGGTGGCACCCATGGAACGGAAAATTCATCCCAAGAGAAAAATTAAAAATACTTTCAAGATTATTTGGAACACAACCTAAAACTCGATAGAAAGATAGCTTTGCGACTGCTGCCATCTTGTTGGATCCATAAACACACTGAGCTTACATCTAACACTATCTTTTGATAACAATACATTTGGTGCTTTCTGCCTCAGCAATAGGCAGATTGATTGGCATTGCCATCCGTCCTGATACGACTAGCATTTAGGACGATTAGCATTTAGCGATTGTCATTGTCGTGGAATATGTGGTTATAAGGGTGGATGAAAATCGTTCCAATGCAGAAGTGGCGTGTTTATCTGCTTCACTTCAGCGAATCGCGTAGCACACAGTCCACGGGGGAATGTTGGGGCCTCCTGCTGGAGTATCTTTGTGCTGCATGGAGGTATTGGGATGGAGAGGGTAGGAATGTGGGGGGAGGACCTCCACGACCTTGGCTACAACAGGCATTTCCAAACTCAGGCCCTGATGCCAAATGTGGTCATCAGTGTCATTTTATGTGGCCCTGTCTTGCAAACCCAAAGTAAGTAAGTAAGTCATGTTTATTTATATAGCACATTTTACAGACCAAGGTCACCAAAAGCGCTTTACAATGTTCAGAATATTGTTCCAATCATTCCACACACGGTGATGACGGAAGCGAGTCGCCGAACACACTGGCGCATTAAAGCCCCCAAACAACACCATCCATTCACTCATTTACATTTAGACCTATTGTACATGTTTTTAGTGGTAGGGGAAACCGGAGAACCTGGAGGAAACCTATGCAAACACAGGGAGAACATGCAAACTCCACTCAGAAAGGAACAGGACCTTTCTGAGTGGAGTTTGCATGTTCTCCACGTGTCTGTGTAGGTTTTCTTTGGCTGCTCCGGTTTCCCCTTCCACTAAAAACATGCACAATAGGTCTGGCATGCGCCTCCTGAGACAAATACTCAAAAATAACAATTGTAAAGCGCTTTGTGACTCTGGTCTGAGAAAGGCGCTGTATAAATAAAGATCACTTACTTACTATAATTTTAAAGCTCAGAACAGCTCGAGGCCAGTCAGGGCAGTTTTTCAGTCCGTGATGTCGGCCCCTGGACTAGTCTGGCTAAACTAAAGTGGGACCTCTTACTAAAATGTTTGGACACCCCTGGGCTACAAGGTCCTGAATGAAGGAGGAATGTTGGTGCCATAGAAACGGCTCTGACTCTGAGCAGCACAGGGACTGGCCTCCTTCTGGTGCCCAGGGGCAGAACTAAACATGGAGAGGCAGCGTTTCACATTAATGCAGCTAAAATCTTCTTCCTGAAAATGTGAGACAGGCCTCTTCTCTGACAATGTTGAAATCCAGGTCTAGAGGGATTTGATCTATACTCTTTTTTTAACGCACTGTGGTAATTTTGATGTTTTTGATTTCTTTTTCTTCTTTCTATAAATAAAGATGGATTGGAGGTTGAAGGAAACGGGAGAATGGATGGTGTAAAGTTGAAATGGTGGAAGTATGAATGCTCGCCTGATTTGGTCTAGCGTGAACCCAATCATTCCCATTTTATATTATATTACAGTGTGGTAATGCTAGTGCTGCTTTGATTACGGTCTTGTGGAGGTAGAGTTGAGTCCTAATATCATGCCGTACAAGTCCAACTGTAAACTCACAAATATAGAAAACTGTATCTTTAACACATCAAGGGCAAAATAACAATGAATGATTTTAATGGTCATATGTTTTTTCCTATTTTGTTTTGTCAAGCACTTTGAGTGGCCTTGTGTATGAACTGTGCTATGCAAAAACTCACCTTGCCTAGCCAAACACATGCATTGGCAGAGTAAAAAGTACCACTATTGTTTTCAATGGCCAAAATGAATGCATGATATGAAACTTTAGGTTTCATCATTCCTCCCATTATGTGTTAAAATAGGCAAGGCAAGGCAAGGCAAGTTTATTTGTATAGCACAATTCATACACAAGGCAACTCAAAGTGCTGAACAAGAAAGCATTAAAATATAATCATATATTAAATAATCAAGGAACATTAAAAAGAAAGATAAAAACATAAAATCCCCCAGTTGTATGCACAGCTAAACAGAACTGTTTTTAACCTGGTTTTAAACATTGTCAGAGAGGAGGCCTGTCTCACATCTTCAGGAAGATTGTTCCAGATTTTAGCAGCATGAATCTGAAAAGCAGCCTCCCCATGTTTAGTTCTGACTAAATAAACAATGTCGTCTCTCACTTTGTTATGTGTGAAATCAAACCCCAGCCGCTAACTTATCTCTCTCTTCTTCCCTCCACAGCCACAAAACAAACCTACATCAGCTACAGCAACCATGCAATCTAAAGGACCAAGCATCTACGGTCGGAGTCCAGCCGTGAATCTCATATACACACACACACACACACACACACACACACACATAACACGGCCATAAAGCAGTGGCCCTCGTTGTGTGACAGTGCTGCTAATAATTGTATGGTCATCATCTACTTTCTGCCTCACAAATACTATGGAACTAACGGAATAAAGAAGAATTGCATGGCAGAGGCCTTGAAACTTTAAACTTGGATTGTTTACATTGTATGGGTTTGGTCCAGGACTTGACCGACCAATCAGAAGATCAATGAAGACATCAGGTGTTCTCCTCCGTTCTCCTTCAGGATATCATCAAAGACATAACAAACACCAAAAAATATATATAAGTATACATATATCCACGGATTTATAAAAGAGATTTATGGTGTGCCTGGTGTCAGTAATCATTGCAATGCAAAAACACGGTCTCTCTTTGCGGATCCCGTGGACTTTTGCCTCTTAATATGGTCCTTGCTGATTTGAGCATGCCAGTTTCAACATCCAGTGTTGTGTTGTTAAAAAAGAAAAGAAAAAAGAAAAAGTTTACTAAGAGTATCTTTGGAATGCGTTTCAAAATATGTTGCAGCGTTGTTACTATTGTTTGGGCCGTTTTGTACGTTTACAGTGTTCTCAAAATGGTGAAGGTCTAATAAGTGTTTATCTGTGCTTAAAAGTGAGGCCATAATTTGTATGACCAGCTATAGCTCCACGGCTGCCACTGCCCTCTGATCTATGTGTTCAACCAGGAGCTAACGGCTAACACACGCGCTGCACACGGGATCGCTCTGTTTCGGGGGGAGCCTCCATCACTGCCACATTCTACTCCAGATAAACTCAAGCTAAAACATCTACTACCACACACACACTGAAGTGCGCCCTTGAGGTCAGGGCTGGGCAAGAACTTTTTTGATAATTGAGGAAAATCTAAATTGTGAATTTGAGCTTTAGATCATGGCATCTGCTTCTAGAGGCCTCTAGTTTATCTGAATCATACACAGCGTGTATAAAACAAAGAAATCCACAAATAACAGTGTTTGGGGAAAAGGTTTGACATCTATTTTAGATGTACCTGTACTACCATGTATATAATTTTAAAGTCACACCTATTAAATACATGATGGACTGAATGCATACAAACAAACTTGTGAGAATATTGTTGAAAAGTCCATTTACTTAATTCAACAAAGTGAACTGAATGAATTACATAAGATAAGATACAATTTTATTGATCTTACGTTATTTACATGTGACATTTGGCATGAATGTTATCACTCAGGGTGTGCAAAAAACAGCAAATGTGCAAACATGGTGAAAAAGTGAAAAGATTAAGAATAACTGTTGTGCAATAAAGGTATTTGATTTTTAAAAAGCGACAATAGCAGTGCAAGTCCACAGTCCTAGTGCAGGTCAGTGAGGTCTGAGAGCGGTGGGGATGAAGACCCTGAGGTAGTGCTGCTTTTTGCACTGATGTTGATATATGATGCACAACTAAGTTTTGAACAATTATCTAAATGTATTTGAGCTTCACAGGCAGTTAGTCCAAGATCCGCACAGTTTATGGAGCAGCTGTGATGTCACACAACAGTGCAAGACAGTTGATTGGTCACTTCACATTCAGAGGAATGTAACCAGGACCTGTTGAAGTACATCTAGAAGAATCTGTACAACACACTGAAAAAAGGGATGAGAAATAAGTTAAAAGTTGCTCAAATTCGGTAAAATGAATCTTAATTTGAGCAGATTCTGACTGCCTTAAAACAAGATTTACCAATGGGAAAAAGCAAAACTATACAAGATACAAATGAGAAAATAAAGCATCAGTTCTTGATAAGACTAAATGGCTTTGTCCCATTGGCAAATCCAGTTTTAAAACAGTCAGAATCTGTTCAAATTAAGATAAAAACCAAGAATTTATTAACTCTTATTTTATTATTGTTTGCTGCTCAGAGTCTTGGTTCGGAATCAATGAAAAATGTGTGCACTAAAATTGAGATTTAACTTTATTGCTATATCGCCCAGCCTGACTTGAGATCTACGCACTCTCCTCCCTAAAGATGAGATCTGTGATACACCTCTTAGAAACGGTTCCACCATCTCACGACAGAAGAACACACGCTCACACACGTAACCCTCTCAGACTGATTCCAACCTGGCTCTCTCCACGCTCTGAGGCCCACTGTCTCGGTGAAAAACAAACATGGATCGATCATTTGTGTTGTAAATTCCAAACTGCTTTTCATGTGTTTTCTGTGTTTCTTTAAAGATGAAAACGTGAGTGCTCTCCAAATTAGGTGGCAAGTCATTGTATGTAATTAAATAGGCCAATAACGTTTGCTTTATGTCCTGACATATCCAAACACTGGGGGAAAATGTACTAAAAGAAACAGTGCCTGGCTATCTGACGATGTATTTGTAAAAGCTCATAAAAAAACTAACAAAGTGTGTGAAGCATGTTGTTTTTTTTATACAAAGTTTTATTTGTATTAAAAATGGTCCCAAACTTAACCCTTGCTTTTTTTGCTCTTCCCTGCAAATCCCAGCACTAAGTTCATACTATTTGCTTATGAACGTGAGACAACAAGCTTGGCGAACCTTTTTATGCATTGAATTTGATTTGGAGAGGGCGACACACACTTCAAAAAGTGATACAAAATAAGTGAAAAATTGCTTCATCTTGACGTGAGCACAAGATCTTGCCAATGGGACGTAGCAAAATGAACTTTTATTTAAAAGGATACAAGAAATGTCTCCTTTGGAATGAGAAAATAAAACAAAGGTTTTTGTAATATAACAAAATGGTGTTGTCCCATTGGCAAAGCATGTTTTAAGACTGAAATTAATAATGAAGATAATTAATTCAAGCAAAATTACCTCATAATTTATATTTTTGTGCAGTGCAGGATAGGAGAATCCCAAGAATAAAGCAGACCTCAGCAACAACAGTGCTTGCATTTCTAAAGTCCACTCATTATAAACTGGAAAGATTATAGTAGGTTATTGCAACGTGGCAGATTCTGTATAATATACAGTTGGAAAGTAACATGAGAATGTTTACAGCCCTTTCATTGTTTTGGCCATGCCCTTAATGACAACACACACAGACTGTTCCCGACTGTTTCAGAAGTACTGTAAACAGGAGGCTCCACCGATTAACCTGGCAAAATCCAGATTGTTGATAGTGTAGGACTCAAATCAGTTCTCCACAATATCAATCTGGGACTTCTGCAGGAGATTCCTTTATGGGAAAGGAGGAGCAGGTAGGAGAATACTTCAAGCTGATTGGGGCAACGTGACGCTGTTGGCCCTCCTACCACAGTTTGACTAAAGCCTATCACAGTAACAAATGAGTATGTTGTCATTGGCTTTGCCGTCCAGAAATGCACGTGTGCTAAAACTGACTTGATAGCCTCAGCTACATGTCCGTCCTGCTGGGTGACCATGTTTGTTTTTCCTCTGCTCGGCACTGCTTGCTTTCGTCAAAGAGGATATCCCACCCTAATCTTCAAGACTGGCCCATGATTGGGAAGAACAATTAGATGTTCTACCCGAAAAGTGTAAGCAGGAGTGGTACAAGATGTAGTCTCATATGTTTGTGAACTCACAAATACCTTGAGAATTCAGCTTGCAGGCAAGGTTACAAACCGATACTCAACTCTAAAGTTTTACTGACGCAGCATTTCCATCTCAACGAGGCCTCATTCGAGGCCTCATTCAACACAACCCTCCTCCTCCCCATTCCCTCCTCATTCGGGGCCAGCTCTTTTACCCTTCTTCTCGGGGGGATTCATCTCATAATCTCTTTCACCTTCTGCAATCGTGTTGTGTCTGCCGGGGTCTAAGAAAACTAAAAATAGTGTTTTCTCCTGTACATTTACAGATTAACCAACTTTCTTTCATTGCCTGGAGGACAAGAAGACAAACGTTGCCAGTGGCGTAATAACATGTTGCCACAATAGCTGGGCATATAATAGCAGCTTGTGGAGAGCACATTGTGGGAGGGAAACATAACATTATTTTAAATGAATGGTTTGCCACAGCTTGTGAATCCTGGACTTCAGTATGACAGGCTTTTCAGGATCTCATCTCCTTCCCGCCTCCATGATCTTTCACCCATCACCGGTACAATAGGGGCCTGGGAAATTACAGTTCTCAAAAAGGCTGGTGTGGCTACTGCTGCTGGGTTGGCGCATCTAAACAAGAGAGGCAAGGTAAGGGAGGTTTCTCTGTGTAGTACAGTTCCTACACTGGGCAACTCAAAGTGCTGAACAAGACAATACAGAAACAACTATACATTTAAATCTTATATAATCATAGTACGGCAAAAAAGAGTGAAGATAAAAATCCCACAGTTGTATGCACAGCTAATAAACAGAACCTGAATTTCAACATTGTCAGAGAAGAAGCCTGTCCCCCATTTTCAGGAAGACTTTGGCTGCATAAATTTGAAATGCTGCCACCCCATGTTTAGTTCTGACACTGGAGGCAGGAGGCCAGTCCCTGTAAATCTCAGATTCCATGTTGGTTCATACGGCCCTAACATGTCTCAGTTGTACTTTGTTGCTAGGCCAAGGAGAGACGTGTAACAAGCAGACAAGTATATTCTCTGAGCCACAGGAAGCCAGCGCAGAGACCTGGACTGAAGTGGTCATACTTCCTGGTCCTCGTCAGAACACAGACTGCAGTGTTTTGAAAATACTGAACTTCTCCTTCGGGGGATCAATAAAGTATCTTTCTATCTATCTATATGAATGAGGAGCCGCCGTGTACCAGGTTTTTCTGTATGTGAAGCAGACTGTATAACGGCAGAGGACTTTGATGAAGGAGGCAGAGGGAAAGCAGTGGGGGATAATGCATTTGTAATAACGTTCACTTGTTTTATGCAGGAACGGCGTCCGCAGCTGTGTCTCGACTGTAGATTTAAAGTTATGTGTGATAAGATGAAACAAGTCATGATCCTTATTGAAGATTCAAGCTCACGCATTATTGTTTAGAGTTATAATTTAGAACTAGCGCACCCAAAAATGCCAAACAAAAACAACACGTTTTTTATTACAAAAATTAAGTCACAGAAGAAGACTACGTGAAGGGATTAGGAAGGGAGCGGGACAAGATCAGGACGGGACCAGGACGGGACCAGGACGAGACCAGGATGGGACCAGGATGGGACCAGGACGGGACCAGGACGAGACCAGGACAGGACCAGGACGGGACCAGGATGGGACCAGGATGGGACCAGGATGGTACCAGGACAGGACCAGGACGAGGACAGGACCAGGATGGGACCAGGACAGGATCAGGACAGAGGATGACGCTGTTATCGTTGCCATTCCTGTTTGATTCTCTGATCTGTGTTGGCGAATCAACAGTTTTGTAAAGTCCTCCGAGATAATGCTGTGATTAAGGGCTGAATTGAATTGAATTAGAGAAGTGAGTGGACTTTTGAACGATTTCACCTGTATTCTTTATGCATTATTTTATTCATGTACTGTACTTGTCTGGTGCACACTGGGGACTTTTGCAAATGGATTCCAATGTGGTTTTACTGCAAATGGCAAATACAATAAAAAGTGAATCTGTTATGAAGCAATTGTTGTTAATAATTTTGTTATTCTGTCTCTCTCTGTAAATGTTTCCTTAGTGTGGATCCCAAAATGAGCAAACAAAAGTGAGACGGCTCCAAAAAAGCCTGTTTGGTATTCTGCCATGCGGCACATATCAGCAGCAGCAGCAGCAGCAGCAGCAGCAGCAGCAGCAGCAGCAGCAGCTAGCGTGGACCTCGGTGAAGCTAACTAAGCCTCGCGCCTCCAAACTGAGCCAGAGACGGGGGAATGTCTTTCCAACAGCTGGGTTCTTCTTACTCCACTGAGCACAAGTCTGAAAGCCAGCAATTTACCTCAAACTTTAGGAAGCTTTTGGACAAGTGGAAGAAAGTGTAATGGCAATGACAATGTATGAAGAAATTCTTACTGTGGGAGAGCAATAATGACACTTGGGACTGGGCCAACTTCACGCCAAGTAGGTTACATATAATGAGGGGCGTGAAATGTACCGTACACTGGGAGATGGCACTATTTTGTCACAATATTTAACTGCGATATTTCCAGGCTAAAATTACGATTTTCAATCTTGTGCTGTGTGCTCCTCATTCCTACTGTTCTGTAATTAGTGATGCAACACAGGAATTATTCCACTGTGAGACGAATAAAGAATCGTTTAGTCTTAATGGTTTATAATCCGTTTGCAATTGGTTCAAAATAAACAAATACAATAAAATATCTATCTTCAGCAGTATAAAATAGTGCATATCTAGTAATTAAAGGTGCAGTAAATGATTTATACAGACAATACAATTTATTCTTACAATTTATTCTTGTATAGTCCTAGGTCACAACAGAAGTCATCTCAGAGGACTTAACAAAACCATTGAAATCACCAACACAGGTCAGAGAATCAACAGTTAAAACACATGAAGAATATAAAGCACACACAGAAGAAAATGTCCATACATGTTGTAGAATGCTAAAGTGTCCTGATCATCACCAATCCTTTCTGTTGGACACTAACTGTCCAACAAGACCCTCCTGCATCGACAAGGAAAAACTCTTAAAAAACCCGGTGGGAAAAAGTGAGAAACCTTGGGGAGAACTAGGGAAACCCACAGGGAGGGAGACCCATTTGAGAAAGGGATCCGCTCCTCCGGACGGACAGGCTAATGATCCAGAACCTAAGCTAGCTACAGAACGTGGACCAGTGGCCGCTGAACGTGGACAGGTCCGGTGCAGGACCGAAGCACTCCCAGGCGGGTCGGGCAGGGCAGTCCGCAGGTTTAGATTGAGGAGGCCAGGCTCAGAGATCCCGTCATCGTACCATGAAACAGACAATGGGACAACAGGTGAATAGCAATGAACAAACTACAGTCAAAATCCTAATAATGCTAAACAGGTAAAGTAGGAAGGAGGAGAGGATAGTGCTCAAGTTACCATACTTCTCCCAGCAAACTGACTCCCTATGCAGCTTGACTGACAGTCTGAGGAGTTTAACCTTCCCTGAGTCTTACCTTCCTAGCCATATACTAAACTAAAGAGGACTGTTTTAAACCTAGCCTTGAATAAAGAGATTCATGGATTGCACACCAGGTGTGCAAACCGATCCAAGCAAACCTAATTATATATTATATATCATATACATCATATATACCATACATACCATATATATCATATATAATACACAACATAACATACAGCATAATATATAACATAATATACAACATAACACAATACATTATTGTATAATATATAACATAATATACAACATAATACAGCATACATATATAATATATACACCATATATTATATTACCTAATTATATGCTAAATTAAAGTAAAGTGCTTTAAGCCTGGCCTTGAATGTGGAGACCGTATCTGCTTCCTTAACATGAATGGGAAGCTGTTTCCACAGTAAAGGAGCTTGGAGCTAAATGCTCTGCCACCAACAGTGACCTTTGAGACCTTAGGGACCACCAGACGTCTGGCGTTTTGTGAGCGCAACGCTCGACTTGGTTGATACGACACTAACGTGTCTTGGAGATAAGAGGGAGCCAAGCCATTTATGGCTTTATATGTTAAGAGAAGGATTTTAAACTTTATTCTGTACTCCACAGGGAGCCAGTGGAGTGATTTTAACACCGGAGTTATGTGCTCCCTCCTTTTGGTACCTGTTAAGATCCTAGCTGCTGTATTCTGAACGAGCTGGAAGCTCTTCAAAGACGCTTTAGGGCACGCTGCCAATAAAGCGTTACAGTAGTCGAGCCTTGAGGTGACAAACGCGTGAATGAGTTTTTCCGCGTCACTTTTAGGAAGGAAATTCCTAATTTTAGCGAGTGGAAGTACGCCGTTTTAGTTGCTTGGCTTATATAAGCCTTGAAGGAGAGTTCTTGGTCAAAAATGACTCCAAGATTCCTCACAGTGTTACTGGGTATAATACTGACATTATCGAGAGTAATTATCTGGTTAGTGAGGGTGTCACGCAGGCGCTTCGGACCGAGTAGGATCACTTCTGTCTTCTCCGGGTTGAGAAGTAGGAAGTTAAGAGTCATCCACATTTTAAGGTCCTTTATGCAGGCACTGAGCTTTTCCAGCTGATCTGTCTGATTTGGCTTCATCGACAGATAAAGCTGTGTGTCATCTGCGTAGCAGTGGAAATTAATTCCATGCTTTTTAATAATTTCCTTTTAATTTCCTAATGGCAGCATGTAGAGAGTAAAAAGAATCGGTCCGAGTACCGAACCCTGCGGCACACCGAATTCTACTCCAGAATAAGGTGACGAGTTCTGATTTACGTTGACGAAGTGATACCGATCTGATAAATAGGATTTAAACCAGCCAAGGGCTGTTCTTCTAAGACCTACTGTATATCACATTCTAGCCTCTGCAGTAGAATGCTGTGGTCTATTGTGTCAAATGCAGCACTAAGGTCCAGTAGGACCAGCACTGACACTTGTCCATTATCAGCAGCTAGTAGTAAGTCATTTGTGACTTTGACTAGTGCCGTTTCAGTGCTATGATGAGCTCTGAATCCTGATTGAAAGACTTCAAACATATTATTTTCCTGCAGGTGGCAGCGAAGCTGCTCAGCTATAAGTTTTTCCAGGATTTTAGATATAAAAGTGAGGTTTGAGATCGGTCTGTAGTTTGCAAGCACTTCTGGGTCCAGGCCTCTCCTCTTCAGAAGGGGTTTGATTACCGCAGTTTTAAAAGCTTGTGGGACATAGCCACATTGTATGGATGCGTTTATTATATTTACGATAGGCTCAATTATCAAAGGAAGTATGTCTTTGAAGAGCCATGTCGGGACTGCGTCTAACATGCAAGTTGAGGCTTTTGAGGATGTGACCACAGAGATCACCTCTGCTTGGCTCACAGCCATGAATTTATCGAGGCCCACTGAAGAGTCTAAGTGGGAAGTCACGTATGCTGCTTCAGCCTGTCCACTACCAACAGCCGGAGTAACCTCCTCCAGTTTGTCACGGATGGATGTAATTTTATTATTAAAGAAGTGGAGAAAGTCGACACTGCTCAGTGAGCTTGGAATTTTAGGCTCGATTGCGCTATGGCAGTTTGTGAGTTTAGCGACGGTGCTAAACAAAAATCTACTGTTATTTTTATTCGCTTCTATTAAAGTTGAATAGTATTGAGTTTGTGCCCTGCGAAGGGCATTCTTATAGTTTCGGAGACCTGCTTTCCACTCCCTGTGGACAGGCTCCGAGTGGGAGTGGCGATATAGCCTCTCCAATTTTCTGACGTCCTGTTTTAAAGTGTGGAGTTGAACACTGTACCAGGGCGGCGATGATCTAATCCTAATAGTTTTCTGTTTTAAAGGAGCTGCTGCATTTAATGCAGATTTTAAAGACTCCATAGTGTTGTCCACCGTTTGGTCAATGACTGAGGGACTGCAGCAGCTGTGAACAGGTTCACCTGCAGCAGTATTCAACATAGGCTGTATTAGTTCTTTGAACCTTGTGATAGATTTATCATTTAAGGTTCTTTTCATTGTGGTTTTATCTTGCGGGACAGGAAAGTCCTCCAAATCGAGATCAAACGTGATCAAGAAATGGTCAGACAGCAACGAGCTTTGACGCTGGATGTCAACATTGGAGACATCACAGCCGTAGGTCAGGACAAGGTCCAAGGTGTGGTTATGAATGTGAGTAGGTTCCTCAACATTCTGAGTAAAACCAACACCATCTAGTACGGCGCTGAAAGCTTTGTTTAAGCTGTCAGTGCTGTCGTCCACATGTATATTGAAGTCTCCGGTTATAACTATGTTTTCCCATTCCAAAACTAGGTTTGAAATGAAGTCAGAGAATTCTGTTAGGAACTCGCTGTAAGGACCAGGAGGTCGGTATAAAACTATAAATAGCACCGCTTTTTGTTTTCTCCACCCAGGACAGGTGATTGAAAGTGTTAAGTTTTCAAACGAGTGAAAAGCATTGTTGGTTTTGGGACTAAGAACTAAGTTGGTGTGTGATATATTCTAATTTTTAGAATACTGAAAACATTCCTAAATCCCAAAAGTAGTCAGAAGTATCATGTACACAGCCAGATGCCTGTAGCCTCAAAAAATAAATCATAAATATTTTGAAGCTGACCGATAGAACAAAACCAATGGGTCCATACTTTTTGTTAAATGGTAAATTAAATTGTATGGTCATGTATCCATCTACTTTTGTTTTATTGTTTTACAACAACCTACTCAGGGACTGCACGTGTAAATTAGTACTACTGTTGCAACCTAGAACAATGCATCTCTCCTCCAAAGTTTACTTTACACTGTCAAAAATAAACATCTTACCGTACCATATAGACACAGAGAGACACAGGTGAGACACGTCATGGCGGGAAGTAAGACTAAAACGGGAGAACTAATGTTAAGATCAAACCAAAATAACACAATCCACACCATGACACATCTTGTTTTACTAACACTGAAACCAGCAGAACTATTATAGTAACTCCCCTTCACACCTGCACACCTATAAAACAATTAATTAACTAATATGCACAAAATTTAACAGCTGAGTGAACCCTCCTCCACATCGACATGGAAACAATGAGATCTGCTTCATATTAAACCAGAGGCTGTTGAAATACGGCCACACAGAAGCGAGAGAGAAAGACCAAGATATCCATCACGTGAGCTTTGGATATGTAAATGACTTCATATTTAACTTTATTAATCCTGCCCATGGTAAAGGTCCATCAGGAGCAATGGTCGCCATAGTAACAGCGCCCAGGAACCCATCTCCAGATGTTGACGCTCGGCTTGGTCAGGACTACCGGAGATGGAGGGTTTAACCTATGGAGAGCATGTTTTTAGTGGTAGGGGAAACCGGAGTACCCGGAGGAAACCTACGCCGGCACGGGGGGAACATGTAAACTCCACTCAGAAAGACACTATTCCAACTAGGATTCGAACCCAGGACCTTCTCACTGAGAGGCCAAAGTGCTATCCACTCAGCCACCGTGCCGCCCATATTCTGAACTACGGCTCTGGCATTCACGCAAAAGTCAAATCCATGCATGTTAAAGTCCTTATAGGAAGTGGCTCTGCAAGCAAGAAACTTTTCCATAAAGTAATTTCATTTGGGCCGAGTCATTACCAACTAATTTAATTAAATAAAGTGTTTAAACTGTATGGATGTGAGCTGACGGGGCATTTGTGCTGACTTGGCTCTCTAGTGCGAATGATCAAATAGTGGAGGCGTATGAAGAGCTGAGAGGAGAAGTTGACTTTATTTTATTCTTAAGACAAAAAAATATAGAGCTAAAACTTCTGACCTCTCCAACAAACCAAAGAGTGATTTAGAGATTTAAAGTGGACTGTACTTCTCCAGCCTGCCGTCATAAATATGTCTCCAATGTTACACAGTGTGAAATTAATCTACTAAATAGAGATAGAGAGAATCTACTTTTTTATTAGTGAGCAGATATCTCACCGGAACTAAAAGTAAAATGTTGATTGATTTGGTTTATTTAAGTAGGGACAGATGCAGAAAACAGACAAACAGACAGCATTTGATATATAGTTGAGAGGGAAAGAAAATACATGACAAGTACGTTAGAAACACGAGTGAGAGACTGAGTAAAATGCACTATTCATAAATTAAATGTGTAGTAAATACAGAAATCGTGAGTATGATAAAAAGTCAATCTAACAGGTGCTACTTGTAAATCCAAGTTTTCAATAAGTTTTGTCCCTGATTTTAGATGTACAGGGAGCATGCCTCTCCCGTAAGGAATTTTGTCCTCTGCATTTGACCCGTCCTGCAAATGCCAACAGGGTGTCTGTCAGGAGCAGTAGCTGTTAATGCCCGGTTTGGTCAGGACCAGAACTGGAGAATTTGATCTGAAGAGACCAAGACAGAAACATTAATGCATGA
The DNA here is from genome assembly GCA_964034765.1 of Knipowitschia caucasica. Lineage (NCBI taxonomy): Eukaryota > Metazoa > Chordata > Actinopteri > Gobiiformes > Gobiidae > Knipowitschia > Knipowitschia caucasica. Next base: position 31,311,855 of record OZ035828.1, on the reverse strand, counting down.
AAAATATTTATTTGATTGGCTCAATGACCCCGGCAGTGACACTTGCAGAGAGAGATCGTCTGCTGCTGTAGATGATCTCAGATCCCCCGGGGTCAAGCACTGGTGGTGGCTAGAAGCATGGTGTGAATGGGGTGTAGGCGGAGTAAGAGCCAGGGCAGGAGCCAGAGTAGGAGCCAGAGCGGGAGCCAGAGCAGGAACCAGGGCAGGAGCCAGAGCGGAAACCCGAGTAAGAACCAGGAGCTGAGGAGGTGCTGGGGAGGTGGTGGGTGTTAAGAGCTCCAGGACAGCACTGACAGCAAGCTCCCGCTTTGCAAGCTCCCGCTTTGCTGTCAGTGGGTTGTCAAAGGGCTGTCCGGGCTGAGTGATTGGCAGAGGCTTGAAGCTGGCAGAGCTGTGTGATTGGCAGGCCCTGGACGGGTAAGAGCCGTGGCCGGTCTTTCAGTCTGAATCTGCGCTTCGGCTTCATTTTACTTATTGTACATGTTTTTTGGTGGTATGGAAAACCAGGGAACCCGGAGGAAACTGGAGCAGACATGGGGAGGACATGCAAACTCCACTCAGAAACTCCCTTTTTTCAACTGGGATTCAAACCCAAAACATTTTTGCAGGGATGCAGGATGTCTACCCACTCCGTGCCGTACAATAAACCGATTCAAAAATGTATCTATTAAAACTCAACTTTACACAACCGTTGAATTTGCCGACAACAGGTCAGAGAAAATCAAACCGTTTGGTCTTGGTCCATAAGGGTATAGCTGACAAAAACGAATTCTTTCAGTGTCAATCCCTCCTATGGCTGTATTGTATGGCAGTATTTGTTCTACATCACTGACTGCGAATGTCGAATGAAGACTTTTAACGTGGGCTCGGCTCCGCGCACAAAGCAGAGGCCGTCCCTGCAGCGTGTGTGAATAGCTGAGCCGATAAAATGTGTGCAAGAATCCGGCTCCTTTTCCCCTGGCTGCACCTCCAGACAATGCAATAGAACCTCCTTTGGGAGACAACATCGGCACCGGAGCACGTTTGTCTAAGATTGAGCACCAATTTACTGGCGGAGAGAGACGCGCCAGGTGTGTCTTGTACGGATTTGAGTGGGCGCTCAGCGGGCTCCGTGATTTGATCGTGATATAGTATTTGGTCATAAACAAATATCTGTGACTGGGACGAGGAGATAGATGGATGCAGAGGCTTCGAGAGGCTCCTGCAGAAATACAAGCTTAGACAGACTGATGGATGTAGCGCGATGTGAAAAGCACTTTAATGGTCTTGCACTTGTGTTAGAAGTGTTTTTGTAGATCGATTTCACAGTGACAATTGTTTCATGCACTTTTTAGCTTGTTTATTCCTATACTTATTGACCCTGTTTTCTACATCTGTCTGGTACACACAGACTTTTGCAAGTGTATTCCAATGTGTTTTGATTGCAAATGGGGACACTGGCGGTCAAAGCGGGAAGAGTGAAGATACTCGTACACAGCCAAAACAGGAACAGAAACGAGATAAGTGGCTTCGGCTCAGAGCAGAGCAGAGTGACAGTGAGATCCATCCATCCATCCATATTCCACCCCTTTATCCATTTCTGGGTCGGGGGGGTGGCAGTGAGAGCTGCACCCAATTCACAGGGCACCAGGACGATCTACAAACGGGGGAAGGGCAAGGACCCAATTCACAGAGAACCAGCCCCTCAATTATCTTCCTGCAGGTGGTTAGTCTATAGGAGAAACTTGGCTGTGTTTGCAGCCAATAATTTTCCAATTTGGAAAAGACATAAAAAAATCTACTGCTCCCTCCCGTTGTTGTTTCACCGTATATTTTTTAATTAAGTTACTATTTCACATCCCAACTGTTGTGATGTGGATTTTGGTTTTTTGATACTTGGTTTCATTTTAGTTTGATGTATTGCCCTTGGTCCCCTGTGTCTCTGTCTCCCTCTATCTTTCTGTGTCTCTGTCTATAAAGTCTCCTGTGATCCTCCCCTTTTATTGCTGGTCCAATGTCTGTGTTCTTGCTCCTGCGTTTTGAGATTATATTTTTTTCTCCTAGACTTTTAAAGATACTATCATTAAATCATACTATTTTGCATTCCTGAATTGTGGGTTCTCCTTTGGTTTCACCCATGAAAAATAAATAAATCACAAACTAAAATGTATACCTTTGAACGGCAAAATATAGCGGAAATGTTTGTTCTTGATTATGTTTGGGTAGCCAAATGGACTTCTCCTGGCTCAAGAAAAGATGGAAGTAGAGGCTAGGAAAGGAAACCTGGCAGAAATAACAGTGTGGACAGATTTAAGCGAATAAGTGAAATAATGATCATGGTTTGCTACATGCCTGTTATAATTATATCTCTGGATTGTCAATGTTTCGTATCCCTAATGTATGAAGCCTTTGTATTTGATAGTGAGTGATCCCAGGCAGAGGGCTGTGGCGTATACACTATAGGCCACGTTGCTATGGAAACTGTAGCATGTGAATATCTCTCACCACAATCAAAGAGTTCTGACAGCTCATTCGTTACACAAACTGCACTGATAACTTTTTATTCAGAATCTACTATAAATACTGTGTTCATTATTATGTATAGAGATGGAATCCAACTAAACAATATCTGGGTCGACTACAGACAAGCCTAAGTTGGAAGAGCTGGTCCTAAACCTAATGATCGTGGGTTCAATCCCACCACGACTCACGTCATCTGCTTCCACTAATGTCTGCTGTCGTTGTGTCCCTGGGCAAGACAATTAACCCCACTTTGCCGGAAGCCCCTGCTGAAACACCAAGGCCATATCTGGGTTGAAGGAGCAGCCATCTTCCTCTGGACCCACCACCTGCAGGAGGATCAGAGGGACTGGTGCTTTGTGAATCGGGTGGCAGCTCACCCCACTCACCCAGAAATGGACTAAAAAAGGGATGAAAATAAAAAATATCACTACAGACAAGGAAAGTTGATTTAGTTGACTAAAAAAACGCTGTTGGGGATTACTCTATTATTATATATCTGTCCTTATCTGTAGTTGTGTTTCATTTTCTAAACAAAATCACTGAAATGTTATGTTTAAAAGAGTTGATTAAACAAGGCTTGAATATCAATGTAAATGTAAAAATCTTTTATCCAGTTTACTCCTTGCAATACATTTTGTCTGGTATTTACAATCATTTTATAGATATAGAATGAGTCTGGTGTGTGTGTGAATGGTTGGTGGTGGTCGGAGGGGCCGATGGCACATACTGGTTGCCTCGCTTCTGTCAGTGTGCCCCAGGGCAGCTGTGGCTACCCAGATAGCAAGCGGATGTGGGCCACATGTGGCAAACATGTGGGTCACATGGCATTGCTACGGCCCAAATGAAACAGATGTCAGCCAGATGTGGGCCACATCAGGCACACTATATGTGGCCCAAATATAGCAAATCAAACATGGGCCACATGTGGCAAATATATGGCAGTTCTGTAAATGAAAAATGGTGGATGAAACAGATGTCAGCCAGATGTGGGCCACATCCTGCATACTCTTTGTGGCCCAAATATAGCAAATCAAACATGGGCCACATGTGGCAAATATATGGCAGTTCTGTAAATGAAAAATGGTGGATGAAACAGATGTCAGCCAGATGTGGGCCACATCCTGCATACTCTTTGTGGCCCAAATATAGCAAATCACACATGGGCCACATGTGGCAAATATATGGCAGTTCTGCAAATGAAAAATGGTGGATGAAACAGATGTCAGCCAGATGTGGGCCACATCCTGCATACTCTTTGTGGCCAAAATATAGCAAATCAAACATGGGCCACATGTGGCAAATATATGGCAGTTCTGTAAAAGAAAAATGGTGGATGAAACAGATGTCAGCCAGATGTGGGCCACATCCTGCATACTATATGTGGCCCAAATATAGCAAATCAAACATGGCCCACATGTGGCAAATATATGGCAGTTCTGTAAATGAAAAATGGTGGATGAAACAGATGTCAGCCAGATGTGGGCCACATCCTGCCTACCATATGTGGCCCAAATATAGCAAATCACACATGGGCCACATGTGGCAAATATATGGCAGTTCTGCAAATGAAAAATGGTGGATGAAACAGATGTCAGCCAGATGTGGGCCACATCCTGCATACTCTTTGTGGCCCAAATATAGCAAATCAAACATGGGCCACATGTGGCAAATATACGGCAGTTCTGTAAATGAAAAATGGTGGATGAAACAGATGTCAGCCAGATGTGGGCCACATCCTGCCTACCATATGTGGCCCAAATATAGCAAATCACACATGGGCCACATGTGGCAAATATATGGCAGTTCTGCAAATGAAAAATGGTGGATGAAACAGATGTCAGCCAGATGTGGGCCACATCCTGCATACTCTTTGTGGCCCAAATATAGCAAATCAAACATGGGCCACATGTGGCAAATATACGGCAGTTCTGTAAATGAAAAATGGTGGATGAAACAGATGTCATCCAGATGTGGGCCACATCCTCCATACTCTTTGTGGCCCAAATATAGCAAATCAAACATGGGCCACATGTGGCAAATATATGGCAGTTCTGTAAATGGAAAATGGTGGATGAAACAGATGTCAGCCAGATGTGGGCCACATCCTGCCTACTCTTTGTGGCCCAAATATAGCAAATCAAACATGGGCCACATGTGGTAAATATACGGCAGTTCTGTAAATGAAAAATGGTGGATGAAACAGATGTCAGCCAGATGTGGGCCACATCCTGCATACTCTTTGTGGCCCAAATATAGAAAATCAAACATGGGCCACATGTGGCAAATATACGGCAGTTCTGTAAATGAAAAATGGTGGATGAAACAGATGTCAGCCAGATGTGGGCCACATCCTGCTTACTCTTTGTGGCCCAAATATAGCAAATCAAACATGGGCCACATGTGGCAAATATACGGCAGTTCTGTAAATGAAAAATGGTGGATGAAACAGATGTCAGCCAGATGTGGGCCACATCCTGCATACTCTTTGTGGCCCAAATATAGCAAATCAAACATGGGCCACATGTGGCAAATATACGGCAGTTCTGTAAATGAAAAATGGTGGATGAAACAGATGTCAGCCAGATGTGGGCCACATCCTGCATACTCTTTGTGGCCCAAATATAGCAAATCAAACATGGGCCACATGTGGCAAATATATGGCAGTTCTGTAAATGAAAAATGGTGGATGAAACAGATGTCAGCCAGATGTGGGCCACATCCTGCATACTATATGTGGCCCAAATATAGCAAATCACACATGGGCCACATGTGGCAAATATATGGCAGTTCTGCAAATGAAAAATGGTGGATGAAACAGATGTCAGCCAGATGTGGGCCACATCCTGCATACTCTTTGTGGCCCAAATATAGCAAATCAAACATGGGCCACATGTGGCAAATATACGGCAGTTCTGTAAATGAAAAATGGTGGATGAAACAGATGTCAGCCAGATGTGGGCCACATCCTGCCTACCATATGTGGCCCAAATATAGCAAATCACACATGGGCCACATGTGGCAAATATATGGCAGTTCTGCAAATGAAAAATGGTGGATGAAACAGATGTCAGCCAGATGTGGGCCACATCCTGCATACTCTTTGTGGCCCAAATATAGCAAATCAAACATGGGCCACATGTGGCAAATATACGGCAGTTCTGTAAATGAAAAATGGTGGATGAAACAGATGTCATCCAGATGTGGGCCACATCCTCCATACTCTTTGTGGCCCAAATATAGCAAATCAAACATGGGCCACAAGTGGCAAATATATGGCAGTTCTGTAAATGAAAAATGGTGGATGAAACAGATGTCAGCCAGATGTGGGCCACATCCTGCATACTATATGTGGCCCAAATATAGCAAATCACACATGGGCCACATGTGGCAAATATATGGCAGTTCTGTAAATGAAAAATGGTGGATGAAACAGATGTCAGCCAGATGTGGGCCACATCCTGCATACTATATGTGGCCCAAATATAGCAAATCACACATGGGCCACATGTGGCAAATATATGGCAGTTCTGCAAATGAAAAATGGTGGATGAAACAGATGTCAGCCAGATGTGGGCCACATCCTGCATACTCTTTGTGGCCCAAATATAGCAAATCAAACATGGGCCACATGTGGCAAATATATGGCAGTTCTGTAAATGAAAAATGGTGGATGAAACAGATGTCAGCCAGATGTGGGCCACATCCTGCATACTATATGTGGCCCAAATATAGCAAATCACACATGGGCCACATGTGGCAAATATATGGCAGTTCTGTAAATGAAAAATGGTGGATGAAACAGATGTCAGCCAGATGTGGGCCACATCCTGCATACTCTTTGTGGCCCAAATATAGCAAATCAAACATGGGCCACATGTGGCAAATATATGATAGTTCTGTAAAAGAAAAATGGTGGATGAAACAGATGTCAGCCAGATATGGGCCACATCCTGCATACTATAAGTGGCCTAAAAACAAACATAATTGGCAATTTGTGGCAAATTTCCAGCAAATCTTGGATGCCAGAAGATCCCTGTCTTCATGTCTGTTGTATTGTTGCCATTTTGTTTTATTTTCTAATCAACACAATGGTTGTTTTTGGGTTATCATTTATTGATAGACCTTTCTAATATGGTATTACTTATTTTTTGGTGTTATCTTGTTCCACGATAACACAAAAAAAGTGATAAAATGTTGTGTTGTTATATACAGATTATATTATTGATTTGTTCGCATATGTATCAAGGTTTATTACGAGGAATGGCGGAAAAAGCCCAGAGAAAAAAAAAACTTTTAGTAGCCGCGCAGCTTGTGCCCAGATGCATTCAAAACTAGTTGAAAACTGGTTAAATTCATTAATATTACAGGTCAATTTTGTTTTAGCCTAGCTTTAAGTTAATTACTATTTTGTCAATTTTAGAGCTCTATAATGTTTATTTGATACTTTTAGCATTTCCTTAACATTTAGTGTGTGACCTAATGAGGGCGCCATAGAACCACCCATTTGAAAGTCCCATTGTTGCAAAACATAATTGTAATAATTTATCCCTTTATCGTACATTCATACATACATAGTCACGTCTCGTTGAACACATGTATTTATTGGTTAAACAAATAAAGGACAGTGAATCTAATCAAGAATTAAACTGTCTGTGTTTGCCTCATTTCCGTGTGCTTTTGAACGCATCTCTCCACCTCCCTCCCTCAAAGAGCGCAAATTTTGACAAACGCCGTTGTTCTGTCGAGTTGGTCTACCCGTCGAGATGATCTGGCTCAGCTGTTAATGATGTAATGCAAACCTGCGCATGCGTGTCTCACGGCAGCCGAAGCAATCCAAGATGGCGGACATGTAGTCCGCGAATTTCTTTAAAAGTTTAATACAAACGAATTAAGACACGAATGTCACTTTTAATGCAATTTGAGGCGAGATGTTGATGGTTCCACGTTGTGATATGTGTGTTTTAAGAGTAAGAGTTTCGTGTAAAATTTGTTTTAAGCAGTACACTGCCCCTGTGAAACTACACTGCTGCTGTGTGATCGCTGTCCTGAGTTGACTGCTGCATACGTCAGGCCCATGACGCGTCCTGTGACTGGTCTGTCGGGTTGATAATGGAAAAAATAAATTACATTTTATGCATGTATCATACTGTATTCAATATGATTAATAATAGTGTGTTCAAACGAAATATTTAATTAGATTGTTTTTTTTCCCCATTCTGGCGGGTTGCTGCGCATGCGCAAGTCAGATTTGGGAACACTAGCAGTGTAGTTTCACAGGATCAGTGGACTGCTTAAAACAAACTTTACACTAAACTCTTACTCTTAAAACCGACATATCACAACGCGGAACCATCAACATCTCGCCTCAAATTGCATTAAAAGTGACATTCGTGTCTTAATTCGTTCGTATTTAACTTTTAGCAGCTTTGGCTGCCGTGAGACGCGCAGTGCTGGTTTGCATTACATCATTAACAGCTGAGACAGATCATCTAGACAGGCAGACCAACTCGACAGAACACCGTTCGAACTGACCGCAACTGATCTCTGCTCTGATTCTGCTTCTCGAGTTCTTACAGACACTGACCAGACCGGTAGTTTCTTGTACTTCTTTTTTGGGTAAGTTAAAGCTGCACTAACTGACTTTGGGATTTTGAAGCCACAGACCCGCTGGCCTCTCTCTTTCTGCTCCCCTCCCCGCACCCACGAAGCTATTGCCCCCCACACACACCCACTGTTGGGATGAAGCTAGGGTCTCCCAATATGGATAATACAAGAATATGGATTTACACGTCACACAATCCGCGACCCGAAACACATTCTCTTCCTTGTTTTCATCAAAACTCACTTACTTCGTAATGAATACGAAAATAAAGTCAGTTAATGCAGCTGGAGACGTTTTATAATGATCATTATTAGGATGACCTAACGCTATAACCAGGTAGTTATACTTCGCTGTAGTGGCATTATCATAAAAATGCAGAGTCAGCAAGAACACGTACAATAACTAGAAACATACAATATTAGTTTCACATTTAAATGAACACCATTAAATCTTCTTCAACTCATACTGAAATACTGCAGCAAATAGCCAAAATAAAGTATGAATGATAAATTGATTATATAATATTTGAAATGTACAGTTACATTTCAGGTACAGTTTTTTTGTCTTTCTTACCATGTTAATCTTTAAATAGTAAAACTAATAATAAATGTTGCATTACATGCTGTGAATATTTTTCATTTGTTTATTTTTATTTTCTTTACAGAGTGGTTTGCTGAAACGCAAGTGGGCAACAAGACAGGTTTGCTTGGTTTTATGCAATGGAGAAAAAACAGTGGACTGTGTCTAGAAGCAATTTGTGAATCGAGTATTTGAGGATGAAGAAGCTGAAGCTGGCAGTAGTGAGCAACTTCCCGAAGCTGCCTTCAATGAGCAGGATAACACCAGTGATTGTGGTGAAATGGTGTTTGGGGATCTCTAATCAGACTATTCCTCAAACTATGATACAGAGAGTGAAAGTGAAGGAATGAGTGATGATGATTGTGATGAGCATCCTTGTGATTTGGCAACATCTCTGAGAAACTGGGCAACACAATATGGTGTGTCACTGATTGCTTTGTCAGCTCTGTTGACAATATTGAAACCACATCACCCTTTTTTGCCTCTGGATGGCAGGTCACTGCTTAGAACACAAATTAACCATAGAGTTGTTTCCCTGGCTGGTGGATCTTTCTACTACTTTGGCATAGAGAACATGTTCAACAAAATGTTTCAGAAGCTCACCACAGTTGTTCCAAACAATTACACATTTAAATTGCAGCTAAACATGGATGGCCTCTCACTATTTAAAAGTTCAAATGTACAGCTGTGGCCAATTTTAGGCACTCTTTTGGGTTACACCCATCATCCATTGTTAATTGGTATTTTTTCTGGTGTCTCAAAACCAAAATCATTGACAGATTATTTGAAGGATTTAGTTTTGGAGTTAAAGTCACTCAGCCAAGGATTTGTTGTTCAGGGCAAGACATTCTTTTTGACTGTGGGCTCAATCATTTGTGATGCCCCAGCAAGAGCTTTCATAAAGGGAATAAAGCCACACAACGCATACAGTGGTTGTGACAAGTGTGAACAGCAAGGTCTCCCAGAGCCTGTGTCTCCCAGAGACACAGGCTAAATTAAGAACAGACCACTCTTTTATGCATGGATTAGATGAGGACCATCATGTTCAACCATCCCCATTATGTGATGCATCGGTTTCCATGGTCAGTGGATTTCCACATGACTACATGCACCTAGTGTGTCTTGGGGTAGTGCGTCGTTTGCTTGATTTGTGGATGGGGAGTTCGGGCAAGTTGGCATATAGAATTCCCTCTAGGCAAGTTTCAGTCCTTTCTCAAAAACTGGTTGCTCTCAAAGGAAATGTGCCTACTGAATTTGCACGACGGCCAAGGTCATTTGAACATAGACTACGATGGAAGGCGACTGAACTAAGACAGTTCCTCTTGTACACTGGTCCAGTGATCCTCAAGGATGTTCTTGCATCTGCAGTGTATCACAACTTCATGCTTTTGTCAGTTGCTATATACATTTTGGCAAGTCCTTCATATTGTTTACTTCTAAATGACTTTGCCAAAACATTACTTGTTGCCTTTGTCAATCATTTTGGAGAACTGTATGGTGCAGAATTTATTGTGTACAATGTTCATGGTCTGATTCATTTGAGCGATGATGTTAAGGCACATGGGAACTTGGATCTAATATCTGGGTTTCCATACGAAAATCATCTGCAAAAAATAAAGAAAATGGTACGGAAACCTTCGCATCCTTTGCAGCAGGTAATCCGGCGCATTTCTGAACTGAATTATACAGATGTCAAAAGCCTAAAGAAAAAGACAACACAAGATGAAAAAGCAGCACTTGGAGGGGCCAATGCCAGGTGGAATGGCTGGGACTGTTTCACAGTTCAAAGAAGTATTCCTTGGTGATATTAAAGTTAGCCTAGCAGAGAGGGACAACTGCATCAAGTTGGATAAAAACATATTTGTTGTTAAGAACATAATTGTCTGTGATTCAAATGAATATTTACTTTGCTATAAATATCAACAGTTGCATTCATTCTTTGATTATCCTCTGGACTCAAGAGAGCTGGGAATTTATCTTGTCAATAATTTGTCCTCAGACTTTTCGTTAGTAAGTTTGGACTCTATCCAGAAATGTGTTCGTTTACCATTTGCTAATGGATTTGTTGTGTTGCCCCTCCTTCATGTTGATCCTTAAAAATGATTTGTGGTTTGTGTACATATTGTAGATAGTTATAGTTCGTTCGATATGATTCCTAGGTATGTTTTGTTTACATTTTTTTTTTTTTACTTTGCACAAAAAATACTGTGTCCTGGCAGTGTGTTTGTTTTTGTTTCGTAAGTGGATGTCAGGAAAAGTCCATTTTGCGTAGAGCATTAGCATTGGCATTAACCTAAATTTAATATTCCTGTTTTAGATTAACCCAAACTCACCACTCATCTCAGCCAACAAGACCTGCTCTACAGCCTGACCTTGGCTTTTCTGTAAGTACAGACTCTTCATTTCACTGGAGAACAAGGGGAAAATGTTGTGTGCGATTGCAATTAAATGTGCAATCATTGTTTTCTCATGTATTTTTCCACACAACACAAGATTAAATCAGTATTTTCATAAGTGTAAATTGCAAACAAAACTGTGGCTTGACAAAGGGCAGAATGATTTTGCTAGAACTCAATAGTACTGTATTTTTCACACATTTCTGTCAATAATTTTTCTTTCTTCACAAATATGAGAAACAAGTGACAAAAATACGAGTGAAATGTGAGAAAAATGCAAGAAGAACGTACATCAGTGTTTTTTATTTTATTTTTTTTACTTAATACTTTTTCTTAAGAATATTAAAGTCCATTGCTTTTATGTCACAGTTTTTATTGCTCTTCATCCTTTTTTTCCGCTATTTTTATGCTTTTTTTGTCAAAGCTTTGAGACTTGGATGAAGTCTACCCTGATCAGCTGGGGGATAGGATGAACGTTAGTTGATGTTTAGTTAAAAGTGGCATGACTACCTACCTGAAGACTGCCATTGAGAAGAAGCTATATCAGCTTTCTCAGTACACATACGCAGATTGCATTCAGGTTAGAGGTAGCTGCTCCTCAGATTGAGATAATATAATGTAGTGTTTCCTCAAGTGGGCGCAGTGTGCATTCACATAGTTTTGTTTTCCCAATAATTATCTGAACCCTCCAGAGCGCATCGCTTTAAAACAACTTTGAGCCAAGTAAATATGTTTAAAAGTACCAAATTGGTTGGTCCGTGATGAGACTCTGGCTTTGTTAACAGTCTCGGTTGCTGTGAACTGTGACCAAAACGACTGTAATCGTGACTGTTGAACTAGCTTATTGATAAATGTTTTTTTTGAAGATTGATACGGTTTGACTGTATTTCTGTGAATTACACTTTTTTTTGCTTTGTTTTTGTCACATTATGTCATATTCTTTTTTATTTTTTATGGGGGGAGGGTTCTTTTTGGGCAATTTATTTTATAATTGTTTTTTATAAGGCCAATAAAGTAATACATTGTTGTTGCCACACAAATATATTACGTTATTGGCTTTAATTGGCTGTTAGTATGTTTTTGGTTTCGGCACACGTTATTACACTAATTTTACATCTATTCTTCTTTTAAGAGACTGTCAGAAATAACCCTCTGTCAAGCCGGGCAACCAACCAGGAGGTGGAAATGCTAATGAAGAGATGGTTGCACCTTGCTCCTGACCGGGATGGGGGAAGGAGAGAGAGAGAAGGCCGGAAGCGGCGTGAGCCGAGTGTTGAGGCGTCTTACGCAAGGCAATTCCAGGACTGAGGCCTGTTGTAAAATTGTGTTGAAATTTCCTGATTTACCTTTTTGTTTTTGTTAGTTTGTCCTTTTTTTCATTTAATATTTTATTAAGATAATTTGTTTCACATTTTTCAACTTTTGTTAATAAATAATATGAACACATTTTCAAATGTATTTATTATTTGATTTATTAATGCATTTATCATGTGGTATTGAGTGTGGGTCACATTTTTGCTCAGGCCACTAATTGTGTTTGATGTGGTAAATATCTGGCAAACATTTGGCCCTAATGAGGTTCAGATGTGGGCCACATCTGGCATACGAGTTAGAATCATGCTATCGCCGGACATCCACGCGGTATGTGGGCCAAATCTGGGCCACGATGAGAAAGCTGGTTGTGGCAGAGCGTAACTGGGCCGGATGTGGGCCAGAGATGCCCCGTCTCTGGCCCGTGCTCGGGCCACTTGTGTTTGATGTGGTAAATATCTGGTAAACATATGGCCCTAATAAAGTTCAGATGTGGGCCAAATCTGGGAGCGGAACTGGGCCAGATGTGGGCCAGAGATGCCCCGTCTCTGGCCCGTGCTCGGGCCACTTGTGTTTGATGTGGTAAATATCTGGCAAACATTTGGCCCTAATGAGGTTCAGATGTGGGCCACATCTGGCATACGAGTTAGAATCATGCTATCGCCGGACATCCACGCGGTATGTGGGCCAAATCTGGGCCACGATGAGAAAGCTGGTTGTGGCAGAGCGTAACTGGGCCGGATGTGGGCCAGAGATGCCCCGTCTCTGGCCCGTGCTCGGGCCACTTGTGTTTGATGTGGTAAATATCTGGTAAACATATGGCCCTAATAAAGTTCAGATGTGGGCCAAATCTGGGAGCGGAACTGGGCCGGATGTGGGCCAGAGATTCCCCGTCTCTGGCCCGTGCTCGGGCCACTTGTGTTTGATGTGGTAAATATCTGGTAAACATATGGCCCTAATAAAGTTCAGATGTGGGCCAAATCTGGGAGCGGAACTGGGCCGGATGTGGGCCAGAGATGCCCCGTCTCTGGCCCGTGCTCGGGCCACTTGTGTTTGATGTGGTAAATATCTGGTAAACATATGGCCCTAATAAAGTTCAGATGTGGGCCAAATCTGGGAGCGGACCTGGGCCGGATGTGGGCCAGAGATGCCCCATCTCTGGCCCGTGCTCGGGCCACTTGTGTTTGATGTGGTAAAGATTTGGTAAACATATGGCCCTAATGAGGTTCAGATGTGGGCCACATCTGGGAGCGGAACTGGGCCAGATGTGGGCCAGAGATGCCCCGTCTCTGGCCCGTGCTCGGGCCACTTGTGTTTGATGTGGTAAAGATCTGGTAAACATATGGCCCTAATGAGGTTCAGATGTGGGCCACCTCTGGCATACGAGTTAGAATCATGCTATCGCCGGGACATCCACGCGGTATGTGGGCCAAATCTGGGCCACGATGAGAAAGCTGGTTGTGGCAGAGCGTAACTGGGCCGGATGTGGGCCAGAGATGCCCCGTCTCTGGCCCGTGCTCGGGCCACTTGTGTTTGATGTGGTAAATATCTGGTAAACATATGGCCCTAATAAAGTTCAGATGTGGGCCAAATCTGGGAGCGGAACTGGGCCGGATGTGGGCCAGAGATTCCCCGTCTCTGGCCCGTGCTCGGGCCACTTGTGTTTGATGTGGTAAAGATTTGGTAAACATATGGCCCTAATGAGGTTCAGATGTGGGCCACATCTGGGAGCGGAACTGGGCCAGATGTGGGCCAGAGATGCCCCGTCTCTGGCCCGTGCTTGGGCCACTTGTGTTTGATGTGGTAAAGATCTGGTAAACATATGGCCCTAATGAGGTTCAGATGTGGGCCACCTCTGGCATACGAGTTAGAATCATGCTATCGCCGGACATCCACGCGGTATGTGGGCCAAATCTGGGCCACGATGAGAAAGCTGGTTGTGGCAGAGCGTAACTGGGCCGGATGTGGGCCAGAGATGCCCCGTCTCTGGCCCGTGCTCGGGCCACTTGTGTTTGATGTGGTAAATATCTGGTAAACATATGGCCCTAATAAAGTTCAGATGTGGGCCAAATCTGGGAGCGGAACTGGGCCGGATGTGGGCCAGAGATTCCCCGTCTCTGGCCCGTGCTCGGGCCACTTGTGTTTGATGTGGTAAAGATCTGGTAAACATATGGCCCTAATGAGGTTCAGATGTGGGCCACATCTGGCATACGAGTTAGAATCATGCTATCGCCGGACATCCACGCGGTATGTGGGCCAAATCTGGGCCACGATGAGAAAGCTGGTTGTGGCAGAGCGTAACTGGGCCGGATGTGGGCCAGAGATGCCCCGTCTCTGGCCCGTGCTCGGGCCACTTGTGTTTGATGTGGTAAATATCTGGTAAACATATGGCCCTAATGAGGTTCAGATGTGGGCCACATCTGGCATACGAGTTAGAATCATGCTATCGCCGGACATCCACGCGGTATGTGGGCCACATCAACACCTGTGTTGTGGGCCACATCTGGGCCACAACAATTTTGCTATCTGGGTACTGTAGTAGTTTATCACCACCGTGTATGGAGTGAATGAATAATGACACATGTGAAGCGTCTTTGAGTGTCCAAAAAAGCGCTATATAAAACCGATGCATTATTATTTTGTAATTTACACAAATTAGTTGTCAAATGTAAAACACATTTTTTATAAAGTAGTATCTTATCAAATAAGCTCATGAATGAAGAAGTCCATGATGAAGGCTACTGTAGAAAAGATCAATCAATTTGCAAAACAAATACTTCATACTTCTTGTGATCTTAAAGGAGCTCTATGTAAAAATCTGGCCAAAAGTGATACTGCAACCTCTCCCACTCTCCCTGACTCCGGTTGCCAGATATGTAGAAGACTCCAGCTGAGACTATAACACATAATCACTATTTACTCACTAATGTCGAGCTGTCAAACTATGAATTAACTTTTTTTAGCTTATAGCCACCCTGTGTAATTTTTACAGCTGTTCCATGAAAAACCCTGTTAACTAATAACAAATGAGACCTTTTTAAAAGATATTTACCTCCACCATGTTGTTTTAAATGTAGGGTTAGAATTTAACTTATAAATGTCCATGAGAGAGGAGTGCTCTCCCATGGACCATCTTGAAAAACTGTTGTGGAAAAGGGACAAAAAGGATGTGAGCATCGCGTTTTCGTTTCACATCAGCTACTGGTATTGTTGCTTTCACCAATTTACAGTCTATGCTTTCACCGTGCCTTCAGAAGTTTGAAGAAGGATCCATGGAGGACCACAATTATTTAAAAGAACAATCCGAACAAAAATCTCTTAGAAAAATAATAATGCAAAAGTCCGGCGTCGTAGCAGCAAAGTGTCGCAAACCACACGCACCGAAAGACAGCGTTAACACAACAGGAGGCACATTGTGTAGTTTGTACACAACAGACCTACACGTGAACAATAAGTATCTTCACACTGACAATAATGAGAACGAGGCAGAATCTGCAACAGTCTCAGGATGTTCTGACCCGATCCAAGCGCAGTCCAAGTTTCAAGCCTCAAATAAAACGCACACAGAATTCCCACAAAACAATCGCCAGAATACTTCATCAGCAGCGTGAGTGAATGTTCTGTTTTTCTTACCGTGATGCAGATAGGTCACTGTGGCTAACGCTAATGCTAACATGAGCTTTTAGCCAGGTCTGCCGCAGCTGTGTATATGTCCTGCTTCTCTGATCATCGTAGTTTTAATCTCCCGCAGACATTAATCCTCCATGCGTCTCTTCTCCTCATACCGCGTTTGTCAAACTGTATAGATCCATGGTAAAAATCAGTAGAGCCTCTTAGCAGGGTACTGCGTCTGAACGCAGTCTTGTTTACATGCGACTGTCAAGTGCCCGAGACTTTTGGAGAGATCCGGTCATTTATCAAACTAAAGTATTCTTTCCTTGGCAGTCTAGTGAATGACCGAGAGTCGACTCAAAGGCTTCCGTAGTACCTTGGACTGCAATATAAGATGTCAACACTAGATGACACTAAAATTACACAGTGTACCTTACCATTGTTAACATTGTTAACATTGACACACTGACACAAACATGTAGCTCCGCCCCCTCTCGTTAAAAGCCTCCGTGTCAGTGCTGTAACAGTATGATGTCATTGTACCACCATGACATCAGACACACTTAAATTAAACATAATACCCATAAATGTGTTTTGGCAATTTCTCGGCAGAAATGACGCTCTTTAGA
Organism: Knipowitschia caucasica; assembly: GCA_964034765.1. NCBI lineage: Eukaryota > Metazoa > Chordata > Actinopteri > Gobiiformes > Gobiidae > Knipowitschia > Knipowitschia caucasica. Next base: position 31,295,224 of record OZ035828.1, on the reverse strand, counting down.
GTCACATGGCCGTGTTTGCAGTGGTTAATTTTTAACTTTGGAAAATACCTAAAAATAATTAACCCCTGCTGGTAGCATTAGGAGTTGTTCCACCTTAAGATACTATTTCATATTCTAAAACTGTCATGGTGTGGAATTTGGTTATTTTTATACTTTATTTCCCTTTTGTCGATGTCTGCACTGTCCTAATGTATTTCCTAATGTCTCTCACTTGTGTGTCTCTCTGTGTCTCTCTGTGTCTCTCTACGTCTCTTTGTGTCTCTCTGTGTCTCTCTATGTTTCTCTATGTCTCTTTGTTTCTATATGCCTCTCCTGCTCCTCCCCATTAATTGCCGGTCCAATGCTGATGTCTGTTTTCTTGTTCCTGTGTTACGTTTGGAATTTTATTTTGCATTCCTCCATTTTAGGTCCTCCATGGTTTTCAACCAATGACAAATAAAAAAGGGCGACAGTAGCTCAGTTGGTAGAGCATTGGCCTTTGGGCCTGAAGGTCGTGGGTTCGAGCCCACAGTAAGACCTACTTCACGACTCCCGCTGATGACTGCTGTCGTTGTGTCCTTGGGCAAGACACTTAACCCCACTTTGCCAGAAGCCCCCACTGAAAGATCTCAGCTCCTGTGGACTCACCACCTGCAGGAGGATCAGTGAGGGGCTGGTGCTCTGTGTTCTGGTTGCAGCTCTGATTGCCACCCCCCCGACCCAGAAATGGATTAAGGGGAAGAAAATGGATGGATGGATGGACAAATAAAAAACAACAATTTTGACTTGCAAAACATAGCGGACAATGTTTTGTTCTCATTCGATGTGAAACAGACAAAGGCTCTTGACAATTTCCGACAGATAGAAGGCCACTCAGACCACAGGTGTAGAATATGATTTAACACAAATTCATGCACATTATTTTTTGTAGGAACCCAGGCCACTGCATAGAAACTGTCCATGAATGACAGCCCCAAAGTCTTTTCCAAAACTACTGGGTTCCCTGGACTTTGAGTCTCGTAGAAATAGCAGCACTGTTGGGTCGTACGGATGCTCCACGCAAACATTCCGTGCTAATTAAAATGTGGATTATTTTACAGTCACGCAATACATGAAAACCATATATTTCTGAGCTGTCCAATTACAAAATAGCTTCCATACTTTAGAAAAAGACAGGTTTATAATTAGCGCCATGTCCTGAGGTGGCTCCACAAGGACCAACACTAGAAGCAAATGTGAAGAGTGTGACCTATGCTGGTGACGCGGACAGGTCACTGAGTCCAAAGTATGAATGTGCAAAAGGACAAGGACTCTTTCAAACCAGATGTCCCTGTGGTGTTGAATTTGACCTCCCCTGCTTATATAACAGCACATACATAAAATATGACAAGGGACTTATCCAATGAATGTTTATGCCAGGGTTTTTCAAAATTCACTGCGGCATGGTCAGCGCTTCTGCATCACGGCAAGAAGGTCCTGGGTTTGATTCCAACTCCAGGACTTTCTGAATGGAGTTTGCATGTTCTCCTTGTATATCTGTGTACGTTTCCTCCAGGTGCTCTGGTTTCCACTTTAAATAAAAGCATGTACAATAGGTCCGGCATGTGCCTCCTGTATGGTAACCCCGCTCCCATCTCTGTGTGGAGTGAAGGACAAATGAACACAAACAATATTGAATAGCATTACACGTTTGAGAGAGCCTTCTTACATTACTATCATTCCCCGTATAATCAAACTGTGAACGTCTATAACAGGGGTGTCAAACTCATGTTGGTCAGGGGCCAATTGAAATAAAGTAGGAACTGATCACGGGCTGAAAGAAAAGCAGATTTTCTTTTTCTTAATATTGTTTGTTACGTTATGATGGTATTTTGACAAGACTTTTATAACACATGAGTTTCTGCGTTATTTCTGGTGGATTTTTCTGCAAACAAAATGTGTATTGTTTGGGTTAAACTAAAACATTTAACTATCTAAATCCGTGTATCATTCGTTCTTTTGATTTTCTAAATAAAACCAACATTGAAGAAACGAATAATATTTGAAAAACATCCCTCGTTATTCGTTTTTTCAATGTTGGTTTTATTTAGAAAATCAAAAGAACGAATGATACACGGATTTATCTAACTTCTAATGATTTAAATATGGTTGTTTTCCTGAGAAACTAGATTATGTAGAACGTGCCATGGTACCTTATTACATCAATGCTGCAAGCTAATAATAATACATTTAGGGGGCACTAAAAATGGTCTTGCGGGCCGGATTTGGTTTGACGTGAGTGTTGTATAAAGATGGATTATGTTTGAAGCGGAGTAGAAGGGCCATATTTGCTGTGGATTCTTTTCAATTTCTCCAAAAGGTTCATATCTGGGACAGTGTGTTGGGTTGGATTGGCGACTAACAAGATGAGATTGAATCCCCTTTCTCTACCTTGTTTTCTTTCCTGCTTTGTGGGCACACTAAAGCAGGAGACGGAAGGAACAAAGTAACAATCTCAAATAATGGCATAAAAGGGTGCACGGCAACAACACTGTTTATGATTAGGCTTAACACTGAGTCCATGGCAACTCAGAAATCAGAATCGTTTTTTATTGCTAGTGTAAGTAACAGGAAGTCATTAAACAGGAATTTTCTTTTATTTACCACATGTTTGGGCCGTAGTGTTCCGCCTTGATCCGAAGCTTGTGATGGTGTGTCTCTTATCAGGTGTTGTTACCGGATGCGGTCAGTTCCGGATCCGTCAGACTTTCTTACGCCCCTCGCCGAGCTGTGTGAACCAAGATGAATGAAATCCGGAAGCAGAGCGCACAGACCTTCAACATGACGAGGGGGCTTTCACCTTGGCTCACATTTGTGACTCACTTCTCTAAAGACTACAGGGGGGTCTCAATCAGCCATCACAGGCCAGCACCAGCTTCTTTACACTTATGTCTAATCATAAGAACCGTGCAAGAGTAAAAATAGATATAAGTCATGCAAGAAAAATCTGTATTACATTTCTTAAAATTACTAGTGTACACTAAGTACACACTGTAGACATTCAGTAAAGTGACAGTGATATACAGCGGCGGTCGTAAAGGGCAAGGGTCGGTGATGAGTTATGTAGTATTCATGAGTCCGAAAAGAGGGGAAGGAACTGTTCTTGCGGTGGGAGGAAAAAAAAAAAACAACTCAACCTTTCCTTCTGGTGGTAGAATATGGATAGGCCAGACTGATAGAATTTTTATTTACCCTTCAGACTTATACATAGTTCCCACAGACCAATGAATGTCACATGACCTCCTCGGAGACGCCATCTTTGATGGCACGCTGCTGTGTTTGTGCATTCCATTAAACAGAAGAATGAGAATAAATGTAGATATTCAAACGCAAATTGGAAAAAAAGGGCAACTTTTGAGCAAATAATTGTATATTAATACAATGGCACCACAGTTTAACGTGCTACGGACATGTTTTACATATTTGATCAAATTATGCAGCAAAAATTAACAAGCAATGCAAACATTTCTCAAAAACTTTAGATTTAATACCAGTTGGAGTTCCATTTAATTATTTTAATTATATTAACAATTAATTTAATTAATGCTAATGCCACACGGACACTCTGGATTGCTGTTATTGTTTATTTCCGCGTTTTTGACCGTATGTTTTGGTGAATGGTGGGCAACTTTTTTTTCCAGGCGTAAAGAGCAGTTTATTTTATGACACAGATCTTTTTACAGAAGCAATGCTGTTTGTGAACATTGTTTTAGCCCACCATAGAACTATTATTATCTATTTAATACATTTACGTTGCCCTCGAGAGCCTCGGACGCGACACCAATCCTCCTCATAATAAAGTAATCTAAATAATGAAACTCTCAAGTTACCAGATATCAGCATACACAAGTTAGTACTGAGTAAATTACGTCTGTCAACACATTATAAGATACGATACGCACCTGACACAAAGTGCTCCGAGCATATTCTTGCGTGTTTTGAGGGAGTTTCTTGTCTGTTTATCTTCGCAAGCCATAACCTCCGTGGTTGTTCTGACAAAAGCTTAGTCTTCTCACATTCATGAAGTCTAATGATGGGTATACTGTAAAATCCAAGTTTAACGGAACCTCCGGCACGATTTGAACATCCATTGACCCAGCAGGAGATGACCATTTTCAACTTTATCACGACATTAACACGTTTCAGCTTCTTTTTCTATTGTTTTACCCACAGAATGCCAAGACAAATGGCGCCGGGTCGGCAAATCCCCGTATGTAGTGACGTCATGTGGGAACTATGTATTACATTTTGTTTGTCCGAACTGAAAGACTTTCAAAGACTGAGAGCTGATTGGCTTCCCCCGGATGAGCTGGAGGAGGTGTGTGTACAAGGAAGTCCGGGCGTCTCTGCTTGGACTGCCGCCCCCCGACCCGGTAACGGATGAAGCGGGGTAAATTGGATGGATAGATGGAGTACTGATTGACGTAAAAGGGCCAAATGTGACAGGCCAAAAAGTCATGCATGTTAAAACTAGTGACAGACTCAAACTGTTTTGAAAGATTTCAGAGTTACATCACAGGTTACAGAAGAGCGAAAATAAGGAGCACAGCACAAGATAAATAAACAAAACGAAAAATCAATAAAAATCATTCCTTTTTGTGTTTCCAAAGAGAGGTACTCATCCAGAGATAGAGCTATATCCTGGATGTTCTGTCTGGGTCCTACATGAACACAGCACTGACGGCGTGTGAAGTCCTATGGAGCAGGTATCTAATTGAGCACAGGGGAGAATGCTGGGACCTGCATACGAAGCCCTGCCGTGGCTAAAGACAAGACACTACAGTTACATGTAATCCTCGGGGAAAGAAAACAATTGCGAGGAGGTGGGAAGCTTCATCAATGAAAGTAGGCCACCCTAACAAGGACTGGGAAGCTGTGTGACAGTAGGGTAAGGAGTCGCGTGTACAGCAGCCAGCCTCTCTCTTCTGCTCTGCCAATATTGTCGTAATTTGCAATGCACCATTTCACTCAGTGGTCTTAAGCTGCACTGGCGCCGATGCCGTACACTGGAGGATACGGTAAACATGGTGAAGAGAGCGTTTGGTTGCACAGTTCGAGAGGGTGCCGTGATTAGGGCAATCAGTCTGGGGAAAAGAACAAGCACTTAAGGGGACATCCAGTCTGAACATATTATAATAAGCTGTTGATATTATGGGACTATTATGTGATTAAAGAAAGGAACGTGTTGAAATGGATCAAAGCCTCTGCAAAAAAAAAGAGAATAAACAAGCGTTAACAGGTTTGTTTAAAGAGCTGTGAAGGGTCTGTTTTATGCATGGAAGCGTTATGCAGGGAATAAGCACCTGTATGTTTGGGTTGGGAAAACCAGAGTACCCGGAATCCTATGCAGAAATGAGGAGAACATGCAAACTTCACACAGAAAGGCCTGGAGGTGGAATCGAACCCAGGACCTTCTTTCTGGGAGGTACAAGCTTGAGTTTGATCCCTGCAATGCTGAATTAAATTGGTCAGAATACAGTTTGTTTCTTACATTTTAAGTTGATTAGTGATATAGTAACTTTATAGTATACTTCATGGATATTAAATGTGTCTTTTGGTTGACAGCAGTTGAAGGGAAAGAGAATAATGATCGGGGCAGAGTAAGGGAGCGCAGCAGGTAAGATAGTAACAACACAAACATGTATCAATGTCAGAAAACTATACTACAAATGTTGGTCCAAGCATGAGTTGTGTTAGTGATTGAATTATTAAAATTACTTCTTATAATTGCTTTGAAGGTGATGTTTGAAGCTGGGGTCTTTTAATCATTTTTTGAAAATTATTACAATAGAATTCTGTGGCTGATCTTTTACCTCTGAGAAGCAGTGGAGCATGCAGTGTAAGGGAGTGAGGGAGAAGTGTCCCACCAAACAAGAACAGAAAGTAACCCAACTGTGGGGACTGGCTAGGATTTGGGAGACGGAGACACTGGTCCAGGACAGTTGGAGCTGAATGACTACCCTCAGACACAATTTGGAAAGCAAAAAAGCATTCCACAAAAGCTGGTTTACCACATAAAGCTGGATTGAATACTCAAAAACGACATCAGAGTCATTGACAGATTGACATCAGAGTTATTGACAGAGGTATTGACTTGAGTGAGGCATCACAGATTAACTTTTTGAGAATTCAGTCTGTGTTAATGTTTTGTAATGTCATGTTATCATGAGCCAGTCTGTTCTTTTATGTTTTATTGTTCTGTCATTATAAATTACGATAAATACAGTAAGTAATCTGTATATATTTGTTTGTTCATTGAAGTTCATCTACATCCCCTCGCCCCACCTTCTTGGCACCTTGGGGTGGAAACCGGTACTTACATAGATTTTATCACAACGTTCATTTTTCTGGGGTTTCACCTAAGCAACACAATTACACGTCTTGTAATGTGGTTCCGAAAAAGCCTACTATCATTTTTTCTGGGTTTGGATTGGTTCTGCTGCACATTAGCACACACTCTACACACTCATGGCATATGAGGGAGGCATGTGGAGAAGAAATACAAAACACACTGACATCAATGATTTTTAAAATGAACACAAACTCAACCATAAACAGACACCAGAATAATAGTTTTCAATATCCCATTAATTTATTGTTTCAGACTAAATTCAGCCACAAACTGTTCACTGTAAACTTTTATGTTAAAAAGAATAATGACAAAATCCGCTGATTCTTGGATCTGAAAGGCTTGGGCTCTGCTGATAGAATCGTCTCTGGAACTCTGGGGAAAACGGCACAAAGGAGAAGTGTGATGGCCCTCAGTGCTTGGAGAGCCATCTTCTAGAGATAAATCTTCAGGAATGACAGGTGGGGAGAGATAGTCCCAGAGGAATGTGGGGGGCTGCAGTCTGATGAGAGGAGATGGCTTTTGGTGTGAAGAGAAAGGGTTAAAGCCGAGTAAAGAATGTGGGAGTCAACATGTAACTGAGAGATGGGGCGTAGAGAATCATCTGAGGCACTAATGGGACAGTACCTTTAAACAGATGAAGAAGCAGGAATACATTTGGGAATCTATTAAATTCCGGTTGGCAGGAATTTTTGCTCCGAAATGAATATTTTAGAACAAAACATGAAAGAGAAAGATGGATACTGTTTGAATAAGAAATGGCTTCTTGGTGCAAACGGTCATTTTGTGTTTCATCACTGTGTGTATTTGGAAAAGATTTTTGGTGGACTCACATTCTGTTTCTCTTGCGTCCGGAAAACACACAGTTCTATAGCGCTCATGGTGCATGAGGTTTGAGAACACAGTCCTGCATTGACAAAGCCTTACGACAAAAACTTCCAAGACCTGTTTAGTTCAAAAAGCACAGTCTCTCTCCCGTGTCACGGAGCAGGTACTAATCTGCTCTGGATGCACTCTGTAGGAGGCATTCAGAGAAAAAAAAAATCACCTGTGATCACAGACCACCTCAGACGGCGTTAATGCCTTTCAATGGGCAATTTATAATCATAATTAGCAATAATTCTTGACGGTTTATTGAAATGTTTGATACGCCATCTTTGTCTCGCAAATATGAACAGTAGGATTCTTCTGCGCCGCGCTGTCAGACAGCTGCCACCGCAGAGCGCCCTCTCCCTGTGTTGTCTGTCTGGAAAGCATCTCATGGCTATTGTTGTTTTTGGAGTATTAATTAGCATCCAACAAACACTCAAGAATACAGCGGCAAACAACAGTGAGACGAGCTCTGATGCCGAGCTTTTCGAGGTGCAGCTGAGCAGATACACGTGACGCGCAGAGCTGACGCTGGGCGGAATCAGAACAGCTGATTGAGTAAACGATCACCTGTTCTTTCTTTATAGTACAGAAAGTAAAGCTTCTCTTGCTTTGAAACAAAAACTGGGTTCTCCAGTCTCTCTCCCTGGAACCTTTAGGTAGGGTTAGGAATCCAGGGGTAATAATGGACTCATACTTAAATAACCACATAAAATTGTTAACTTCAGCAATACTTTACCATCCATCCATCCATTTTCTTCCCCTTAATCCATTTCTGGGTCAGAGGAGGGTAGCAGTCAGTGCTGCACTCAGTACACAGAGCACCAGCCCCTCACTGATCCTCCTGCAGGTGGTGAGTCCACAGGAGCTGAGATCACCACAAGAGCTTTCACCGGGAGCTTCAGGCAAAGTGGGGTTAAGTGTCTTGAACGCTTTACCATCTGAAAAAAAAACATTGCCAAAATTAGAAACATAGAGACACAGCTGTGCATACAACTGAAGGATTTTAACTATACAACTGAAGGATTTTATTTATACTCTTTTTAATGCACTGTGGCTAATTACTTGATGCGATATTATTCTCTATGTTTTTCTCTATGTATTTCTTGTGATCTTAATATTTGTTTTAATTAAATTTTTTACGTATATGTATATTTTAATGTTTATGATTAGCTTGATGTGATAGGGGTTGTGAAGTGCTCAGCGTTGCCTTGTGTCGGAAATGCGCTCTACAAATAAAAGTTGATTGATTCTCAAAACAAGCTACCATGCTTCCAAAGCCATTACTGTCCTACAGTCCGAGCCAAGAGGGCAGCTTTTGGCACTTGGCTGCGGACTGAGCAGCATCGACAGACACAAACATTAAAGCAGGGTGTATATTCTGGGGTCATCTGGGGGGATATATTGGCTCTACAGACTCAATGTGTGCATCATTGGTAAAAAACGCCTCCAGCTCCAGTAGCCCTGACCAAGCTGAGCCTCAACATCTGGATATGGCTCCCTGGGCACAGACAGGTTGCCCTTTAGAGGCACTGAGCTGTGTAAATACATATGTGAGTGAAGTCACAGGTGGGAACCAAAACATCCACCAAATGTAAGATGCTGTCCCCGACCAAATCCACCGTCTCCAGTTTCTTCATACGCCACGCCTCCTCTGGTGAATGGCAGTCTTCCTCGTACTTGTCTCTCTGTGCTGTGATTGGCTGTCTTTCTCACTTGCAATTGGAATGTTATTTAAGTATTCATTTTGATCATTCCTATATACTGTATAGCTATTTTATACAGAAAGGTTGTATGGTAATTCACTTTGGCAGGAAGGCTCGGGGAAGTCAGGGGGGCTCGTATGTTAATACCAGGAGGACGCAGGCTTTGTATAGGCTAATATGGAGTGCCTTTTTTGTTGTGTTGGTACTTCCTTTCCTATCTGCATATAAAGGTGTGTCTTGTACTATCAAAAGGAGCTTGCAGACTGTTTGAGCCTCAGACATGTTCTGGACAGGAGGCTGAGCTGAGCTGGTGCTCTGTTCTCTACAGAATTTGTCTCCTTGGATGCAACCAAGAATAAAAATGCAGGAACTATGTCTTTTGTGTATGTTTTCGTCTGGCAGGACTGTGGTAAAAACAACATTAACATCACTCATGTTGGTAACACAGGTACCAAATTGTACGATTAGCTAGCCAAAGTTTATTTTCTAAAAGTGAAGTTCAAACGGCATCGCATTCTTACAAGTGATCAGTGAAGCCATGAAGCCAGTGTCAAGAAAACCGCATGTCCCTCCAGGAGGAGACCAGGGGAAGACCCAGAACACGTCAGAGTGTGGAAAGAGAGGTTTGGGTGTCTATACTTAGAACGCTGCCCCCGTGGCCTGGCAACGGATGAAGCGGAAGAACATTTTGGTATGGGCTTTCCTCCTGATCTCCATCATTGGGAGTAGTCTGAGGCCCTAGTGAACGTCCCCACCAAAGCTGAACCCAAATCTATCCCTTGACTTCTTGTTATACATTTTACACAAAGTTGTTATAATCTCTTACTTTCAGCCCAGCTTCTCTGACCACCTCTGTGCGACAGTCTCACCATTTTACTTACTTTGTTTGCACACAGGTAAAAAAGAGATCAACTTTTCTGTAGTTTGAAGCTACCACTTTCTGCTGACAGCAGGACTAACAGCAGATGGACAAGTTCAATACCAAGGCCTCGAATGCAAATAATAATAAGCCTTGTATGTAAGAAAAAAAGTACATAGATATAGACGCACACATACAATCAAATATGTTCTCACACACCAAACCATTTATTTTTTAATTTGTGTATCCTTGAAAATATAATGGTAAAGCCCAGGAGATGTATAGGACATGGTCAGCAGCTGGGAGCATCTCGCAAAGGACACAGATGTATAGTATACTGCAGAGGAGAAAGCAAAGGTTACAGGGTGCAAGAAGATGGGATTTGGCTTCTATGACTGTTGGCAACTACATAACTGACAGAAAGCCAAGTGTTGTTGAAGCTGAGGGAGCAAAGTGAGCCTGGATATGAAAACACTGAGAGAATAAAAGTGGGAGATTTCCTCAGGGAGAGACTAAAGAGTTATTAGACTCTCAAAGACTATAAGATGCAGACAAACTGGGTTACGCATCAGACAGTTCTACTATAGGAGAGGATTTTGTGTACAGGGGATAAAGCGAAACACAATGAGTACACAGTCCAGATCCACATTTGTCTTGTCCCACAAGGGACCAGCAACTTTGTGGACTTTGTTAAGAAGTAGGTCGAGTCTAGATAGAGGTGAACCTGATCCCCGAAGCTGTTAAAAAGGGTGATTTATGAGGATCCACTCAGAGGCCATCGCTGCAGTGACACCCAACACGACACTGTAGCTAAATGTGATGCACAGGACAAGGCTTTTTTCTTTTATGAGAGAAAAAACTGGCCATGACAATTACCTCTGGCAAGAAACATGTTAAAAATAATAATAATGCATTGGTTTTATACAGCGCTTTTTTGGACTTGGACACTCAAGAACGCTCCACGTGTCATTATTCATTCACTCCTTAGGTGGTGATGATAAACTACTGTAGCCACAGCTGCCCTGGGGCAACCAGTATGTGTAATTGGCCCCTCCGACCATGCACACACACACCAGACTCATTCTAGACAATGTTGGTGAAGTGTCTCGAGTGAAGGACACAATGTTGTGCCTGTCCCGTCTGACGGGATGTGACATGCAGGTGGTGACAAACAGGTGATCACTTGAACCCTGCTTTCTACAAATCAAGGAAATGCATGCTTTATATTTCACGCAACAGGAAAGGTTGTTGTGGGGTGGGGGAGTCGCAAGACAGCAGCACCTTCATTATCAGGGTCGCGGGCTAAAAGCTTTGGGAACCCCTGTTCTAAGGTCTGAGGCTGACACCACACTACTTGGCGCTTCTTGGCGATGTGTCTTTCACTGGGACTCACATCTCTGGGGATTGATTGGGCTATTAAAGCTTCTATTGAGATTAATTTACAACCTAGATACTTTCTGGACTGAGACTGTTGTACCAGCCATCAATAACTCACTCTACACCACCTGCATATATACTGTATAAATGGTGGTGGTATAGCGTGAGATATACAGTATATATATATTAGTGCTGTCCAACGATTAAAATATTTAATCGCGATTAATCGCATGAATTTCATAGTTAACTCACGATTAATCGCAAATTAGTCACACATTTGCGTGCTGTGTGCAATTGCTTTTTTTATTGAAAACAATGTGTAGTGTTATATTACACACTAACATTTGATGCAAAATCATCAATAAATGGATGACAAAATAAATAATTGGTAACAAAAAGCCCCTTCAATGTGTGTGTGTGGGTGTGTGTGTGTATGTGTGGGTATAGACCATAGACTGTATAGAAACATCATGGTGTCATTATGATGATGATAAACAATCTGTAAATATTTTGTAAATTTGTTCATGTAAATACTCTATGCTGTTTCTCTGTTTACCTTCGGTATATCTATGACTGTATACTGTTTGCTTGTATTGCCTTTTTTATTAACCCCTCCCCCCATCTCCCACTTCATGTCCCCCCCCCCCCCTCCCCTCCTATGTGCCCTTCTGGGTTTCTTCTTTGGCCCCCTGTATCTCCAACTACATATTGTTTGTAATCTCTGTCTACAATGTATCTGAACTAGTCCTTTTCTTTGTTTCTATTTTTTTTCTGTATATTTGTTTGTCTGCAATAAAAAGTAAAACAAAAAAAAAAAAATCTTTTTTTTTTTTTTATTGCGCGATAAAAAAAATGACGGCGTTAATATTGATTTGCGTTAACGCGTTAATAACGCGCTATTTTGGACAGCCCTTATATATATATATATATACCATCACAGAGGCAGACATCCGAGAAAGAGTCTCAGGTATGAAAAACTGGACAGCACCTGGCCCTGATATGGTCCATGCCTACTGGCTAAGGACACTCACATCACTCCATGAGCGCCTAGCAGCACAAATGAACCAGTTGCTGAGAGATGGGACTCACCCAGAATGGCTAACCGAAGGGCGAACGGTCCTGATCATGAAGGACCCTGGCAAGGGTGCAGTCCCCTCCAACTACCGGCCAATAACCTGTCTCTCCACAACATGGAAGCTCATGTCAGGCATCATTGCGGCTAAGATAAGTGGGCATATGGAACAATTCATGAGCACAGCACAAAAGGGCATTGGTAGGGACACCAGAGGAGCCAAACACCAGCTCCTGGTTGACAGAACAGTCGCCCAAGACTGCCGGTCACGACACACCAACCTGTGCACAGCCTGGATTGATTACCAGAAAGCCTACGACTCAATGCCACACACATGGATCATGGAATGCTTGAAGTTGTACAATATCAACAGGGCTCTAAGGGACTTCGTTGCAAACTCGATGGGAATGTGGAAGACCACCCTTGAGGCAAATGGCAAGCCGCTCGCACAAGTGACCATCAAATGTGGTATCTACCAAGGAGATGCTCTGTCCCCACTACTGTTCTGCATAGGCCTCAACCCTCTAAGCCAAGTAATTGACCAGACTGGCTATGGATACCGCCTCAGGAACGGAGCAAAGATCAGTCACCTCCTCTACATGGATGACATCAAGCTGTACGCCAAGAGCGAGAGAGACATCGACTCTCTGATCCAAACAACCAGGATCTACAGCCATGACATCGGGATGTCATTCGGGCTCGAGAAATGTAGCAGGATGGTGACTCGGAGAGGCAAGGTAGTCCACACAGAAGGGATCTCACTCCCAGAGGGAACAATAGCAGACGTTGAGGACAGTTACAAGTATCTCGGTATACCACAGGCAAATGGCAACCTCGAACAGGTGACGAGGAAAGCGGCAACTGCCAAATACCTCCAGCGAGTAAGGCAGGTCCTAAGAAGCCGGCTCAATGGCAAGAACAAGGCCCGGGCAATTAACAGCTACGCCCTGCCAGTGATCAGATACCCTGCAGGAATAATCAGGTGGCCAAAGGAAGAGATTCAGACCACGGATGTTAAAACTCGAAAGCTCCTTACCATGCATGGTGGGTTCCATCCCAAATCCAGCACTCTGAGACTGTACGTAAGCTGTAAAGAAGGAGGCCGAGGACTAGTGAGTGTGAGAGCCACTGTCCAGGACGAAACATCCAAACTCCATAACTACATCATGGAGAAGGCCAAAACGGATGACGTACTCAGTGAATGTCTCAGGCAGTGGCGAGATGAGGAGGTGCTGGAGGAGAGCCCATCATGGGAGAGCAAGCCCCTACACGGCATGTACCACCGGAGCATAACAGAAGTGGCTGATCTCAAGAAGTCCTACCAATGGCTAGAAAGGGCTGGCCTACAGGACAGCACAGAGGCACTCATCATGGCTGCACAGGAGCAGGCCCTGAGCACCAGAGCGATAGAGGCCCAGATATACCACACCAGACAAGACCCAAGGTGTCGGTTGTGCAAAGAGGCACCTGAGACGATCCAACACATAACTGCAGGGTGCAAGATGCTGGCAGGGAAGGCCTACATGGAACGCCATAACCAAGTGGCTGGCATAGTGTACAGAAACATCTGTGCAGAGTATGGGCTGGAAACCCCAAGGTCTAAGTGGGAAACTCCTCCAAAGGTGGTGGAGAATGAGCGTGCGAAGATCCTGTGGGACTTCCAGATACAGACCGACCGAATGGTAATGGCGAACCAATCTGACATTGTGGTGGCAGACAAAGGGCAGAGGACAGCCGTGGTGGTGGACGTGGCAATTCCAAGCGATGGTAACATCCGGAAAAAAGAACATGAAAAGCTTGAGAAATACCAAGGTCTCAGAGAGGAGCTGGAGAGGGCCTGGAGGGTAAAGGTGACAGTAGTGCCCGTGGTGATCGGTGCACTCTGGGCAGTGACCCCGAAGCTAGATGAGTGGTTACAGCGGATCCCCGGAACAACCTCGGACATCTCGGTCCAGAAATGTGCAGTGCTAGGAACAGCAAAGATACTGCGCAGAACCCTCAAGCTCCCAGGCCTCTGGTAGAGGACCCGAGCTTAGAGAGGGATAACCGCCCGCGGAGGGCCAAAAGTGAGTGGACAATTTTTATATATATATATATATATATATATATATATATATATATATATGTGAGGGAAGGCCTACATGGAACGCCATAACCAAGTGGCTGGCATAGTGTACAGAAACATCTGTGCAGAGTAAGGGCTGGAAACTCCAAGGTCTAAGTGGGAAACTCCTCCAAAGGTGGTGGAGAATGAGCGTGCAAAGATCCTGTGGGACTTCCAGATAAAGACCGACTGAATGGTAATGGCGAACCAACCTGACATTGTGGTGGTAGACAAAGGGCAGAGGACAGCCGTGGTGGTGGACGTGGCAATTCCAAGCGATGGTAACATCCGGAAAAAGGAACATGAAAAGGTCTCAGAGAGGAGCTGGAGAGGGCCTGGAGGGTAAAGGTGACAGTAGTGCCCGTGGTGATCGGTGCACTCGGGGCAGTGACCCCGAAGCTAGAGGAGTGGTTACAGCAGATCCCTGGAACAACCTCGGACATCTCGGTCCAGAAATGTGCAGTGCTAGGAACAGCAAAGTTACTGCGCAGAACCCTCAAGCTCCCAGGCCTCTGGTAGAGGACCCGAGCTTAGAGAGGGATAACCGCCCACGGAGGGCCAAAGGTGAGTGGAGAATTAAAAAAAAAAATATATATATATATATATATATATATGGTGTATATATAGCACTCCAAGACCGTGTGGAAAGAGGTCACCCCCTTCTGGCATTGTATCTGGGCTTACCTGTACAGAGTAAAAAAGGGTTATCATCCTGGGGGCATGTTTAGGGTTCTATTGGCTCTTTGATCAAGCGCCAGTGTTAGTCCACAGGTCCTATAATATTTGCCGCCAAGACCATAAACAGGGACGACAGGGCTTTTTACTCTCACACACCTGGGATTCTGTACTGAAGAAGTCGGACTGCAGATGGAGGTCAGTGACAGACACATCTCAAGAACATCATGTGACTCTGAGGAAGAAACTGTCAGGTACAAAGAAATAATTAACTTGTAGAAGTTACTTCTTTTATCCTGCAATAACAAAAGATATCTTTTTGGCTTTGTGAAAACACTGGTCCAATTACAATCCAACATAAGACGCTCAAAAAAATGAAATGATACAACTGAAGGATTTGTAATGTACTGTGTTTATTTATTATTTGAATACCCTGTCTTTTTTCCATCTTACTTTGTTAAAAACTTGACTTGGACTCAGACTAGAGGCACAAATTGGATGACTTTGACAAAATATAAAAAGACAGTCCCACCGTATCTGCAGCAACACTTTTGTGTTGTTGTGGAGGAAGCCAGAATTGAGCGAGCTGCAGGTTTTTTCTGCGATCTTACATCATAATTTGCTCTACAAACCGTAACCAATGTTTTCACTACAGGAACCTCCTACAATTGTGTCGTGTTTTAAAGAGACACACAGTAAAAGAGGATCCTTGCATACCACTACTCTCTCATTGTAACTATAGCTTATACTGTATATTCTGCACACATCCCGTCTCTTTTGTAAGTTCTTTTCCATTCAATATAATTCACAGTTGCACCTCAGAACGTGTTCATATTTACCCAAGTACATTAACAAGTACATTGCACTCGTTAAATGAATGGGGCTAATGCTGGCTAACGCATGTGCAAATGCGTTTTTTCACATTTTCCTGCCCGGCTGCCATTTTGAAGATAGGCGTGACTACGTCTATTAATATTTACGTTACTCATGCGCCCCCTTGTGGTACATCTAAGTATTGCATAATGCAGTTAGCTTGTTAGCATGTTTGTCCATGTGAACCAATTGAATGGGCTCTATGCACGCACCACGCGTATTTCGCGCAACTCATCATGGGAAATCAACCGCTGCGCAGAACCGGGAGGACCAGACGATGTCCAAATACAGCCGAGTTCCCATGGATCTCTGTGAGTTCCGGGCGTGTTCCGCTAATCTTTCGGCGCCCACTGAGCACAAACCATTCATTTGAATACAGCGCCCTCTTGGATCGCCGGGGCTTGATCACACCTCCCTGCACATAGCCATTACTTATGAGTTACATTAATTATATTGTAGCTGTATTTTAATCACTTTTTCTGTTCTTAATCAAATTTTGTATATATATATATTTTTAATACATACTATGAACCTCACATATACAAATAAACTTGCCTTGATGATAGGTACTTTATGGATCCCCCGGAGGAGTGATAGTAGCCTGTTGCTACAAGTACTACTCTGATGCCAAAGAGTGGGAAAACAGGAGATATCCAAGACTTGAGAAACACTGCTACTCTCTTCAAATAAGGTTGAAGAATACAGGGCAACAATCTGGCTCCAGCAGCAGAAACACAGACAAACACAATAGTTGTAAAAATGACACATTCCATTCTCCTAATTATCAACCACCATCTACAGAGCATCTCGGGCGAGAGCAAGAAGCGTCTGGGAAGTCCCGAACAGAACGCTAAAGCTAACAGCAGAACTCAGGACCATTGACCAGGAGAACCAATCACATCTGGACACTTCAAAGACTGCATAATTGACTATATATGTTTTACTATATATGTTTTTAGTCAAATTGGTGGGAAAATACACAATAGATTTTTCCCACTTATGTTACTCGTAGGGCTTTTATTTAACTACTATTTTGATCCTCATTGTAATAATGATGCTATTTTCTAGGAATGTTTTTAAACCACTTTTTTCAAAACCAGTACAAGTACGAGTAAAACTAATGTTCATAAAACTAATACAACTGAAATTGAAAATGTTTCTCAACTCAACAATAAGAAAATGCTTTTAACAATCAAACATTTTGGAGTCAACAATAAGAGCCACTGTCACATTCCACTGTTTCTAGAGAGAATATACTAAGCAAGACCTCAAAAAAAATATACGTGCTTTTGTCTTTACCAGATTGAATTATTGCAATGGCATTTTTACAGGGCTCAGCAGAAAATCCATACAACAGCTGCAGCTGATTCAAAATGCAGCAGCAAGAGTCCTCACAAATACAAAGAAAATGTGATCATATCACACCAGTTTTACCATCTTTGCACTGGTTTCCAGTCTGTTCTAGAAGAGACTTTAAAGTGCTTCTCTTGGTGTACAAGGCCCCAAAATATGTGCAAGATATACTTGCTCCATATAAAGACGAGAGGGTCCTAAGGTCATCTGGAACAGGTTTACTGTGTGTGCCAAATGTCAGGACCAAAAAGAGTGAAGCAGCATTTAGTTTTTATGCTCCTCGTCTGTGGAACACACTTCCACATGAACTGCAAACTATTCCAACTATTTAGATCAGGCTTTTGTTTTATTGTTTGCCAATGTTCTTTCTGTGCCTGTTGAGAATCCTGGGTTGCTTCTGTTTGAAAGGGGCATTATAAATAAAATTCCCTCGCTTTGCCTTGTTTGTGAGGAAAGTCAAAAAAGGCAATGATCCATTTCATGTATTCCAAGTATTAGGAATACAGGTAAAATCTTTTGTAACGGAAGACTATAAAATACATGAATTCAGTATTCTGTAAAATAACACATTTTCAAAGTACTCTTCCGAACACTGAGCAGTGGATTGAAAATGCTGCAGCTCGAGTCTTGACAAGAACCAGGAAGTACCATCACAATAACCCAGTTTCAGGTCTCTGCACTGGCCTCTTGTGGCTGAGATAATAGACTTTGTAGGGTCAGTACTAAACATATGGGGGCCGTATTTCAGATGTCAGTCTTCCTGAAAATGTTACACAAGCTTTTTCTCTGACAATGTTCAAATCCAGATTGAGACAGTTCTGTTTAGCTGTGCAGACAACTGAAGGGTTTTATCTTTACTCATTTAGATACTTATATGTGCTTGTATGTATTGTATTTATGTGATTTTAAGTTGTATGTTTTTGATCTTCCATGTCATCTTAATGATTGATTTTAATTCCCTGTGTGATTTGAATGTTTATGATTTATGCCGAATGTGCGTTGGGCGGTGAAGCACTTTTGTTACCTTGTGGAGGAAAAGCGCTCGACAAATACAGGTTGTTTGATTGGTTCATTTACATTTCCGATGACAATAACAGTGTTCCTATAAACACTGATATTGTGTGAAACAATGTTGATGAGACTGATTCAGAGTCTAGTCGTGTTTGTTGGTAGGATGGAAGGGATGTTATCAGACACTGAACAATCATTTGAAAAGTGTGGGCGGACACAAGTTGAACAAGTTGTTAATTGCGAATCTCAGAGAAAAAGTGAAGACAACTAACAGACTTTTGATTACTTTTTTTGAGCGAATCTCTGGACATAGTATTCCATCTGGCGGCTGAAAGAAATCTGTTTAAGGAGTTCCACATCAATTCCCTTTATGTATGACGACTGGTGTAATCTATACTGTATATGTCCACATTAAATAACTCATATTTATCTTTTGTCTTTTGCTTTTAGGTCAGGGATGTCAAAGTTAAATACACTCGTGGGCTAAAAATATAAATTTGCTACAAGCCGAGGGCCGGACTGGTTCAATGTTTATTAAAACATCTTAAAATTATTGCATAAAACCCATGGAACCAAGACCTAACACAGTCTACAGTATTTCAATAAATACATTTTACTCTCCAATATTTTTTTTGGCTCTCTGTCAGCCACATTTTTCAACAAGCTTATAGAAAAAACTTGCTTCAAAGAGAAAGCACATGTCCTGAACATTAAATGACAATATTGACGTCTGGCTCTGTACGCGCAGGTTCTAACACTAATCAAATATACCAGAGGCCAAGATAATTTATAAGTGGGCCAAATCTGGTCCCCGGGCCTTGACTTTGACAGCCATGTTTTAAGGTTCTTATTAGTTCTTATAAGTGGGGGGCCACAGTGCAATTGCAGTGGGAGTGTGGGACGAATGAATGAAAATACAGTTGGCTAAATGACACTGCTAGCATTAGATGGACACATTATTGACACATTACAATCTGCAGTTAGGGCTGAGGTTTATATTAATTACAAGGTGTGAATTAAAGTGCAATGACTCTGAAAACTGGCTGGTGCTATGAGACTTGGGTGGCATCTCTGACTGCCACCCCCCTGACCCAGAAATGGATTAAAGGGTAGAAAATGGATGGATGGATGGATGGACTCTGAAAACAAAATGCGTCCGTGTATTTTTGCGTTCAACACATTTTCAATTTTTCAAGGGAAATGGAAAATCCAAAAAATTGTGCTATTTTGCACTTTCGGGAAAAGGGCAATATACAAAAATGACCATTTTGGGGTTTTTTCATTTCTTATAAGACATGTATATTGTAACTAGAAAATGCAATAATGAACCTTTTTTATTTTGTATTTAATACATTTTGGCGTCAATCGATTACCCGGAAGTGAAACAAGTTTGTTTACTTGCACACGATTAGTATTACCTGTCCTGACCGGACCTCTGGTAAATTGTGATAATCACGTCTGAGATCTTAGTGCCGTGCGAATTTGCCATGTCTGTAATTTGTAAAGTAATAATTCTGGCGCAAATGACCTCCTGTATTGGTCCAAACACAGACGTCCTGTGATAATACTAATCCCGTGCGAATCTGCATGTCAGTGATTATGATCGCTATTGCCGCTTTCGCTTGACCATGCGTTGTTTTTTTGTCAATGAGCAGAAGAGTTGTGTATCGCGGCTGTGAACACCTGCAGAGTCGCGGCTGCTGCTGTGAGGTCTATGGAGAAGTGTAGAGGACAGTGTAATGTGTTCACGGACACATAATGATCAGACTGATGGGTTGTGTTTATACATTTACTTTGCACTCTGTCCTAATACAGACGTGTTGATTCAGCCGTTACTGCTGCTCGCACGTTTGGCTCAAGATAAAGTATTCAAATTTAAAAAGTATGTTGTATACTAAAGAAATAAATGTTAAATTATATGTATTTGTGGATAGCCCTAAATCACAACAGTAGTTATCTCAGAGGACTTTACACAGCTGTAGATTCGCCATCACAAATCAGAGAATCTAACGGTCTATCACACAGAGATGGAAGCGGGGTCACCAAACAGGAGGCGAATGCTAGACGTACTGTGCATGTTTTTTATTGGTAAGGGAAACAGGAGCACCTGGAGGAAACTTACGCAGACTTGGGGAGAACATGCAAACTCCGCACAGAGAGGTGGAATCAAACCCAAGACCTTTTAGCTGTGTTGACTGTTTTCATCAAAGAAAATTAAATTAAATCTTATGTTTTTTCTTCCATTCCTACATTCACCCATTTATTTTTAGATCCATGAGTTGTACCCCTTGATGTTTTAGTTGAGGTTTCTCGACAGATGCAGAGGCGGACTGGAAGTGACTGCAATGTGCATATCTTAAAGCCAAACAAATCTTGCACAAGTGTTAGCAGCACTTAAGAGAATGAGTCCTGGGATCTGTCCTCCTCACACAGACCTGATGTGGCCTGACAGAAACACAGCTCCTTCACCACATGCAGCGGTGAACAAGGAAAACAAAGAAAAACACACATTTTTATGGAGTGGAGTATACGTGTTCTCCCTGTGTCTGCGTAAGTTCCAGGAACACATTTGAACTGTGTTTGTCAGTGCGAATGTGAGACAACAGATGCAAATAGTTCATTAACATCAACCAAATAAACGATAAAAAAAAAACAAATATTCAAGTGGTCTTATTCTAATTTGAGTACATTCAAACTGTCCTAAAACAAGCTTTGCCAACGGGACAAAGCCATTTAGTTTTGATATTGTTTTATTTTCTCATCCCAAGGGCAGTCAAAATGTGCTCAAATTAAGATACATTTAGCCAGTTTTTCTTTAGTGTGGAATGAGAAAGTAAAGCCAGAGTTCTTGAAAAAAGATGAAATGTTCAGTGTATCAGACGAAACGTTCAGTCGACAGAGTAAGTGGTAAAGTGTCTGGGACGCTACAACATGTAAGCTCTGAAAGAGGAGCGAGGAGGAGACACTGTTACAGCCCAATTAGACGTTATAGATTTCTGAGTCCAACGTAAACAAGCCCCGTCTCAGTAAACACTGTGGAATCAATGCACAACATGTAGAATCTTAAGCAAATATCTCCACGATCATTTCACTGCAGCTGCAAGAGTCATTTACTGTATTGTACTGTCCTGGTTGTGACGTGCTTAAGAAATACAGTATTATTTCTTTGTTTGAAATGGTTTGAAACATAGACAGTCCACACGCAAATTAGTGCTGAAATGTGTTTTTTTAACGGTGAGAAGACTCGCTTCTCCAAAGATACTGTATAACTCAGCAACTTATCTGAGAAGTACCTAATGCTCTAAAAGTTTAATGACAAACTCTACAAATGTCCAGACAAAACAGAAAGCGGGTAAACCTGAGCATTGACAGATTGAAGTACATATTTTCAGTTTTATAATGGCCATCTTGTTTTTGTTTTCGAGCTCTGTTCTCTGGGTTCTAATGTAGGACGTCACAACTTTCTGTGTCCTCCAAAAACACTAGAGTCCACTGGAGGATCTTAGTGCTTTGGTTTGCTGCACATGGAGTGGGCACATTATCCCCGGCTTTAAACCTATTTAACCATTTTAAACAATGACTGCAACTCAACAAGGTTATGCTTTTTTGTTCTTCAGTTTGAACAACCTAAACAAATGTCTCTCTCCATTTTCCCTCTCGTCTTAGAGCAACATGAAGACTGCCAATTGTATGTATTTGTTTTCGAACGCAGTCCACTTGACAAGAAAATTGTAAAGCACAAATAGTACACAAGGCAACTCAAAGTGCTTCACAAAACAAAACAGAGACAATCGTTAAAATAAAATGAATAAAAATCACCGCACAAGACTGTTCCAGATTTTAGCAGCATGAATCTGAAATGCTACCTCCCCAATTATTGTCCTGACTCTGGGCACCAGCAGGCGGCCAGTCCCTGTGCTCCTCAGAGTCCCAGCAGGAGGCCAGTCCCTGTGCTCCTCAGAGTCCCAGCAGGAGGCCAGTCCCAGCAGGAGGCCAGTCCCAGAAGGAGGCCAGTCCCTGTGCTCCTCAGAGTCCCAGCAGGAGGCCAGTCCCTGTGCGCCTCAGAGTCCCAGCAGGAGGCCAGTCCCTGTGCTCCTCAGAGTCCCAGCAGGAGACCAGTCCCTGTGCGCCTCAGAGTCCCAGCAGGAGGCCAGTCCCTGTGCTCCTCAGAGTCTGAGTTGGTCAAGTGGCCCAAACATGTCTTGTAAAATGTGTTGTTTTAAAGTATTCTGAAAGATTCAAGACACCATCATATTGTACCTAAAATGTCTCTAAAGGTGTTTTGTACCCATAGTCCCGCAGTGAAAGGCAACAATTGACACCAGAAAAAAAAACCTGCAAATGTAGGATAAATGCTTTGTCCTGTAGCACTGGTAAGTTAGAAGCACAAAGATTAATATACCAGGGTTTTAGCAACGCTGACCTTGCAGGAAATATAATTGCACTATAGTTAATAATGCTTACTCTTGCTCTTTGACTTTCTGGTAAAACAAAAAGTATTTCACAGCGACCCATTGAACAAAGACGTCACCGCGGCTGCTTCATTGGCCTCACTGCTTCTCTGTGAAAGGCAGCAGGTGCGGTCTATCACTGCTTTAGCCTCCTGCTGGGTCTGTTTTACTACAATCAGGAGTCCTTGAAGCTGCAAACTACTCTCAGACGTCACTAAGTAGAGAACACAAGAACATGTTACTTTGTTTGACTTCAGAAGGAAAGTACAACCTGGAGTACACTGCAAAAAATATCAGATATGAGGTAATAACTGCTTGAATTTAGTGATTTTTATGTTAATTTAAGTTCATTCCGACTGTGGGACAAAGCCATGTAGTCTTATTTGAAGAATTGTTGCTTTATTTTCTTATTTCAAGGGAGACATTTCTTCATCATTTCAAAACAAGATCCTTTTTGCTTTGTCCCATTGGCAAATCTTGCATTGTGTCAGAATGTGCTCAAAGTATGATACATTTTGCCGAATTTGAGCATTTTTGGACTTATTTTTCATCACATTTTGCAGTGCTGTAACTGGTGATGGAACACTGAATTTTCCGCACTTTGGGGCAAACAAAGGATCTCTTCATCTTTGTGCAACATCTTGTTTTCATGTTGAAATCAGAACACAAGTTTTAAAATGTAGATTAAGATGCAGCAGCTGGATTGGTTTAAGGGGAAGAGTTTTATGATAGTTTCATGAGACAAATGCATTTAGGCATGTCTCAGCCTTTTTACTAGAAAGAAATCCAGTAGTATTAATACAAATGTGTTCATTCATATAGCACAATTTGCGTAGAAGGCAATTCTAAGTGCTTCACAAAATCAATTAAAAACATTAAAATGCATAAAAAAAAAAAAAAATTGCAATAATTTCACATCAAAACAGTAGCAAAAAAGTATTAAGCTCTAACTGTCATTATAATATTACAGATATTATTATTTGTATCATTATGAGATAAATATTACAGAATATAATCCATTTTATAGAAAGCTAAACATGGTCAGAGTAAAGGCCTGTCTCACAACCTCGGGAAGACTGTTCCATATCCGCATAGATCTGAAACAAGACAAATGTGAAACTTAAGACACGAGGACTACTGCATGCATCTGTCACACAATTCTTTGCTTAAGAGTCAAAAAGAGAAAGTGAAACATAAAGAAGCATGAAGCAGAGCCAGTAACACGATGCCAGCGCCGTGATAACAAGGTAACGCTGAGGCAATGTGTGGAAGGCAGACAATAATGGTGCGGCTCTCTCTCTTTGCTCTGTGGAAGTCGCTCCTCTCCGGCTCCGAGCTCACGTCTAAAGCACTTTGTCGCCACAGGATCATCCGTAGTAATCCAGGATTTACTCATATTCTTGTCTTTATACATTTGACTAAAGCACACAACACAAAAAGATGCAGTGTCAAACCAGAGGCCTGTTGCTATAGGAGCCAGGCTGGTTTAGGTTTGGTGTACTGTAAGTTCAGGTTTACTCTGAGAGAATGAGTTTTCAGTCACCGTGGTAACATGCTCCATGCGGCGGCTCTGCTGCGGAGCAGGGGAACTTCAGGTCCAAAGAAGGAGAAACCAGAGTGGACCAGCTCTACAATGCAAAAATGATAAAACATGAGGCATTACAGGCTCAAAACAAGTGGTTTTTATCCTCATTTGAGTACATTCTGACTGTCTAAAAACAAGACTTTTTCATTCCACGAGAGACTTTACTTACATCTTATAAAACAAGATAATTCTGCTTATCCCGTTGGCAAATGTTGTTTAAAGGCAGTAAAAATGTGCTGAAATAGACCTACACAGTAGAATAGACCTACACAGTATGGCGCCAGTGTGTTTGGCTTGCTGTCTGTCTCTGCGCTCTTTTATTTTGATTGTGGCAATCCTAGCACTTGTTACAGCAAAAGTCAACTCTTTGCTGACTTATGATAGGCAGACGCTACTGGATATTCGCGTTTCGGCCCAGAATGTTGTGAATTTTGATCGTGAGGGACATGGAAGCACTTTCCCACCTTTCCTGTCTGGGATCCCGGCTTACCTCCGCTGTGTGCCGGCTCTACCTTCGTGGAGGGCGCGCCGTAGACGCCGAGGGAAGCGCAGTGGAAGGCTGGTGAAGCAAAAAGCTAGGCTGTTTTCTGCCACGGAGGATGCCCGCTTTGGATCAAGGCGTCCCGCGGTTCGCTACCTGGTTCCTGTGGTTGGCGCGGAGGAGGACGTGAGGATACGGACCCGCCGTTTTGCTTCGCCTCTACAGCGGCGAGGATTGAACTGTCACAATCTGAGGCCACTGCTCCGCGCGGGAGCTAATGTGAAGGCTCCGGTGGCTCCAGCCAGGATAGCGCTGGTAAATGCCAGATCGCTGGTAAACAAAACCTTTGTCGTGAAGGATTTTATTGTGTCCCGAGAGTTGGATTTCCTGTGCGTAACAGAGACATGGATCGGCGTTGGTGAGTCCAGTGCATTTTCTGAACTTTTGCCTGTTGACTTTACATATATCTCCACGCCAAGAACGTCGGGTCGCGGAGGTGGGGTAGCGACTGTCTTTAAAAAACACTTTAAGTGTACACAGTTCGCTGTGGATTCCCCCGTGTCAAGCTTTGAAATAAGCACATTTGTTTTGGCTTCTGATCCACCCATTCTGTGCGCAGTTGTGTACAGACCACCCAAATATAACAAAGACTTCATAAGTGACTTTTCCCATTTCTTGGCTGAAGTAGTGCCTAAGTTTGACCGAATATTGATTGTGGGTGATTTTAATATTCATGTGTGCTGCGCTGATAAACCAATGGTCAAAGACTTCCTCGACCTGGTTGAGACTTTTAACTTTGTGCAGTATGTTTCCGGGCCCACGCAGGAACATGGACATACTTTGGACCTTGTTTTAGCTTATGGCATTTCAGTATGTAATCTGGAAATTTGTGATGCGGTTTTTTCTGATCATATGCCAATTGTCTTTGATGTACCTCTCTTGTGCAATGTAAAACAGTGCGCTCCAGCGCGTCATTGTCGGGTAATTAACTCAGCCACTGTCGCTCAGTTTTCTGCTGCCTTTGACCAGTCCCATTTGGCCGTTCATTCTGGGTTTGACTGTGATAGTGAAGGTTTTTCTATTTGTTTTGATGCTGCCTGTCGGTCTATTTTAGACCATGTGGCTCCTCTCAGACCAAGGCGTCCCAAGCCGAGTTCTGAGCCATGGCTAAATGAGTCCACTCGCGCAGCTAGACGTGAATGCAGAAAAGCGGAGCGAAGATGGAAAAGGGATAGACTTCAAATTTCCTATCAAATCTTAATTGATAGTCTACACAATTATCAGAAATGTGTCAAATCTGCTAAGGCACGGTATTTCTATGATATTGTCACATCCAACAGGAACAACCCTCGTGTTTTGTATAGTATGGTGAATGCTGCTCTTAATGTCCCCCCTTCAGATAGCCTTGAAGCATCAATTATAGTTTGTGAAAAACTCCTGCACTTTTTTATAAATAAGGTTGTAGCCACTAGGGCCTTAATCGGCCCTACACCGGCTGGCTCTTCTGTATTTGTGACCTGTACAGCTGTATTTCTTCAGTTTGAGCCTGTGACACTCTCTTGCTTGACAACGGTGGTCAGTCAAATGAAGCCGGCTGGTTCACCGGATGATCCCATCCCACCGCGCCTATTCAAAGAAGTGTTTTTCACTATAGCTCCTTTTGTTTTGCACATTGTGAATAATAGCCTGATTAAGGGAGTGGTGCCTGCCAGTTTTAAACATGCTGTTGTCCAGCCATTAATTAAGAAGTCTGGCCTTGATTCAAATGATCGTTCAAACTATCGTCCAATATCAAAACTTCCGTTTGTGTCCAAAATCTTGGAAAAGATCGTCTTTGCCCAGCTGAAGTCATTTCTGGATGAAAATGAGATTCCTGAGGTGTTCCAATCTGGTTTCAAGAACCTCCACAGTACAGAGTCAGCGTTGTTACGAGTTTATAATGATATCCTGATGTCCACTGACTCTGGCCACACGGTGGCGCTAGTACTGCTGGACTTGACGGCCGCATTTGACACAGTGGATCATGAAACCCTCCTGTGTCGCCTTGAACACTCAGTCGGCATTCAGGGCTATGCTCTGGAATGGTTCCGATCTTATCTGAGAGATAGGAGTTTCTGTGTGAGAGTTGGTGACTTTGTTTCCTCCACAGCCCCCCTGTCGTGTGGGGTGCCGCAAGGGTCCATCCTTGGGCCACTCCTCTTTTCGTTATATCTGTTGCCATTAGGAACTATCCTCCGGAGGTTTGGGGTGTCATTCCACCTGTACGCAGATGACAGCCAAATCTATGTGCCCCTTAAGCGTAGCAATAACTTTTGCAGCACCCAACTTCTCGAGTGCATATCTGAAATCAAAATGTGGATGGCAGCAAACTTTTTGCATTTCAATGAAAAAAAGAGTGAAGTTCTGCTGGTCGGGCCCAGCAATGGCAGCAGTAGCTCCGTGGACCTGGGACCTCTAACACAATTTGTTAAGCCCATAGTTTCAAACCTTGGAGTGAAAATGGATGCTGATTTTAAATTTGATAAACAAATAAGTGCAGTAGTGAAGTCTAGTTTCTTCCATTTAAGGCAACTTGCTAAAATAAAGTCCTCCCTTTCAAGACAGAATTTTGAAATTCTAATTCACGCTTTTGTTACAACTCGGCTGGACTATTGTAACGCCTTGTACACAGGGATCAGCCAGTCCTCACTTGCTCGTCTGCAGCTGGTACAGAACGCTGCGGCGCGTCTGTTAACAGGAACTCGGAAGTTTGACCATATCTCTCCGGTCCTGTCATCACTTCATTGGCTTCCTGTTCGCTACCGGATTGATTTTAAAGTCCTTCTGTTTGTCTATAAATGCCTGAATGGCCTTGCTCCGCGCTATCTGTCTGACCTACTGACGTCCTATGCTCCATCACGTTCGCTTAGGTCGGCGGATCAGGCTCTGCTCTGGGTTCCTCCGACTAAACGGAAACTCAGAGGAGATCGAGCTTTTTCGGTTGTTGGTCCTAAACTATGGAATGAGCTGCCCCTGTGTGTGAGACTGTCTGAGTCACTTCCTGTTTTTAAGTCTCGTCTTAAGACACACTTGTTCTCATTGGCTTTTAATTGATTTCAATGGATTTTTTGCTGTAAATAGTGTTTTTTTGCCACTGTTATGTATTTTTTAAATGTATATTTGTGTATGTCTTTTTATGTACAGCACTTTGGTCAACCATGTTGTTTTTATTAGTGCTTTATAAATAAACTGGATTGGATTGGATTGGATTGAAACTGACATACATTTAGCCCAATTTGAGAAATTATTCTCAGTCCAGAGCAGGGGAACTTTGGTTGAAAATGTTGTTTTGTACAGTATATATTATATATATTGTGCCTCTTTGTGGGTAGGAACCTGTTGTCCCTTTGCCTCAGCCCAGGGACTACACATGAAAATGAGCTTGTAACTATGTCTGGTCTGAAAAATACTCTGTTGTGCAATGTCCCCGTCAAATAAACAAATGAAACCCTTTCTTCAGGAGAAGCCAGAGTGGGCCAATCATGTTAATGATGTATTATGTATTAAGTCGTGGCACTTATGTTTGAAAACGTCTGAATGACATTGAGGCACAAAAAATATAGAGTTAGGATGAGTGTGTTTTTAGGAATGGTCATGATCCACTTCCACTCGATGGTTTTCAAAACCACGTCATTGTTGATGTGAGTCCCAAGTGTGATGTACATCAAGCCACACACGCTTGCTTGTTAGTATTTGGCGCAAAGCATCATGGGAGGTCGTCCACTGTGTAGAACCGGGAGGCTAATCTTTCAGTGCCCATGGCGGCACATGCGCCACTGAGCGCCACCCGTTGATTTGAATACGCCGCCATCTTTGATTGCCGGGGCTTGATAGTGTCACTCCTTTTAGAAACTGGTGCAGGCTGATGTTGCACTGTTTTTGTACCTCATTGGTATTTGTTTCCAGCTTCTTCACTTGAATTGTTGGACATTGATAAATAATATGAACCACATACGATTGGGCTGCTGCAGTATATCACAAGGTGCAACACTCTGTGAAACACAAATAAAAAATCCAACACCTTGTGATATATTGTTCCTATTTTACAATATATTTTGTATTTGAGTGTTTTATCCATGATTATGATTGTTGTTCATCGTTCACGTCAGCTTTCACTCCAAAAAATATAAAACATAAGGTAATTATTGCATGAATCGAGTGGTTTTAATCCTCTTTTGAGTACATTAGAAGATTTGCCAATGGGACAAGCCAATTTTAACTTATTTCAAGAACTGTTGCTTTATTTTCCCATTCCAAGGGAGACATTTCTTGTATCTTTCATTAAACAAGATCCGTTTGCTCATTGTCCCATTGACAAATCTTGCTTTACGGCAGTCAGAATGTGCCTATTCTTTGTCACTTTTTATAGTGTTAATGTGAATGCGCACACGCAACAAACCGGTTTGATCTCTGCGGTGACTCTGAGTTTGGATTTCTCAGTTTGTTTAAATGCGACTCAACCTACAACACAGAGTTTACCACTTCTAGCATCAGGGGCGCAGGAGTCATAGTGGGGCATCTGTAAAGTGTTGTTGTGTCCTCAGGCAATACACTTCACCTACAACCCTCTGATGGCAGATTAGTTGCCTTGCTTCGGTCGGCTACAGTAGTTGTTTACCACCACAGTGGTAAACAACTACCACTGCACTAAAATGGAGTGTATTTTAGTGCCATGAAAGGTGCTATATAAGTACTCTGCATTATCAATGTCATTATGACTAAGGCAA
Organism: Knipowitschia caucasica; assembly: GCA_964034765.1. NCBI lineage: Eukaryota > Metazoa > Chordata > Actinopteri > Gobiiformes > Gobiidae > Knipowitschia > Knipowitschia caucasica. The sequence goes on along the minus strand of OZ035828.1, from coordinate 31,265,674 downwards.
GGCAAGGCAAGGCAAGTTTATTTGTATAGCACAATTCATACACAAGGCAACTCAAAGTGCTGAACAAGATAGCATTAAAATCATAAATAATCACAGAACATTAAAACGAAAGATAAAAATATAAAATCCCTCAGTTGTATGCACAGCTAAACAGCACCGTTTTTAACTTGGTTGTAAACATTGTCAGAGAGGAGGACTGTCTCACATCTTCAGGAAGATTGTTCCAGATTTTAGCAGCATGAATCTGAAAAGCAGCCTCACCATGTTTAGTTCTGACTCTGGGCACTAACAGGAGTCCAGTCCCTGTGCTCCTCAGAGTCCGGGCTGGTTCATATGGGACTAACATGTCACTAATATATTTTGGTGCGAGGCCATGGAGAGACTTGTACACAAGCAGAGCTGTTTTAAAGTCTATTCTCTGAGCCACAGGAATCCAGTGCAGAGACCTGAGGACTGGACTAATGTGGTCGTACTTCCTGGTTCTAGTCAGGACTCGAGCTGCTGCATTTTGAATGTACTGCAGCTGTTTTACAGCCTGTTTGGACAGACCTGTGAGCAGGTCATTGCAGTAGTCTTACCTACTGGAGACAAATGCATGGATAAGAATCTCCAAGTCTGCTTTAGACACTATGTTTTTGATCCTGGCAATGTTTTTTAGATGGTAAAAAGCTGCTGATGTTACTGATTTGATGTGGCTATTAAAATTTAAGTCTGAGTCCAGTATTACCCCTAGATTTCTGACCGTGTTTGAAGGTTTTAGGGAGAGAGACTGTAGATGACAGATGACGCTCTCTCTTTGTTTCTGGGGACCAAAGACAATCATTTCAGTTTTGTCTGCGTTTAGCTGAAGGAAGTTGTTTTGCATCCACTCACTGATCTGTTGGATACAGTGAAGGAGTGAGTCCACTGGTCCATGTTCTCCTGCAGTCAGTGAGACATAGATCTGAATGTCGTCTGCATAGTTGTGATAGGACACTTTGTTTCTGCGTATTAACTGACCTAACGGCAGCATGTAGAGATTGAACAGAAGAGGTCCCAGGATCGACCCCTGTGGTACTCCACAGGTCAGGGCCATATGATCTGAGACACAGTCTCCAATCTCCACAAAGTACTTCCTGTCTTCAAGGTAAGACCTAAACCAACTTAGGGCGGTGCCAGCGACGCCAACCCAGTCCTCTAGTCTCTGTAAGAGGATCTCATGGTCGACAGTGTCAAAGGCAGCCCTTAGATCTAACAGGATTAGGATTGAGACTTTGCCTGCGTCAGTGTTCAGCCGGATATCATTTGTAACCTTGACGAGAGCAGTCTCAGTGCTGTGGTGGGGTCTAAAGCCGGACTGAAACATATCAAATGAGTTATACAGATACATTTGCCAAATGTTAGGACATTTTGACTGGCTTCAAATAAGATTTGCCAATGGGACAATGACAAATTCTCTTGTTTTAAAAAGATCAAAGAACAGTTCTTAAAATAAGACTAAATGGCTTTGACCCATTGGCAAATCTTGTTCAAAGACAGTCAGAATGTAATTGAAATAAAATAAAAACCACTCAATACAAGCATTTAACTCATATTGTAGAATCTTTTGCAGTGTAACTTACATTTATTCTTCCCTTACAGAGTGTGGAGCACAGTGAGGATGTTTTTGTTCCATGATAATGTGAGATAAAACAGCTGTTGTAATGTTGGTTAAAACTAAGCAGGATGATAACATTCTGAATGTAGCATCTATATTTAGTGGGGCAGAGCATCATGTGTGAGATGCTTAGTAAGACATAGCAAGTAATTGCATCAGCTGCATTTGACCAAGTGGAATGTATCCTCTTAACAGGAAATGATAATGTTGTGATAAAACACATGGGTTTATGCAGTGACTGCAGAGGGAAGTATGTTCAACCCTTTTCTCCTCGTCCTGGGATGACTCTTTGCTTTGAAGCTTCAGTCTATGAATGTGGCATTCAAAAAACACATAAAATCCTTGAATGTAAAACGGCAAAAGCATACATTTACATATCAGTTTTAAATGGTGAGTATGTTGCCAGATGGATTTATCATACATTAAAATAAATGCAGACATTTTAGTTGAAACATTTGTATAGGATATGCTCTGACTGTGTATTATATAATGTTTTGTTGTTTCCTTCCCAAAATATGAATAATATATAGTTTAAAAACAAAGGCAGGGGCATAAGAAATACCTAATGAATATGGATGATGAATAATGGGAATGTTTGAGTGCCCTGTGCTGAAAGCCTGTGTGAAAAAAAGAGTCTTTCCCTGTGCAGGCAATCCAATTGTACCTGTGATCCGCACAGCCTTTATGCTGCCAGGAAATGGACGGCCATTTACAAATGGAGCTCTCGTCTGTTTTGGAATATACATCGTCCAAGACACCACTCATCATCAAAGGGGCATTTTCATAATGCAATCAATACCCAATGGTCTCGCCAACTGCAGCCCATCGTGACAACACTGCTCTGGATTTCAAGGTCTATACGTTTGAACAACTGACAGTTTTTCCATTTAGAACTTTTGATTTTGTGAAAGAGTCTGGAGGAGGGATCAGTCTCTCTCCTCGGAGCAGCTTACAGAGAGACAATGCCATCCAGTGGTGGCAAAGGGAACAGGAGGACTGATACTGAGAAGGGGAAGACAAAAAGCAAAGCAAGGAAAGTATATTTTTTGTATAGCACAGTTCATTGGCAATTCAATTTGATGAACTACACAAGTCACAATCAAATCACATAAATAATCACAGTACATTAAAACAAGTAAAGATAAAATCCCTCAGTTGTGCACACAGCTAAACAGAACTGTTCTTAACCTGGATTTGAACATTGTCAGAGAAGAAGCCTGTCTCACATTTTCAGGAAGATGCATGACTCTGAAATGCAGCCTACCCATGTTTAGATCTGACTCTAGGCACCAGCAGGAGGCCAGTCCCTGTGCGCCTCAGAGTCCCAGCAGGAGGCCAGTCCCTGTGCTCCTCAGAGTCCCAGCAGGAGGCCAGTCCCTGTGCTCCTCAGAGTCCCAGCAGGAGGCCAGTCCCTGTGCTCCTCAGAGTCCCAGCAGGAGGCCAGTCCCTGTGCTCCTCAGAGTCCCAGCAGGAGGCCAGTCCCTGTGCTCCTCAGAGTCCCAGCAGGAGGCCAGTCCCTGTGCTCCTCAGAGTCCCAGTAGGAGGCCAGTGAGTAATTAACATACTAGTCTAGCATTACTGAATAAGTAATACAACTTAAAAACTTAGAAAAAAAACATTTGTCAAACATTTCAAACATTTCCTTATCAACATTTATGACATTGGTCGTCTGCTCCTTTTGGACCAATGTTTATGTGCTTTTTATAATTGCATTTCATGTGTTTGAACTGTTATTCTCTGATCTGTTTTGGCAAATTGGACAGTTTTGTAAAGTGATTTAGGGCTTTACAAACATACATTTAATTGGATTGATTCTTTTGAGAACCCAAATATGTTTAAAGTAAATGTGCCCACAAACCATAGTTAAAATCCTTAAGTAAACATCACTAACAGTCTGTAGTTTGAGGTTTTCTGATGGAAGTGAAAAAGAACCTGAATCATCAATGACCATGAGATGGTTTTACTCACTGTTGACAGCAGCTCAGCCCTGACTGACGACTGCGTCTCTGAGCTCTATTTTAGTTCATACACACACACATATCTATATATGTATGTATATATATATATATATATATATATATATATATATATATATATATATATATATATATACATGCACAGACACACAAATGCACACACAGAGTTTTCCTGCTGAAAGATTGCGACTGCCAGGTGACCAAGGGGGCGAGTGTGTTTGGAATCAAAAGCTGCATTTAATTTGTCAACAGCATTCCAGTCCAGTGTTTTGGACCAGACCTGAGACCAGTCCAGTGGATCTGAACATTTCACAGGGAAACACTGAAAACTTGCACCCGAGGACATTGAATTTACCAACAGCGTTTATTTATAATCTCACAATCCATCAAAGGCGACATCATTCTCTCATGTTGGCAGCTTTAACACACATGGAGCCTTGATGGATGAAGCTCAATGGACTCAAGTTCTCGCCCAAACGCCCCGGTGATCCTGACGTGCCACTGGAGGTCAGTCCAGTGTTGACTGACCCATTAAAATGACCCACATTCTTGGGAATATAGGCTCTTGTATTGAGAAGACTGAAAAAGTGATCAGCGCAATCATCATTCATAACAACACCTTTGTAATTATACAGAAGTGCATTGTTCCCTCAAAAAAAAAAAAATAGTCTTGTCAATTTCACTACAATAACGACACAATAACTTCCTATGCTTTTTTATGGCTGTTTTCTTAAAATCACTGAAATATGCTGTAACGCTCTGCATTCTAATCTACATACACTAACACGACATCAGTACAGAGCTGGTCTCCACTTTGAGGATTTATTGGGAGGCGAGAATTTCCATCATTGTCACACAATTGTTGTATTTAGACGCAGTTCTGTCGTGTTGGGTGTATGTGGTTTGGAAATTTGAAGGTTAAAACAAAAGCTGAACTCTACAGATTAGTGAGATTAGCACTTTATTTGGATGTCATCGCTGCGCACATTGCTGCACTCAGATTATATGTATCAAAATTAACAGAATCTATTATTTAAGATAATAAATAGTAAATTATCTGTAATAAGACAAAATAAAACTCTGGAGCTATAACACTGGGTAACAAAAAAAATTTTTTTTGAAAGTAGTCCAGGGTTTTCCAGTTGAATTAGACTAATTTTGATGCTCTGAGTCCGAAAGAGATTTTGGTTTTGTTCAATCAAGTCAGGATTTTTTGCTACAGAAATATTTTTTTTAATCGATTTTGCGTAAAAAACAAATTTCTGCGGATCATCAGCTGAGAAACCCTTGACGTTTTTTCCGTTTTCCTCAAGAAATAAAAGTCAACGTATCCAAAGTCATTCAGTTTTTATTTACTCCATCAAATTTGATGAGCAGAATTCATAATAACGTAGACAGACATAATCCGTAACACTATGGCTGTATCTCAAAAAGTTGACCTGATAGAGCAAAATGCATGTGATATTCGGACTCAGAACACCAACATTAGTCTAAATCAGTTGAGAAACCCCTGACCATTTTTTGGCTGTCAACTTGTGTAATTGCACGTCAGTGGAGTATATACACTGTAGTCAGCAGAAGGTATTTACAAATGCTAATGTTGTACTTTAGCAGCAGACCAGACTAAACAATAGTAATAATAGCAGCAGGTAAAGTGACTAGTGAATTCTCAGAACAGAAATATCAGATGGCTGGATTTGTAATAATGTAGTAATAATAATAAGTAGAGACTAGTGAATTATCAGAACCATTGAGTGGCAAGTGATCTTCATTTAGATACTGAAATCATTGTCTTTGTCTGAGTAGTGTTATAAATGGACTTGGTTGAAAGTGTGAAAACCCAAAACAAAATACGACTGCTTCGAAAGAACCTATTTTTCGAGGGAAACATGACCAAGAGGAGGCACCACTACACATTGAACAGAAATACAGAACAGTTCTTTAGCAGTCTTTAGCAGGTTGCATTTTGTTATGGTTTTTTTCTGTGTATTTCACGGCTGCTCGACTTCACACACAGGGATCTATAAATCATATTATGGCAGAATATAATTCCTTTACACTCTGTTCCATTTTCTGGTTTTATCCTGAGGCGAGTCAGGAAATCAGCAGTGTTTGGCAGCCGCCCAGCCCACCTCCGGACCCCCATCTTCAGGACCCGCATGAACCCCTCACAGGTAGTGGCCACGCTTAATACCTTCCATTACTTTCAGTTTGATTATAGACTGAGAAAGGCCTCATGTTATTTTTTGGGTTTTAAGCAGGAGGTGTCAGAAAAGTGACCACAAGGATAAATTTATAGTGACGTCACTTTTTGATGCTTGGATGTTGAGGGCTCTTCCTGTCGGTGTGAAGCAGGATTCACTGAGTCGCTGTGAAGGTTAGTTAAAGTAAGTCACCATCAGTGAGACCATATTTGAACTATTTGGAACAGATTGGACAGATTGCTCGACACGCAGATTGCTCGACATCAATGAACTAATACATTTGTGCCTGAATTTAAAAAAACTCTCAGATTGGAACAATTTACTGGAAGTGCGGAATACAACGTGTCACATGTTGAATGAGTGAGAGGGGGTGGAGTCTGATTTGTCCAACCCTTTTTTAAACTGTGAATATTTAGGCCCGAGCCCCGAACGGGGAAAGGGCCTATTGTTTTTGCTCGAGAGATGTCAAATTCTGCACTTTGAGCCTTAATTTCACCCCCTGAACATGCATGAAAAGTTGTAAAATTTTGACCAAACATCAGACCTGGTGAAAAATTTTATGTTTTTGTGTTTATTTTTATGGGACTCAAAAAATGCCAGAACAGCGCCACCTACAACAGCCAATGGGAGTTTCAGAGGTCAAGTTTGTCGTAGAGCCATGAAATTCGGTACACATGTTCCTCAAGTCAAGATACGACCGAAATGTTATCATGGCTCCGCCCTCTGACAAACAGGAGGCCCATAAATTTCACTGCAAAATGGAAAAATTATTCGCAATCACTTTCATACATGTCGGTTGGAAAGCTACTCCTCCTCGGCCGTTTCACCGATTGGCCTCCATATCACTCCACATTGTCTAAACACATGTACCATCAAAATGACCTCAGGGATTTTTGATCAGTAAAACGTTGTTTGAGCAGCGGAGCGGCAAAATGTGAGTGTTTATTGGCCGTTTTTCACAATCTTCTATTTGCTCCCGTTTACACATACAAATTCCGATATGCACAAAACTTGAATCCATGGTTTACCTCTAGGGTCTAGGTCATTTGAAAGTGAAATAATTGAACTTGGCTCATTAACGCCCCCTACAGACTATTTCAGAGTTTTTAGTATGAAAAACTCTGAAAACTTTGACTCCATCTGTAGGGGCACTAATGAGCCAAGTTCTTTTATTTCACTTTTAATTGACCTAGACTCTAGAGTTATACAATGTATTAAAGTTTTGTGCAAATCAGACTTTGTATGTTCAAGCGGGAGAAAATTTAATATTGTCCAAAACGGCCAAAAAAATGTCACAATTTGCAGCGCCCCTGTTCAAACAACGTTTCACTGATGAAAAATCGCCGAAGTCATTTTCAAGGTACATGTGTTGAGATGATCTGGAGCAATTTTGAGGCAAATCGGTGAAACGGCCGAGGAGGAGTCGCTTTCCAACCGACATGTATGAAAATGATTGCTGTTCATTTTTCCATTTTGCAGTGAAATTTATGGGCTTCCTGTATGTCAGAGGGCGGGGCCATTATAACATTTTTTTTCATGTCTTGACTTGAGGAACATGTGTACCAAATTTCATGGCTCTACGACAAACTTGACCTCCGAAAAATCCCATGGGGGTTATTATTAGGCCCGAGCCCCGAACGGGGAAAGGGCCTATTGTTTTTGCTCGAGAGATGTCAAATTCTGCACTTTGAGCCTTAAAGCTGCACTAACTGACTTTGGGATTTTGAAGCCGCGGACTCGCTGGCCTCTCTCTTTCTGCTCCCCTCCCCGCACCCATGAAGCTATCGCCCCCCACACACACCCACTGTTGGGACGAAGCTAGCGTCTCCCAATATGGATAATACATGAATATGGATTTGCACGTGGATGGCGTGACCATAAAACGATAGAACCGGGAAGCGCGGAGGAACGAGACTTTCTTTTGGATGGCTGTCTCGCTGTGTAAGCAGTAACCGGTGACGAAGACAAGGAAGCTTCAGGTTAGCTCCTCGGCTTGTTGTGCTAACTCAGCCGTCTATGCTAACGGACCTGTAGATTTCTCACGAAAGTGGGGGCCAGTGGTCCGCTGTGATTGGTCACAATCTGCGACCCGAAACACATTCTCTTCCTTGTTTCATCAAAACTTGATCTAAAATATAATGTCACGCCAGCACAAATCTGCGCTACTTTTTCTTCAAAAGGACGTATATCCCAATGCACTACATGGACATGGATAGCATTTTCGTAATGAATACGAAAATAAAGTCAGTTAGTGCAGCTTTAATTTCACCCCCTGAACATGCATGAAAAGTTGTAAAATTTTGCCCAAACATCAGACCTGGTGAAAAATTTGATATTTGGGTGTTTATTTTTATGGGACTCAAAAAATGCCAGAACAGCGCCACCTACAACAGCCAATGGGAGTTTCAGAGGTCAAGTTTGTCGTAGAGCCATGAAATTCGGTACACATGTTCCTCAAGTCAAGATACGAATGGAAAAATGATCCGCAATCATTTTCATACATGTCAGTTGGAAAGCGACTCCTCCTCGGCCGTTTCACCGATTGGCCTCCATATCACTCCACATTGTCTAAACACATGTACCATCAAAATGACCTCAGGGATTTTTGATCAGTGAAACATTGTTCGAGCAGCGGAGCGGCAAAATGTGACCTTTTTTTGGCCGTTTTTGACAACATTAAATTTGCTCCCGTTTGCACAAACAAAGTCTGATTTGCACAAAACTTTAATACATTGTTCAACTCTAGGGTCTAGGTCATTTGAAAGTGAATTGATTCAAATTGACACATTAGCGCCCCCTACAGACTATTTCAAAGTTTTAGATGGGCATTTTCAAATTTAGTTTTTTCAAAATGTTTGAAATTTTGCACATACATCTGTTTTGCCCTCTTATTTCAAAAAGTCAATAGGGTCCAAGGCTTATTTTTTACCCTGTTGCCGTGGCGACGATAAACGCTCCCCATTCATTGCAAATGTACACCTCACACAAACATCAAACCAGCCTCGGCCGTTTCACCGATTCGGCTCAAAATTGCTCCACATCATCTCAACACATGTACCATCAAAATAACTCTCAAACTCTTTTTGGCTCTTTTTGACAACATTAATTTTGCTCCTGTTTGCACAAACAAAGTCTAATTTGCACAAAACTTTAATCCATTGTTTAACTCCAGGGTTTAGGTCAGGTTAAAGTGAAATATTGGAAATTGGCCCATTAGCGCCCCCTACAGACTCTGTCAAAGTTAACATTGGGAGCCAAACCAGCTCTATTCATTACGATTTGACTAACATGCTTCTATGGCTACGGGAACAAATCATCACACGGCGGTGCCACCTCCTTTGAGCGGTGCTGCGTGGTACGTTGTGGAGCGGCGCGTTGCGGCTTGGTGCGGGGCGGCGTGGTGCGGGACGGCTTGGTGCGCGGCGGCGTGGTGCGGGGAGTGCGCGCGGTGCAGGGAGTCGCCGCTTGCGGCTTTAATTTTTATTTGTTTTTTGTGAGAAAAGTGTGCTCCCAACATGAATAACAATAGTGATTCTCTATTAACCCAGATATGCCCAACTCACAAAATGTATGAAGTATGTGTTTGTTTGGTACACATAGTACATTGACAAGAAAACAAGCTTCTGCAGTCATTGTTATAACTAACAGCGTAAAATAAAGACACAAACGGTTAAAATATACTGATTAAAGCCAAACACAGTTTGTGTTCTTGTACAGTATGTGTGCAGCCATTTATTTGGAAGGGACAGTGTGTATGAATGAACAGCAGCAGTAAATACACACGATTGTAGCTGTGTGGCTAATTTCTATCTGGAGTCCCACAGTCACTCTCACAAAGACTTATTATCAATATTAAATGAATTATCAACACAATACGCTTTATTTCAAATAGAAAGAAAGGACATTGGGACAGCTTCAGCAGGGTAGTAACATTCCGTGGATGGACCGCAAAAGCTAAACCCAAAAGCTCACCCGGGCTTCTATCATCCCAATCCTTTGTGTATCTGGCTTCTGTGTGCGGTGGATTGGGAATCATTAATTGGACACATGTCAGTGGCTGAAAGATCCCTGGGAGGGATCAGGGACTGAGGCGAATGGGGCTCGCAGTTTTCAGAGAGCAGAGCGGTCCTGGCACACACTGACAACAGGTGGTGCTTTATGAGCGGAGCGAGTGTAGCATGACCTGCAGCTCGGAGTTTATCACAGAAATCACCAGGAAAAGACCACAGGGGCAGAGCTGCCACCTCCACAAAGCACAATATAAAAGACCTGGTGAAGGCATCGTAAACAGCATTGTCTCAAAGTAAGAAATGATAAATAGTTGATGAAAAAGCAAATTCCTGCAACGTATTGGCTGTAAAGAGAGACGTCTCAGTTACAGCAGCCGCCAATCACATGACGCAGAGAGATTCTAAGGAGGCCACGCAAAGCTCTCCTCACTGACCTCTGTGCAAAAGAGAGATTCAGAAATACTGATCATATTACATCTAAAATTAGTTTTTCTCATAGATGGAATATTAAAAATCAAAAGACAATGCTAACACACACCAAATATAGCCATTAACAGTTATATACAAAAAAAGCTATAGCCAATACTTGTACCACAAGACACACCCAGTGTACCATTTAGGGAGACCTATTTCAAAGTTTGTCCTAGTTAAAATGCAGGACAGATTGGCACAAACATGTTCTAATTAAAAGCGGGGGATTGCTGCTAAACTGGCAGTGAACATACATGAAGAGGCACAGTGTCTATGTTAAAGGCTCTCAGCTGTTTGACAGAGCCACACTCTCACATTACATACTTACACACACTCAGATTAGTGGCAATGGACTCTTTCTTATAACGTAAACTATTACATGAGTGCTATACAATTAACACAGTCTCACATTCGACACGTCACATGTAATGAGGCTTTACGTACTGAAAGAAGAAACCATTAAACACATGGTTATAACACGTCTGTGGGTCATCGAGCAATGACATCACAAGTTAAACTTATATGTGGAAAGTTAGTTTTGGAATAACTCGACTTGATTCTCATTCATAAAACTGTTCCCCAGAGAATAGGAATGCAGCAGACTGAGCTATTTCAAGGTGTTCTGGAGACACAATGGACATTTCCAGTTGAATGGTCCTATGACACCACAGAGAGCACTGAAAACCACACTGCAGACTCCAATACTTGCACTTAACAGGTAGAATATATTTAGGTTTTCCCTCCAGAGGTCATGTAGCGGCCACACTAATCATAGAATATTAATAATTTGAGTAAAACATTTAAAATACCCCCTGGCTAAGTAAGTAATGTATATTTATATATCGCATTTTACAGACCAAGGTCACTCAAAGCGCTTTACAATATTCAGAGTTCAGATATTTTTCCAATCTCTTCTCCACACGGCGATGACAGAAGCGAGACGCCGAACATCATTCATCCCACTCACTCATTCACTCATTACATTCAGACCATAGTCACGCCTATCTCCGCCGTTCTAATGTGCCACAACTTCCGCGGCCTATGGGCAGTTTCAAAATGGCCGCGGGGGCTGGAAAATGTGAAAAAACGCATCTACGCATGAGTCAGCCGGCACCAGCCCCATTCATTTAAACGAGTGACTTCAAAAATTCACAGCAACTAAACTAGACTGGTCCAAAAAAATTTACTCCTCTCGGCATTGACACACATGTGGAACGGAGCTTTGGGCCAAGAGCCAACTTTTGGACCATCCTGTAAAGACGTTTTCGAGAGGTCAGCTATATGGTAGCATTGAATAATTCTTATTCTGGATCCACTCCCATCGGCCTGGGGTGGTATGGGCTCTATGCACGCACCACTTCCGCGTTTTAGCTACTACCCCACTTCACTTCCTGTTCGCGGGAAATGGCTTGAGTTTCGCTGTAGTTCAGCAGTGATTTACACGAGTTTCCCAAATAATGCTCAAACGGGAATTAAACTGTGAGGACACTGGGCATTTTTGGGACACAGCAGTGCTCTTTGATTGTGCTGTCATTGTGTTTTTATAAAGTTTACAAATCTCTCTGAGTGGCCACAGTCAAAGCTCTACCTCAGAGAGAAAGCACAGCGACACTTTTGGGTCAGTCTCACAGCTGAATGTATCAATCTAATTACAAAAAAACTTCACTAAAACCCACCAAAGGATAGCATAGGCAGGAAGTGAACGGGCTGATCTGCGTTAACAGGAAATGACGTCACGCCTCCCCGCGCATATAGCCCATTGCGAGCATGTCAGCGCACGTCATTTTGGCCACTTTTGAGCCGGGACCCGCCTCCACTGGTTCAGACCTATTGTACATGTAGCACCTGGAGGAAACCTACGCAGACACGGGGAGAAAAAGCAAGCTCCACACAGAAAGGCCTGGAGGTTTCTTTTGAAAAGTTCCTGGATCTGAATTGTGTAAAAAAAATCGTAATCATAAAAAAAGGAAAAGAAATACAGCCATGAATAACAGCCTGATAAACAGAAGCTTTATGCGGAACAATGTGCATATATATATAGACCGTTATGGACACTCACTGACATTATTCACTCACTCCATGTACTGTTTTGCTTGAGGCTGATGTTAGACTGCCACTGGCCCATACAGATCACCATCAACCACTCATGCACACAACAGACTCATACGGTGAAGTGTCTTGCCTCAGGACACAATGACAGTTTAGCTCAGATCCACTACCTGCACTGTGGCACCTGGAGGTCTCTCATCACAGTACTAACCAGGCCCTGCCCTGCTTTACTTATGAGATCTGACTCCTGCAAAAGAAAGATCACTGAAATACTGCTATTGAAGTAAAAATCACATTTGTCTGGCACTGATGTAGCAGTAAATCAAAGAAAATGAAATGATAGGATAGCTTTAGCTTCACGGAGTAAAAACGTAGCCATAGTAAATATTGTATTGTGGGTAAATGAGGTGGAAGAGAGTCAGCAGGGGGCCAGAGGAGCTGTATGTGAACCAAGGTGCTCCATTAGAAACAACACAAGACAGTAAAGAAGAATGCTGCTCAGAGAAGGGAAAGTTATCGTTGTACTTTTATATGTCTGAGAAGCCAACACTGCAAAAAAGGGACAAAAAAATGAATAAATAAATCGCTCAAATGTGAAAAAAACCTAATTTGAGAACATTTTGACTGCCTTGAAAGTAAAATTTGCCAACGGGACAAAGCAAACACTGCAAACCATGAGGTAATTACTTGAATTAAGTTTTTTGCTTTTTTAATCTTAATTTGAGTACATTCTGAATGTCTTGAAACAAGATTTGCCATTGGGACAGTCTCATTTCAATAATTGTTATTGGCAAATGTTGTTGTAAGGCAGTCAAAATGTGCTGAAATTGAGATAAATTGGTAAATTTTACCATTTTGGTACTATTTTTGTATTATTAGGCCGACACAGGTGGCTGAGTGGATAGCACTCTCGTTTCTCCTTGGTTCAAACCCTGATCAGAACTGGGCCTTTCTGGGTGGAGGCTTTGATTCACCAGTGTGTTCGCCGTCTCACTTCCATCATCGCCGTGTGTGAAAAGAATGGAATAATATCTGATTTCTGAAAAATGCGCTTTGTAAATAAAGTACAAACTTATTTTTCATCACTTTTTACAGTGAAGTTATCTTGTTTAAATAGCTTTAAGACAGTCAGAATGTACTAAAACAAGATAAAATTAAAAGTACTAAATTCAATCTATCTCATGTTTTATCACTTCATGCAGTGTGTAATAATAATTGTTTTTTTTCCTTCATAGGATCTAGTATCAGATAAAATATGCAAGCAGCAGATAAATCAGGGCCTTGTAAATATCAGGTATCCGCCGGGTGCATGCCTTTGTCATAAAAATAAAATGAAGTCACCTTTCATCCTGAGAATGACCGGAGCGAGCGTCATGCCTTCCATAAGCTCCATCAATCATCGCAGACGCACGGTGTCAGCTTCCCACGTCTGTGACCCGGGCGACCAGTTCATGTCCAAATCAAAGTATACTGAAGTGTGAATAAAGTATGTGTGTACATCTGATAATACTACCATCAGGACTCCCAGGATTCTACTTTTATTTTTAGTTTTTTACTGTTCCACTTTGTATTTGTTTTGTCTTTCTTCCAGTGTTTCCTCTGTCTGCTTTTTCTTCCTGCATCTACTGTTGATTATTTTGTCTTTGTAATATTATGACTGTTATTATTGTTTATTTTTTTTTGAAAAGTGCAAATATATGTATTAATATTACTACTTTATCTCTACTCTTTTTAATCCCTAATGTGATTTTAATGTTTTCAATTAATCGTGTGATTTTACCTCCTATGCTTCTAATGTCCCATGTGATGTTAACGTTTGTTTTTAATGTCATGTGGGATTTTAATGTTTTTTATTCATGTGATGATTTACGGCTTACGCGATGTGGGCTGTGAAACACTTGCTCTACTCTGCAAAAAGTGATCAAAAATAGGTTAAAAATTGCTCGTATTTGGAAACATCTTAATTTCAGCATATTGTGACTGCCTTAAAACAAGATTGGCCAATGTGACAAAGCAAAATTATCTGGTTTTAAAAATATACAAGAAACGTATCCTTTAAAATTAGAAAATAAAGCTATAGTTCTTGAAATAAAAACTAAATAGCCTTGTCCCATTGGCAAATTTAGTTTTAAGACAAGGCTAAATGCTAACTGCTAGTAAACAATGTGCTCCTAGTAACTAGTATTGGATCTTCTTTAGGAGTTAATGCAAGAAAAACAATAATATAAATACCCACGTTTCAGAATTATTGGATGATTAAATCAAAACAATGACATAGAATTACACTACATATACTGTAGATGGACGATTATTATTTCCAATCACTACATTCTAAGACATTTATGCAACAATAGCCATCTTCCATACAAATAAATATACAGTAAAAAACAATTATGAAATGATGGTGATGATGGCAATGTCAAAACAGTGAGTTTCCAAACACAGACGCAGAAGGAGTCGACTGAACTGCAAAAGACACATGATACACTGAGACAGAATTATGGCTCGAGGCACTTTGTCAGGTCACAGTTCACAGGTTTTACTGTCGGGGCATGAAAGGTTTAGTCAAGAAGGAACGCAGTAAAAAAAAACATTGTGGAGGAAGAGGAGTCCACGGACACTGTCTCATGAATTATTGCATTAATACAGGTTCATATGAAAGACAGTGGTACTCTTTGTGCATCAGTAACGGACATTGTAAACTAGTCTTGGCTATAAATGTTGTAGTGTTGCACATGTTGATTGTGTACACGTGTCTATCAAATAAATGAATAGAAAAATAGAAAAATCAAAAAAGGTCGGTTCTTTAAGGCTCACAGGCACTGATGTTGGACTGACAAAGGAGCTGGAGACTTAAAACAAATAAAAATAGTGAACACTGGGAGGCGCTGTGTTCTTTGAGGGGGGTGGAGGGTGGGCAGCTAGTTCTAAAAACAAAGGGGAGGGGTTGTATTGTGTGGACCTAAATAAACATATTGTTACAGTTAAGTATAGTCCATCTGTCAATTCCATTCCTTTTATTTTTGTATAGCCCTAACTCACAACAGTAGTTATCTCCGAGGACTTTACAAAACCGTGGAATTCGTCAACACAGATCAGAGAATCAAACCCAAAAAACACACACATTGAGCCAAAAAGGTCCATAAAAGGCAGGTGACCAATATCCATACATGTTGCAGAGTGTCAGGTGTCTTGGATAATCCCCACTATCCTTAGACCGAAGGAAAAACTAAACAAAATGTAAAATAAATGCTGATATCAATCTATCAAACAACATGTGCAACAATTAGCATTTTTTACAGAAGTTCATTTATTTCTCTAATTCAACTTGCAGTCTGAAGCTAATGTATCCCAGGCTCATCAAATGGAAACTTAGATGAACAAATCTAGTATTTTTTTACAGTTTTGATAATTGGCTAACAACTACTGAAACTTTGAATATTATTCTAATGTTCCGAGTTTCACCTGTTCTAAGTAAAGCCCTAATAAGTAAGTAAGTATTGTTTATTTATATAGCGCCTTTCACGGACCAGAGTCACAAAGAGCTTTACAATCTTATTTATTCATTTAATATGGCCATAACAATAACATTGGACGAACCAGATGCATTGCTGTAAGTGTTATAGCACAGGTGCTAATTTTCAACACTAGTCCACCGGGGCTTTTACATTACAGAAGATAAAATACATTTTAAAGAATTACAATACAATTTTCATGTGAGAACAACTCTTAACCACATGTTTGAGCTCTCTGCTGAAGATGGTCATGTTAGTCTGTAGTTTTAGTCTGGTGGGGAGAGTTCCACAGTTTAACCCCTCTAAAGGAGAAGCTGGATTACCCAAAAGATGGTCTGAGCTTTGGGAGCACACAGTCCCCACTGAGGCTCTGGTGGAGGCTCTGAGAGCAGACTGGCGTTTCAGCATGAGCCCAGAGAACAGAGGTGACGCACAGTTGTTCACACATTGTTGTGGTCATTTGTCTCTCACTCCACAGATGGAAGCGGGGTCTTCATAAAGGAGGGTAGGGGAAAACCATAGGGGAAACCGTAGCACCCGGAGGAAAATCTTTATCAATTTATTTCACACATTTTTTTAGAATTCAAAAACAGTTTCAGGCACTAGGGTAAAAAACAGGTCAAAGTAAGATTTGAAAAAGGAATAGGCAGAAGCTAAAGCTTATAGACGCCAACCCTTTCCAAATAATTCAGACTAAATAAAGAAGCAAAAAGAACATCTCTAGCATTGGCATAATAAGGAAGTAAAAAATCCCTGCCCTATTAGAGTGCACTGCAAAAAAATATAAAATATGAGTAAATAATTGCTTGAATTGAGTAATTTGAATCTTAATTTGAGTACATTCTAATTCATATTTCTAGAACTGTTACTTTATTTTCACATTCCAGAGGAAACAATTCTTGTATCTTTTTAAAACATGCCTTAAAACAAGATTTTAGTTTTTGCCAAATTTGGGCAATATTTGACTTATTTTTCAAGATTTACCACATTTGAAGTGAGCCGGAGCTTTGTGCAGTGACTGTTAACTGCTGCGGCTACGTCTCTGATGTTTACAGAAAATAGCTTTGATAGCAGCTGCTGGTAGCACAATGTGTGGGTCACGCCTACTGTAAGGATCATGGATGTGGACTCTGTGGACGGGTGCTGACCTGCCTCACACTGAGTTAAAATAAATCTGCACTCAGCAAGACACGCATGTAGAATACCTCTGTGCGTTCTGTGCAATACTGTGAAAATGTGCTGGGGTTTTGTATTTCTTCACATTTGTACTTTGATCTTAGCAACATACACGTATTATTTCAACTCTACAAGTCATTAGAACACATTTTAAAATATAAGGTAATTAATGCTTGAATCGCGTGGTACATTCTAGTCAGAATGTACTCAAAACAAGATTTGCCAATGGGACAAAGCCATTTAGTCTTATTTCAATCACAGTAACATTTTAAACACATTCCTAGAGAGACAATTCTTGAATCTTTTTTAAAACAAGATAATTTTGCTTTGTCCCTTTGACAAATCTTTTTTTAAGGGTTAGGGTTTATTTATTTTTTCCTTTTTGCAGTGTATGCACTTTCATCCAAGTGACTTGTTCCTGGCTCTAACAGGTTGCATCCGTGGCTGTTGCATACATGTATTTTTGGCATTAATTGCAGCATTAGATCAGCTTTTTCAGAAAGACGACAAAGCCTGGACCACCCTCATTCAGCCAAATATATTTATATATATCTAGTAATCTACAATCAAGATAAAGATTGTGTCCATATCTAATAGAAAAATAGGATTATAGGATTTGTTCATAGATACAACATTGCACTATTTATCAGTTCTAAATATAATATAAAAACTCAGAAGTATCACTGCCAAAAAAATAAGAATTTGCGAACACAGATCAGATCAAACACAGAACATGCAATGATAAAAAAAATCACATAGAGCCATTGGTCCATAAGGGGCAGACGACCCCGATGTCCATAAATGTCCATAAACGTTGCTGAAACGCCACCTTCCATTGCTCACCTTATGTTACTTGCTATGTAACAAGTATTTAACCTGTTGTTTGACCCTTCAGCCATGTTTTGCTCCCTCCCCTACTCTACAAGTGTCTTTGGAGCCTCGGGGTATACAGAAAAAACGGTAAACAGCTTTTGGTGATGCCACTGGCTCCGAGGCAGAGGTAGAAAGAGCTTTGAACACTCCAGCCTCGCACGCTGCCCAAGGGATATATTATTACATTGAAGAAATCACTCGGCAGGGAGACCGCAGCCTGACAGACCCTGAGCACTGGACCCTGTGAGCAGGTAAGTGGCCTGGAACAACAGACATCACACTAGTACTAAAAAAACTATATAATGCAGTTTAAATACAAATAGAGGTAGTAAATGTTGTGAAAATGTGTGATCTGCCTCTATCTATTTCTATACTGTCTTATAAAGCAATAACAACACAGTCCTAACGTGTTATTGAAGTTTATAGGGCTCATGCTCAAATTTTCATTTAATTGGACATACATTGATACATCTTAAGATATGTAGTTTAGATTTAGTTATGGGAATCGCTACAGAGAGGCATGCAGACTTGTCAGTTTGAATTTCATGGTCTGAAAGTGTGCGGCTACAGCCTGTCGGTGAGGTCAGCCAGGCGGCCTAACTTTAGACCATATTTAAATGTAAAGTGAGATGAGATTTCAAAAATCATAAACTCTCAAAGGGATACTGAATTGAGACTAGACTAAATTAAAAAGAAAATCTGGATTCACTGCAAAGAATCATGAAATATGAGGTAATAACATATATGAGTCTATTCTGACTGTCCAATGGGACAAAACCATTTAGTCTTATTTCAAGAACTGTTGCTTTTTTCTCATTCCAAGGGAGACAGTTCTTCTATATTTTCAAAACAACATAATTTACCTTTGTCCCATTGACAAATCTGTTTTTAAAGCAGCCCAAATGTGCTCAGATTAAGATACAAAAAGAGCATTTTTTTGACTTATTATTCATCACTTTTTGCAGTGTTCCTGTGTCAATATAATATATATTGACATAAATATCATCAATAGATGTTACATTGGCAAATCTTATTTTAAGACAGTCAGAATGAACTCAGCTTAAGATAAAAAAAAAAAACACTTAATTCAAGCATGTATTACCTATTTTTTTTTCATTTTAGTGTAGCTTTTGTAATATCACAGAGGTAGGTGTGATATTAATAAATACAGCTTTTTTAGATTGAATCCTACTAATCTGAAGCCAGAGGACATTGAAATCGTGTTGTTGCAGATTATTTTAAAACTGAAAGGACATGTTGCATTTTGTTGTGAATTCACTGGACTATAAATGTGACAAAGCTGAATAAATAGGCTTCACTCGTCCGGAGTGATAATAATATATAGCTGTGTTTGCGTTCAGAAGTTAAACAAATTCCTACATCCTATGGACATCGGCCATTAGCTGCTCATTTGTCAACACAGGGCCTTGTCATCGGAGCGAGCTACACGTCTGAAAACACTTTCTATCTCATACGCAGAGCAGGAGTGGGTTACGTGAGGAGGACATTTGAGACGTTAGTGGATGGCATTTGGAGATGGTGGCGCAGTCATGTGTGGCAAAATCATTATAGGACATGTCATACACTCACATTATATGCAGCACTGAGCACGTAGTACAAGTGGCAGAGCTCTGACAGGGTTTGTTCTGTATGTAAGAATCCAAGTGTGTGAGAGTCATCTCGTTTACAAGAATGCAGGGCACACATTGGAGGTCCTCTTTCTGAGCACACTAACCACTGTTTCCTTGAGAGAAGACAAGAGTTATTGTTCTAACAAGCAGAACAAACCCACATTGAACGTAAAAGCATCAATGATTTGAGTTGGCGTTAGCACAGAGGCAAAACAAGCACGAGTACATCATAATGATACTAAAACTGCTACAATTCAATTCAACTTATTTTTGTAGCGCCCTAAATCACAACAGTACTCATTTCGGATGACTTCACAAAGCTGTCGATTTGCCAACACAAATCTGAGAATTAAACCGTTCAAAGACATAGAACTATTGGTCCATAAGGCACGGATGACCAATGTTCATAAGTGTTGATAAAGTTCATAAAAGTTGTGAATGTCAAGTGTCCTGATCGACACCACTGATTTTAAATGAACTAAACTTATAACTATATACTTACTATATAATAATATATGTGGTTTGTGATGGGTCTCATGAGCATGTGGATTGTTTTACCAAAATGAAAAGCACTTATTGTTTGAAAAGTGTTTTTTAAATAACATTTGATTGATTGAATGACTGTGTCATGGCATCTAGCAGACAGAAGCATGTTGTGTCATCCTTACAGTCAAATATTTGGATTAAGAATCCATCGATGGATTAAGGGTGTTTAAAGTAGTCAAAATACTAACATTAAAAATCCACCATATTCACATTACAGGTCTTGTAAACTTCTAAAGTATTAACGTGTATTTAAAGACCCATCTTTAGTCCATTCTTGTGGGTCTTGATGCTAGTTCCAGTTCTAGAGCAGTAAGGTATATGTTCTTTTCCTATTGTCCTAAAATGGGACTGAGCCAAATCAAGTTGATGTTTACAATTATGTTGAGTGTATCCTGCTCAGTGTTAATCATATGTACCTTTAACATATTGGAACTTTTATTATACTGTATTTTCAGTTCAGAGACTGATGCTTTGTGGATTACATCATGAAATGTCTTAATTTTGGTCAGAAAAACAGTATCACATTCATGTGAAATTGTTTGTTGTTATGCTTTACTCCTCTTTTTTTAATGCACCACTAGCAAAGGAAAAAACACAACATAAGTATTGTTATTGTCATTGTTGTCAAATATCTATTTATTTATTCTTTTTGTACGATGTTTCTTTATTGTTAGTTGCCGTTTTGTTTTCATTATTATTGCGTTTTGGTCTATATATTACAATATATTACAATATATACATATTGTTGGGCAGTAAGATGTCAGACCACTTCACTTATTTAATCACACACCCTATTGTAACCATTACTGCTATTATCTATATCCTCCTCCCTTTTTCACCTTTATATCTCCCACTAGCGCACACACTCACACAAACACACTCACACAAACACACACACACAAACACACACACATACTTACCCTACCCTAACTCCCCCAGCTGTACCTGTGTTGTTTATTGTACTACTGTAACCAACTATGTATTGTCTCTCTTATCTGTATTTTGTGTCTTTTCCTGTATGCTTGTCACTTTATGATTGTGAATAAAAGCTAATAAAAGCTAATAAAAAAAAATAAAAAAATACTCTTTAGCATGAATTATATGAAATATAGTGCTAAGGAGATATATGCTAAGGAGAATTATTATGAAATCGGGCTAAAATCTGAACCTTTTGTCATGCCGAAACCCTCGCCTGGTGATAACTACGATTTTAGACATGTTTTAATGCCTAATCAGAGATTTGATATTTTCTTTCCAGACACAACAGCGGTCTTTTCCAAACCCAGATGTATCTTTGTGTGAAGTATTCATGGAGCGTGCAGAGTTTGTCCAAACAGCGAACAGTGATCCTCAGCTCTACCTCACTGTTTACTGGGTGTTCTGTAAACACTGACTTGAATTTGGCTCGTTTTTCATTGAGTCCCATGTTGGACCAGAAGTTTGAACCCACTCATAAAATCTGTGCTAAAACCTGTTATCTTATTTTAGTATAGTTATTGTTCATTTGCGCTGTGTACTCCTCATTCGTACTGTTCTGTAACTGGTGAACACTGACATTTCCCCACTGTGGGACGAGGATCTCTTAAGCCCCGTTTAGATGGAGCAGATGCTGAAAAGCAATTAGCAAAGACGAACAGGCTCCTTATTCAAAGTGCACAGCGTGTACAAAACAACGGAAAACAATGTAGTTCTAGCCCCTGGCCTTACTCCACAGCATCCTCCTCAGGCCACTACAAAGACATGACAGAATCAAGCCCCCATGATCCAAGATGGCAGCCTATTCAAATCAGTGGCTTGTGCTCAGTGGCGCATGTGCCACCATAGTCACCGAAAGATTAGTAGAACTCGCCCATATTTGGGCATTGTCTGGCCCTCCCGATTCTGCGCTGTGGACAAGCTCCCATGATGCACTGCACCAAACACACTTGTCTGGCTATCATACACGTGCACAGAGGGGATGATCGAGCAGTTTGTGGCACTAAAGTGTAGATTTATAGAAAAACGAAAGATTTAGGGAAGAAAAAAAGTTCAGGATGACAAGGGACACTTAAGTCCCCACAAAATTCAACCTTTGTGAAAGCTGTAGGTTCTCCGTCAGCTGAGGTTTTAGTTTACATTGAGTTCTATGGGGAAAATCTCTGGGTAGCACATGTGAATTTAATTTTGTTTAGTCTGCAGTACTGTGAGAATCCACTGAGCACGTGGGTCCTTCAGCTCCAAGCTAGTAACACCCTATCCAGATATTATAATAGATCCATGGAAAGAATGCACCAACATCATTCTGCATTTAACAGCTGCAAAAATGGAAACTGAAACTAGAGCTTTGCATGGTTTCGTTTGGACGGACAAAGGTGTCGAATCCTCCTCCATGTAGCCATGTAGATCCGCCGACATTGTTGTTTACGTTAGTTCTCCGCTACTGCGCATGTCCAAATGTACGTGCGGGGAAGTGGTGAGGCCATGGCAGGCCGAGAATTCACACCTTTATCTTCACGCCGAGCAGCATATCTGTTCCGTTCCACTCTGTAGGCTGTTTCTCAACGTTTCATGTAAATAGAAGGCCAAACTGATGCCCAATTCTACCGTTTTGCTGTCGCAGCATCTCTGTGTAACACCACCTTAATCTACAGCTGTGAAACTGAAACTACCACAGTGGTTCTGTAAATATAAAACAGAAAACGATATATAAACAAAATCCAATCCTGAATTTTCTTAAGGTGTACATTTAAAAATGAATTGGTGGAGATTTCCCTCCCCACACTCTACATTAAAGTTTGGATTTAATTTGATTTCAGACATTCCCCCAGATATTACCTAAAACTTGTCCCTGTCACATCAGCTGCTTGTCCCATAGCATAATAATATTGTTTTCATATTTTCAATTATTCTTCCGTATTTTTCGCGCTATTAGGCGGTGATAAAAGTCTTTAATTTTAACAGTGCGCCTTAAAATCCGGTTCGCCCTATTTATCAATTTCAGATATATGCCAAAATGTAAAAGTCTGAGCCGGTGAATGAATGAAGCGTCTGATTTTCACGTCTTAGAGTCTTGTTCTCTTCAAGCCACTTTTATTCACTCTTGTTTGTTAAAAAACAAAACAAAAACGGAAGCGCAAATCCGTCCATATAAATAGTCGGGTGAAACAACAAACGTTCAGGGGCTTGTGCGCACCGACGAAGCCCAGCTAAAACGACAAACAACTCTCAGATAACTCGCTAAAGCTAAACAGATTTTAATGGCGCTGCCAGGAGAATTGTTGTTACATTTGCCTATGGTTACTAATTGTCAAAATGGCCCCTACGAAGAGACATGTTTATGAAACAGATTTTAAGCTAAGCTATCTATGACGCAGTTAAGCGTGGTTGTAGCTATTATACTATTGTTAGATTGTTTTGTATTTAATAAATATTTCAATTTCATAACCCAGAACATGTTGAGTTATTTAAGTTATTATACCAGCCATGTTTTACCAAATGATCTGGTGGTTCTAATTCATATTAAAATGTAGGTAAAAGATTACACTCGTCCTGCATCGTGCCTGTGTTTACGGATAAACCAGCATTAATTAATGCACCTTGTAATCCAGTGCACCTTATTTATAAAAACAAATGCATAATTTTGATAGTATGCCTTATCAATGGTGCAAAAAATATGGCACACTTATATACAGATCCATACCAGTTTAGATTGTTGCAGGATGTGGGTTCAATCCCCGGGCTTTTCTCCCTGTGTCTGGGAGGGATTCCCAGATCCTTCATTCGTCCCACAGTGGGAAAACTTCAGTGTTGCATCTGCAGTTACAGAGCACACATGAGAAGCACACAGCACAAGATAAATCAACAATTCTCTATACTGAAATAAAATAAAATGTCTAACTTTAACATAATAAACAAGCAAGTATAAAATCTCAAGCTTCAGTATAATAAGGAAACAAATCTAAAATCTTCAACTAAGTAAGGTGACAGTGGACACATGTGGCTCTGCAGTTATAATTAAAGTAAAAATAGATATGTAACAACTCAAAAGCAAATCTTTCTGGATCATGTGTTAAATTCTTCAATCCTTTGGGAGCTACCTGAAAGTGGGTCGCGAGCCACAGGTTGGACACCCCTGTTCTAGGGTTTACAAAGGCCTCAAACACGCAGGAGTGGATCTAAAAATAACTTTGAGTGTGAGAATGACACAGTAACATTCTAAAATGCTGTGATAAGTCAAGTGGTTTCAAAGATAACAGTGTAAATAAAAAAATATACGAGTTTATAAATATGGCGGGTGTTTGAGTGGGCTGAGCAGGCTGAGCGGAGGAGTGGGTTTCTCCTGTCACTGTGTCTCCAGTTACAGCCTGTTTTGATTTTACCATATGCAAAGTGTCCCTCATTTTCTCACTCTCCCCTGAGCCAAGAAGACTGCAGGAGTCAGGATCTCTTTATAACATATGCTGATGCTTGTGAGGAGCTAAGAAGAGACACGCCAGGGAGATTTCTGCTTTGAAATTTAAAGCATAGCTGACAGAGGATGTCATATTTATTACATTGATCGTTATAAAAAACTGTTTTTTTATGTATCTTGTCGGCAAAACTCTTGCCTCACAACATCACGATTGCTAAGTTTATGATCATTTGATCATTTGACATAAAGTATAGACACACGCACTGCAGCGCATTACTGTTTGTAGTTTATAAGCAGAGATGGAGCAACTCCGTTTTGCTCCCATTGAAAACCATATAACTCTTGTCTGTTTTGTAGTCAAAAGGCTCTCCTCCTGTGGGTGTACAGGAGATATATATATATATATATATATATATATATATATATATATATAGCTCGTAGTGTGAAAAAAATATGTATTTATCTCACGAAAAAAGTAAAATTAACTGAACTTTGAACTACTTCAGAATTAAAAATGTGAACTTTGAACGTGTTCTGTTCACTTTGAGCATGTATGAACTGAACTTGAACTAGTTCAGAAAAGCTGTGAACTGGCACAACACTGCATATGAGGGGGGGGGACATGAAGTGGGAGATGGGGGGGAGGGGTTAATAAAAAAGGCAATTGAGAATGAGGAGTCACGTGCCGAGTTGGGGTGATTTGGGGGGGGCTCTGAGCCTGTCGGACATATTGGCTGCGCAACGGGGGCACGCCCCCAGAATTTCACGCGCTCCTCATATTCCAGAGCACTTTAAATTATACGCATTTACGTTTTCGGCGAGACAGAGACGGATCTACTGATACAACAAGGGAAAGGAAGACAGTAAAACAATGCGTGTGGTGTCTCTGTTCTGGACCAGAGGAGGGTGACATGGTGGCCTGTGACAACCAGAACTGCCCAGTCCAGTGGTTTCACTTCAGTTGTGTGGGGCTTGTTAATAAACCCTCTGGTGACACGCCATGGTTTTGCCCTTGTTGTGCAGAATAGGTTTTTCCTATTTCTTAAAATTGTATTATTGTTATTGCTGTGTGCCTTTGCAGTGTTTTTTTGTACATTTGCACTAATAACAGTCTTATTTGTTATTATTATTTATGTTATAATTTATTTTATTATGTTGTGCATGTTTACATGCTGGAAACAGTACTTTGAATGCACACGTTGTTTTGCAGTGTTTTGTGTCCCTTTGCACTAAGAAAAGTATGACTCTTATGATCATTTTTGCCTATGCTGTGCATGTTTACATGCTGGAAACAGTACTTTGAATGCACACGTTGTTTAGCAGTGTTTTGTGTCCCTTTGCACTAAGAAAAGTATGACTCTTATTATCATTTTTACCTATGTTGGGCATGTTTACATGCTGGAAACAGTACTTTGACTGCACACGTTTGTAACAAAACAAATATTCATTTCTCAATAAATATTGGTAAACCATATCAAGTTGTTTCATGCATTTATTTAAAAATAAAAGATACAGTAAAGAATAAGGTACTCAAACAACACTTTTGCACATGTTCGTTAAGGCACAGCAAACAATGACAATCTTATCCAAAGGCATTAGGTTTTCACCCTCACATTTGACAAGCATGTGCACAGGTACAGCTGAGTGTAAGAATTTGAATTTGTTGCGCACAACACCGATCACCCTCTCCACGTGAATTCTGAGATGTGCTATGGCCCTAGTCTCCTCCACATCTTTCGCCTCAAGCTGAGCACGACCCCTGGTGAATGTAGGTATTTTCACTTCAGCACACATCATGCCCACATGTTCTCTTATATTAAAGCCTCTATCTGCCAGCACAATGTCACCTGGTAACAGCTTGTTCAGGAAACCACTTTGCTCGGTTATATGCTTGTCGCTTGTGCGCCCACCCCACCCGTTCGATATGAAGGAAATTACACCCTGGGGCGTGATCACGATTAGGTATTTCATAGTGTATGCGTGTTTGTATTGAGAAAAAGTCTGTGCCCTTGCTAGTACATTGGAAGGTTTCTCGATGAACACCTCGAAGCAGTCCACAATGGCAGCCACATTGTTCCCAAATGACTCCACAAACTGGTGTGGCATACTGGTCAATAAGCATTCCCTACTTGGCCAGTGCACCAATGGACACAGCTGTGCGTACATCACACCAAGGGTATGGTGAAAGGCATCGGCGACTGTTGTCCTATGTACTCTAAACAGATGGCTGAGGTGCTGTATTGGAAGGTCCAGTCTGAGGCGCATTAAAGTCAATAGGACAAGCTCGAAGGGTGAGAGCTTCTTCATTCTACCTTGAGGCAGATCTGGAGTTAGGTAGAGTAGAAGTGTCTGGAACAATGCAAAGTTTGGAAGCCCCGTGTAATACTTCACTGTGTTATCATCACCACTCAGAAAGTTCTCATTCATCCGGTACGTATCAAGCTCACGCTTCAGCTGTCTGTTTTCTTCAAGAAGATTGTTGATAACATCTCGTCTAGATGTGCAGAGTCCACATTCCATGTCCGGGTCAGCTGGCGGCTGGTCTAGGGCTGGCGGCGGCGGCGCCTGCGGCTGGTCTAGGGCTGGCGGCGGCGGCGCCTGCGGCTGGTCTAGGGCTGGTGGCGGCGGCGCCTGCGGCTGGTCTAGGGCTGGTGGCGGCGGCGCCTGCGGCTGGTCTAGGGCTGGTGGCGGCGGCGCCTGCGGCTGGTCTAGGGCTGGTGGCGGCGGCGCCTGCGGCTGGTCTAGGGCTGGTGGCGGCTGCAGCTGGTCTAGGGCTGGTGGCGGCTGCAGCTGGTCTAGGGCTGGAGGCGGCGGCGCCTGCGGCTGGTGTTGGGCTGGAGGTGGCTGCCGCTCCAGTGGCAGGGACCTGCGCCTTACTTGCCGCTGATATCTCGCTTCATCTGTTTTTTGTACATCATTGTGGCCTAACAACAGGGATGGTGTCCAGTCAGGGTGGTTCTCCAACATCTCATATGCTGGTTTACCTACACGAGAATAATAACAACATATAATTAATATAATAATTTGCACAATCTATGTAATCAATGCTTTAAACTGGCAACTATGTCATGAACAGCATCTCAAGTACTTTTTAGGTCACCTCATAATGTCATATGAAGGTTTATGTACAACAGAATAATTAGATTATGTGTACAATCTATGTAATCTATGCTTTACACTGGCAAAGACCTCGCAGAACACGTGCTAAGTAAGAAACAGCCTGAGAGGGTAACAAAGACACAGAGACAAAGGCACTACAGAAACCATAATAACATATGCTAACCTACACTTCCTAGCTTTAAGAGACAACTACATAAATACATTTTTAGAGAACGTACCAGAGTGAAAATGCAGAGAACACACTCTCGTCGACAGGGGTGTGTGATCGAAAGTAAGGTCCTTTCTTCTAATTGCAGCCAACCAAGCAATCCGACGTCTCCTTGTCAGGTCAGAGAATTGCTCCCCTTGATGCTTTTTCCATTTCGGTAACCTAAAAAACTGTATCCCGTTGTTACTAGGTTTTCCATATCCATCGTGGGAGGTATTGGAGCAGTTTTTAACGCAGCAGTTATTTCCAGGCATGATAAAACAGTGCGGAATAGCAAGAACCTCCGCTACTACCGCGTTCACAACACACGTAAACAAACTGTACTGCCGCCACCGGTGCGCAGCCAATATGTCGGCAAAGGGGGGATGGGGAGGGGGGACTCTGTGCCGTGACGTCAACTCCTCATTCTCAATACAAGCAAACAGTATACAGTCATAGACAGTGAAAGTCATAGACGTTACTAACGCCGTTACTTTTTTCAGTAACGAGTAATCTAACTAATTACTTTGACAGTAACTATAACGCCGTTATCATTTCCGACATCCCGTTACTGCACGTTACTCAAGACGCACAATGAACGTGTTGTCATGAGAGAAGGGAGGATGAGAAAACCTCTCAGCAATTATTGGCTGATGTAAAACATATTTCCTTTACAATCTACATGTCTACAGTTGAGAGGATGGCTCATAAATTGTGTTTTTGAAACAAATATGGGTCTTAATCGCGCTCAACCACGGCTTGTATCACCGTGAGGTCAGCCTCAGAGGAGCGCATGTGAGCGCAGAAGTCGGCTTCATACAATTCCATCGATAAGCTCCTTTCTCTTCCTGGTTTATAGCTAAAGACAGCAACAGGTTTGGCTAACATACATATAACACATTTTTACATAATCTAAAATGCACATAGGATAATTTTTCAATTACTATAGGAATGATAAGAAAGAGAGGTGAAGTGCAAGACGGTTGATTTTAGAAATTGGATGCACACTGCTGCCGCTAGCAAAACAGAGGAGTTTATGGAGGACACACGCGTTTTGTTTTACTTTTTAAAACTCATTGGACTCATTTCCGAATGGAGGATTACATATCTACGCTCAAACCATTAACTGGATTTAAACAAGGAACTGGTCTGAACCGAAGTGGACTGTGCAGGTCATTTATAAGGTATAGCTATAAGGTAAGACACATAACTCATAGTTTTGCGTTTTGTATGAACAAACAATGCGGGCATAAAACATATTTTGCTGTAGCCAAACAAATTGTCCACTTGATTTATATGATGTATATGTTCATCTGATTGGACTGAAGTCAGTGCTTCACCAGCCTCACCGCTCGTCACCGGTGTTTCCACATTCACAGTGGCGGGTGTTGGTGTTTAGTGCTTACAGCACAGTGAGAGATGAAGAGTGAACAGGACTTCAGCAGCAAAACAGCCTTTTCTAGATGGAAATATTGGCACTATTTCAGACTCACTGAGGTTAAAGGTAAAAATGCGCACGTCGGGTGCACATTATGTTCCAGAACAAAACGAAAAAGTAACGCAATAGTTACTTTTACTGGTAACTAGTTACTTTTATAGTGGAGTAACTCCGTTAGTAACTCAGTTACTTTTTGGGAGAAGTAACTAGTAACTATAACTAATTACTTTTTCAAAGTAACGTGCCCAACACTGGTCATAGATATACCGAAAGTAAACAGAGAAACAGCATAGAGTATTTACATGAACAAATTTACAAAATATTTACAGATTGTTTATCCTCATCATAATGACACCATGATGTTTCTATACAGTCTATGGTCTATACCCACACATACACACACACACCCACACAAATGTGTGACTAATTTGCGATTAATCGCAAGTTAACTATGAAATTCATGCGATTAATCGCGATTAAATATTTTAATCGTTGGACAGCACTATCCAAAACGCTTTCATTACTGATGTTTGTGTAGAGACGCTGTTAGCAAAACGATATGTCCTGCATCTCAATGAACCATATCTTATCTCTCTAGAAATCGACAATGTCAAAAACGGTCATATCAAACCTCCTTCTGCCGCTGTTTTTCACTGTATTTTGATTGAAGCAAAGTTACTGAATTCATCGAAGGAAAGTCAGGGAAAGCGCTCCAAGCAAGCAGGACGGAAGCTTCACTCATGACCCATAACTCAAACCCTAACCCAAACACCGCAGAATGTGATGAAAAATTGCTCAAATTTGGCTAAATGTATCATAATTTCAGAACATTTTGATTGCCTTAAAACAAGATTTGCCAATGGGACAAAGCTAAATTATTTTGTTTTAAAAAGATACAATAAATGTCTCCCTGGAAGAGAAAATAAGCAACAGTTTTTAAATAAGACTAGATGGATTTGTCCCGTTGGCAAATCTTGTTTTAAGACAGTCAGAATGTACTTAAATTAGGATAAAAACAATCAAAACCACTTGATTCAAGCAATTATTACCTCATATTTTTTATATCAGTTCTGTTTAGCTATGCACAAAACTGAAGGATCTCATCGACACTCTTTTTCTATACTGTGATTATTTATGAGTTGAATGCCTTGTGTGATTGTTATCTTGTTTTGTCATGCACATTAAGCTGTCTTGTGTGTGAACTGCCAGAAACATCAGCGCTGTTCTCACTGGCAGTGTGTGTGAGTGTGTGTGTATGTGTTGGATTATGTGTCCGCACGTAAACTCTTCTGTGTATAGGCACGTCTTGGTTGAGACCTAGTTTAGACTGGGTCCAATTCTTGTTCTGAGACATCACCAAATAGATTATTTTAAATCTGTCAGATTGTGTTTTGTTCTGCTAGAATATGATACCAGAACCACCTATGATACTAACCCCACCTTAGAACAACACCTGCTGACGATGGAGCGAAAGGAAGGAACCATAAAAGGAACCATTTTCAGCTTGAAAAAAGCTATAAGGCAGCGGGCTAGTCAGTACATCCCACTCCCTTCAATAGCATAAAACTGTTATTTGAGCAGAGAGATCCAGAGCTTTAATTTTGACATTTAAAATACAGTGATATACTGTAAAACATCAGCATACTGTTTCAAGTCAGGCGGCCCACAATGCAATGATTTTCTGTCTGAAAAAGCAAATATAAAAGTTTGAGTCCAAAAATACTTATGATACTACTAATACTTTGATTGTACAGCTTTTGAAGTTTAAAATTCAAGCACTTTCAAGGTAAAATGGGAACTTTTTTAAGGAACCGATGCTAATATAAACATTATTAGACCTGAATTAAATTGGATGCGCTTTGGACCAAGACACTTTTGCGCTATAACTTACCGTTATAACATACTGTGACCCTGGCGCATACCTGTCCACACTGGGTACATTATGACCACGTTACGGTTGCACACTGGACGTGCTGTTCCCAAAGCGGCGCAAAGCCACACAGTCTACCCTACATAGCGGGCGCTATTGCCCCAGGGTCGGAACGCAGAATAGCTAATAGCAAGGATCTGTACGAACCCTGTGTGATTATTGGATTTGTTTACAAAGTTGTGCAGTTTAAAAGATTTTTCCCAGCGTTATATAAATGGTAAATTAGAGATGTGATTCACATACAGTATTTCCCTTTCATATTGTTCTGTCAGATTACTCTTTGGCCATATCGCCCAGTCTTGACATATAATTTAGAGTATGTTGATGGCAGTTACTTAAATAATGTTTTGAAGTCCAAAAACTGAATTCTTCAATGTGAGACATTGCAGAATCAGACAACATTTGTCGCATGTATTTTTTTTAAGTTTACATGGGTAGTTTGAATGATAGATATTATCTGTGCTTAATTATACCTCATCTAACAGTTATAATAGTGAATTAGTACTTAATCTTTGAGTCTTTGTTATATTGTTTTGTTCCATATAAATAGATATTATTTTTATCCCACACTGTAAACCCGGATAGTGGGCAAAAAGAATGCTTCCTAAGGAAACTCGTTCTCTCAATAAAGATTAGTTTTAGAAATACCATAAACATAACAATATAAGTTCCCTTTATAAACACTCACTAGACTAACTTACACATTGTTTGTACTAATCCGTTTTAGTTTTATAAATGCCATGAACATAACAATATAATCTCATTCGACAGTCATTTTAGTCTTAAGGTCATGAACCCTATATCTCTCAAATTGAGAAGCAATAATTCTTTCAACTCAATTATAGCTTAGTTTCAGCCAAGTACAGCATGCAAGCACAGTGATCTTTACTTTATATTAAAACAATATGAAATGATGACCCAGGCACTACAGGCCTACTTTGGCTTGGCCCTGTCGATTACGGTTGGTAAAAATAACCCTCTAACCCCTCTAACTTAGTAATTTACCTAGTTTAGTAATTATTGCTTAACATTATTATTTCATCCAGCATCATGCAACAGTAGTACAAACAGCTCGTAAAGATTAGTAGCCACAACTATTTTGACAAAAACATATGAGAGTAAGCAATGACAACTACACAGTTCAAGGGTTTACAAGATCCAGGTTTACAGTACAAAGGGGAAAATCAAGCGCCTGCCAGTAGACCATACAGATAATAGACAGCAATCATTACAATGATTGTGATGCATTTCAATGATAAACCTGCCTTAAACCAAGTGATAGAGAGGCCCCTATGAGGTGGGTTTAGAGTAGATACAGTGACTCAAAAAATTATCCACAAAGGAAACCATTACAGGGTTAAGCAGGCAGGCATGTAGAACTAGATGCTGCCCTCCGCTGGCTGGTGAGAGAAACTACATTGGTGCATTAGAATCTCTCTATTCAAGCTCATGCTTCACATTTACACACATGTGTATGTGTGCATGTATGTATGTATATATATATATGCATGTATGTATGTATGTATTATATATATATATATAAAATCACTACATATAATAATAATTTCTGTGTTACACAGATCCTGATCCAGCAGAACTTGGACAAACAGCAAGATGTGGAAGAAATCCACAAAGGTGACCGACCCAACTGCCGCAGGGCAGGCAGGTAAGTGCGGCCCCTGACCGTGTTATGGTATGAGTTGTGTCTCTGGTCTGAGCGCTGCTCACCACCGAGATGAAGAAAACATTTATTGGGCTGAAATCTTGGTTCAGAGCGACTCAAACAGTGCAAAGAAGTCACAACAGACAGAAATAACTTGGATCGCTGCCACACAGAAGATTATATAAGTGTGCCAAGGTCTTTCTTACAGAAGAGGAACGGGAAGGCGTCGGAAGAAAGCTCTATTCTGTTCCATATTGCACATTTTCGCAGAGAGAGAAATGAAGATAAGCCCGGTAGCAACTTCTTTGTGAAGAGGACGAAGTCCAAGTAACATTCAAGGGATTTCAAATCCCCCTCAGTACATCTGCCGGCTGTCAGAAAACTTGACACTATACACTTTATCAACAAGAGAAGAAAAATAATATTTCTGAAAAAGTAAACAAGCAGCTACAACTTTTGATTGAAAATCAAACAATGAATTGTGCTCACGTACAAATGAAACGCGTCACTGAACTGAAGGAACACACTTCAACAAAGTACTCATCAGATTTCACCTGCAGAAGATGGATCCACTACGGCCAATTTACAGATGTAGCATTATGAGAGATTATTGAAATTAATTTCTACCAATTTCTTCCCCAAAGAATGTGCAAACATTTGTCTCAAGCACTGCACAGGGATCATCCTGAGAGATCACCTCTTGAAGCTAAGTCTAATGAGCCGTTGCACAGCATCATGACCAAATGCTGCTGTGACGCCACTGCTAACACTAACCTCTGTGTCTGTGTGCGTCTGGGTTGTCTAAACACTGGCCTGGCTCCAGCTGTGTGTCCCTGTGCTTCCCACAACTCTCCGGGAGTTGTACTTGTTGTGTTTTGTGTGTTAGTATTGAGTGTGTAGTTTGTATTGTGTTTTGTATTGATCCTGTCAAAGTGCCGCTCTGCCATGGTACTTGTCAGGATTCATAATTACCTGTCCTGTTCCCTCTCCTGCCTTTTGTTGTTGCGTTAAGTCGGCGGCACAGAGGGAGGTCACCCAGACGACAAAGGTATGCAAGCCAGAACGTCTTAAATCACAAAAGTCCATGTTCTGATGGAACTGCATGCTTTTATATTGATGTTGCATGGTCGACCACCTCCATCACCTCAGAGGCCTTCACAACAAGCCAATCATGGAGGCTTCAAATCCTATAAAACAAAGAACCGTGTTAGGTAGTATATCATAATTAAATGGATAAACAGAAAGATGCTATATCCTTATGTTTAATACATAAAATAAACAAGGTAGGGTCTGTAAAACATAAAAAACTGTGTCTCAATATTCGTCATGTGGTTACAATTAATGTTCAGGGAGGCAAATTCTTTGTTTTTACTACTGAAATATTTATTATGTCTTTATTATACAGGGGAGGGGAAAAAGGCATTCTATATTTAGTCTCAAGTAATATTAACAGCAGTGGTAGAATCCGGATGATACTATTGGGTCAAGGGTAAACATGACTGTTGCAAAAAGTTGCAAATAAACAAAAGTAGATGTTAATTACTTAAATATAAATATGAACGTCTTAATTCATATAAAAAGAAAAATACAACTCAGTATAATTAATAAAGTATCTTATGTCAGGAAAACCATAAGTACATTGCAAATGTCGCAGTTGTTATTGTTCAAATGCGAGGCCTGCGGTCTCTAAACATGTGAACAATGTATAAGTAGTGATTTATAAAAATGAATCAAATTAAGATTAAGTTTAAGAGATATTTTAATCATCCCCCAGTGGGGAAATGTCAGTGTTGCATCACCAGTGACAGAACAGTAGAAATGAAGGGCACACAGCACAAGATAAATTAACAATAATTCTATACTAAAATATAATAAAATCTCTAAATTTAGCATAATACATTTTGAGGCAACATTTGGTGCAGACTATGGTAGTGTTTTGGCCTCTTCGAAATGCAATCCAATGGTCAAGTGGCTTTACATTTAGTAATTACAATATGCATTTGCAATTTGTAAAAACTTGTATTGAAACTCTAAATAAGCATTTTAGATTTACATTTGAGAGTTAAAAATTGTCATGAAAAAGCAGACTGGCAAAGTGTTGAAACACTTTGACTGATGCCTGATCCCTGCATCCTGCAGACAAAGGCCAGGATGAAATCAAACAAATAAGATGATTAGTCACATCCACAGGCAGAGTGCAGACTGAAGCGTGTTTGGTTTAAGCTCATTTGAGATGTGCGCAAAAATGAGAAGTAAATGTAAAGACAGCGTGTTGTACTGGTTCTGCTGTACACTGTGCTGTTAATCACAGACAAGAACATTAGTGCTGTCTGCAGAGGTGGTGCAGATCTCTCATGAACCAGAAGGAGGGTTTGTGTGTGTGTGTGTGTGTGTGTGTGTGTGTGTGTGTGTGTGTATGCGTGCATGTTGTAGTGAATCAATGTGACCTGGTGAGAGCCTGTCCACATAAACCTCAAAGAAACAGTTGAGACCTTTTGCAAATATCCAATTAAGAAGATGCAAAGGTTGTGTATAACATTATTTTACAGGAATCGACAAATGACCACATTTGAATAGTCAAATGTAAAAAAACAGAAAACAAATTGCATGTTCTTTTTTTAAATTTCAAATAAAATGTGCTCATCCAAATTAAAAAAAATACTAGAATGACAAAATGTAAATCTTTGACGATTGCATCTGGAATAAAGAGACCACGAAACTTCCATAACAGACAATTTCAGTTGCACTGTTGCATAAAGTACTTCCAAAACAAAAAGCAAGAAAACATCAACATACTTTGATTATCCTGTGAAACAAATCCAATAAAGGTGGCCTCACCACCTGAGCTCACGGCCAAAATAGGAGTGTGGCGATATGTGTATAATGTTGCAATACATGCAATACATGCAGTACATACTGATCTGAAGCACAGGACACGGCGAGGACTCAGTCCTAAGTTCTAGGACCACAGACTGTTATCTACAAACACAGGACACAATAACATCATCTCTGAGCCATTTGCATTTGAGATTCACAAAATCTGTCTAAATAAACAGAAGCGCAATCATAGCGTCAACAAAATAAATACACATCTAAAATGTTGGCCACGTGAAACCATTGCATCCCTGAAATAGATATTTTTTGTTTTCAAATTATAACAAAATAACATAAAAAATGGAATACCAACAATATTCAATAATAAGCGCTGACACTTGTAAATAGATCTTTAATCTGATGAGAACATGCATGACAATACATTAATATGAATTATAATTATTAATCATATTAACCTCTCAGTGGATTAAACACAGTCACAGTCTGTAATAACAGATTAAAGACTCAAGACTACACTTTGTTCACTACCTGTTTATGTATTTTCTAATGACATGTGACAAACTCTAATGTCTGTATTGTATCTATTTTAAACGTACATTTAGCAAGCATGGGAAATGCAAACAACAATTTAAAGTAAGTACAATAAACAATACTGGTTTGGTATGGTTATCCATAGTGATTTGCTGCCATGCTGACAGCAAGCAAGTTTAATGTATAAGGGATAGAGAGACAAAAGTTGTTTCATTTAATATAATCTTCTGCTCTAATAAGTCTATGGTATGTGACTAGGCATCAAGAAGAAGTCCAAAGTGCCTGGGGTCATGATCACCCAGTTCCAGGAGGAGCTTCCTGAGGGAATGTCCACTCCTGATTTCACTCGCAAACCTATTGCCCTCACTATTCAGGAAGGTAAAGTTCTTGTTTATGCTATTCTACATTAGAGCTCTCAGCAGTAACACTAGTAACACTAGTGTTGTGAATTAGGCAAAACCGCCATCTTTAAATCTATTGTGATTGGAACACCCACACCCACGGTCACATGGAGCCGAACCAACGGGGAGATCGTGTTCCACCCCGACGTTTGCCAACAGAAATATGACGAGTCCTCTCAACAACACACTTTGGAGGTAAATGCACTGTATACTGTACACAGTGTGAGAATAATGATAATGACTGGGTTTTCTTTGCTAGTTTCCTAAGGTTGCTGCGGAAGACGCAGACACCTACAAGTGTTTTGCTAGCAATGAACATGGAAGAGCAGTTTGCACTGTGGTGTTGAATGTAATTTCAGGTGAGGAACAAAACATTCTCAATGAGCTTGTCTTTGTGCAATTGTTAAAAAAAGTTGATGAGAACATAAGGGTCTGGGATTTCTCACAAGGAGTTGTATTTCAGGAGGCGGGCCTCGTCAAAAAATCATTGTATGTGTATCTTGAATGACATTCTTCTTCAATGGCTCACAACGAAGCACACAAATCCTATAGTTGCATAGTTTGGATTGACAGGAGTATTTGACTACTTAAACCAGGGGTGTGTCTATGATCTCAAAGACAACTTTGGGTTAGCAAGCCAGAGGGCCACATAAAATGACATTGAGGGCCACAATTGGCCCCTGGGACTGTACGCAAAACCTTTACTCTTAAAACCCACATATCACAACATGGAAAATTCAACATCTCGCCTCAAATGTGATATCCGTCTCTTAATTTGTTTGTATTTAAACTTTCTAAAACAATTCGCAGACTTTATGTCCGCCATGTTGGTTTGCTTTGGCTGCCGTGAGACGCGCATGCGCAGGTTTGCATTACATCATAAACAGTTGAGGCAGCGGATTTCGAGAAGGTGGTGCAAACCAACGTTACACCGGCAATCCTGATTGGTTCATTATTTTTTGCTAACTTGAAGGAGAGTGCATTGCCTTGTGGGGAGCTCAGAAAAACCCCTGGAGAATGACGGAACTACAAGGATCTGGCGAGAAGAGAATAAACAAGACA
The DNA here is from genome assembly GCA_964034765.1 of Knipowitschia caucasica. Lineage (NCBI taxonomy): Eukaryota > Metazoa > Chordata > Actinopteri > Gobiiformes > Gobiidae > Knipowitschia > Knipowitschia caucasica. Next base: position 31,228,030 of record OZ035828.1, on the reverse strand, counting down.
GTACACTTGTCGAGTCAGAAAGGCACAATGCAATCCAGAGCCATAACATATAATTCAATCGGACCAAAAGACAGTTTTGGTTCTGGCTAGTCTCAGGCTCAATTGATAAGAAAGTGACCCGCCTTTGTCCGAATGTTACCAATGGATTTTAGTGCAATGTTACTCAATTATTAATCTTGCCATAACATGCTTCAATTAAATGGCTTTATTCATTTTTAGTTGGGTTCTCAAAGACTAAGGAACTTCAGAAGAACCAAGGAGAAGGTAATGTTTTGCAACGATCACAGTACTATTGAAACATTTTGTCTTAACATGACGTTTCACTCATAACTTTACAGAGCCAACCGATTTCAGAAAATCACTCAAGAAAAGGTAATATAAATGGAAGCCTTTAACAATGGAGGAAAGAGTAGTGCAGAAAGATCAGACATCAACACATTTGCATTGATAGAAACCCAGATGGAAGCCGTGAGCAGAAGCCAATGGAGACAGAGGAGAAGGTTTGGGAGATTCTCCTCAGTGCAGATAAGAAAGACTATGAATCCATCTGTGTAGAACATGGCATCACAAACTTTCGCGGAATGCTCAAGAAACTCTCTGAGATGAAGAAGGAGCGGGAGGAAGAGATTTCAGAAGTACATCAACATTTATTGATTTATCTGGTGGTTTGATTAAGGATATGACCAAGTTTATGTAAACAATGTATGTCTTTTCCTAGTTTGTCTCGCACATTGACAAACTGAAACATATTGAGGTGAATGACGACGACTGCGCCACCATTGAGCTGGACATGGACCTCAAAGATCCAGCCAGTAAAGTGTTTCTGTACAAGGTTTGTACGATTAACTCTCATACGTCACTCAAACTGCACACCATCCAACTGTGACAACAGAGTAATACTAGCAACTGTTCTCACTCATCACTTCTTTCAAAAAGTAACCCGTTATTTGACTTAGTTTCTCTCTAAAGAAAGTAACTTATGAGGTTATTTTTTGTTACTGTTTTTAAGCTCAACTTGAGCAAAATTGTTCTTAAATTTCACTATGAGTTTATTTCATGCTCTTTATGCCACAGAGCATGTGCACATTGAGTTGTTGTATTTCATGAACACAGCTCTCACTCGGGGGAATCTGTTTAGGGCCACCACTAGCGACCACAACCTCTTGCTTCACAATTCAATGTGGAATGAGAACTTAGCGCGAGTCGTGACTGATGCAAAAGCAGCAGCAGATGATCACAGCTGCCTGTGGTAAACAAAAAGTAACAATGTGGCGGATTGAAAAAGAAACTGCTTTAAGTCGCTAAATTGTTAATTAACTTTTTGCCAAAAAAAGTAGTCAGACCACAGAATAGATGGAAAAAAAGAATAGGTCTAAGACTTGCACATCTAAACATGACAAAATGTGCAAAAGTTCAAACTGTATTAATGCTTTCCAAAGGCGTGTATGTGTCCTTCATGGATTTTACAAATGGAGTCATTGGAACATGATATCAGCAATGAAGTTGAAGATTGGTCACTGATTGGGTGTTCCAAATGTGCAAACCTGACTGAGTAAATTTTTGGTCAGGAAGAATGGGTAAAACTTCCCCCTGATTTTAGAGTGGTTCCTCGCCGATGCAGGAGGTTGTGATTATCCAGGATACTCGACACTCAACAACATTTATGGACATTGTTCTCTGCCCCTTATGGACCAAAGGCTCTATGTGATTGCATTGAATTGTATATACTGTATGTGTGTATAACTATGCTTAATGTTTGTGATTTCCTAGGATGGTGTCATGGTCCCATTAACCAAAGAAGACTGCGACGGACAGAGACACAGTTTAAAACAAGTGGGAAAGAAATTTATCTTTACCATCAAAGGTTTGGGTAAAGAAGATGCTGGACTTTACTCAGTGGACGTTGGAGGCTGCAACGTCTTTTCTACTAACTTAAAAGGCAAGCTGTCAAAATGTGGTATAATACACTAAGATCATAAGCCAGGTGTTTAAAATCTATCAATCATGTTCCATGCAGCTCCTGATGTCGAGTTTGCAGTGAAAATCCAAGAGGTGAAGGCAGAAGAGAGAGGAGATGCCATGTTCCAGTGTGTCCTCACAGCTCCATTTGAAGGAGTCAGTTGGTTTGGTAAAAAGGCTCCACTATCTAACGGAGAGAAGTTTGAAATCAGCATGTCAGAGGATAAACTCATCCACACCCTTATCATCAGAGACTGTGCCCCTTTGGACGCAGGCATCTACGCAGCCGTGGCGGGTGTCAAGTCATGCAATAACTGGCTCATAGTGGAAGGTGATATTTGTCATTCTTTGTTACATTTGTACTTTTTTGTGGATCAATACAGTCTATCTAAGTCTAAAATAACTTTGTTATTATTATTCTAAAATGTAAAAAGAGAGAGAGGGGACCAGAGGTGATGAGAGCCACCCATACACCAGCCCTCAGCCACTTTCCTCTTCCAATTGATTTCATAGCAAATCTTACTGACTCTGGTTAATGAAAGAAACAAGGTCTATATTACAAAAGATTTACAGTACAAGTTTACATCCTAGCAAAGGTGGCCAGGAGGTAGCAGAACTATGGATACAAAAACCCCCAAACATTGGAAGCTTTGGAAATCACCGTCAAAAAGGGGCTTCATGAAAGTACTACGGATATACATTTGAATCAGGATGTGTAATGTCATTATCAAAATAAAATATAACATGACTATTCTCGGCTTTTATTGTTGAATTATATAGCTGACAAAGACCCCAAAGGAAAGAAAGGAGAACGCAAGACCACTATGGCAGGAGCAGCCAATCCTGAGGAACTGGCTAGAATAGCAAAAGAACAGCAAGAACGCTATGAGAAAGAAATGGCCGAGAAGCTGGAGAAGGCCAAGAAGCTGCAAGCCGAGAAGGAGATCGCAGACGCAGAAGCGAAACTGGAGGCAGAGGCAGCAAAGAAGGAGGCAGCTGAAGCTAAAGCAGCAGCTAAAGCTGCAGCCAAAGCTGAAGCACAAGCCAAGAGGGCCGCCAAGATGGCAGCCGCACAAGCCGCTAAAGAGGAGGCTGCAAGGAGGAGGGCAGAAGGAGGAGGTGACGGAGGAGCAGGAGGAGCAGGAGGAGCAGATGGAGCAGATGGAGCAAATGGAGCAAATGGAGCAGATGTTGGTGGAGGAGTAGATGGACTTGACGAAGGCCTTGAGGATGAGTTCTCTGATTCTGACGACTTTGAGAGTGAAAGCGCAGAGGGAGGATCTGCAGCAGATGGAGCTGAAGGAGCAGAGGGAGCAGAGGGAGAAGAAGGAGATGGAGAAGGAGGAGCAGGAGGCAAAGGCAAAAGGAAGAAGAGAGCCGGGCAACTTGTTCCAGACACAGTCGTAGGTAAGAGAATCACACATTCACATTGGTATGATTGTTCAAGCATGTTTGAAAGGGACACTCAAACAATATACTAGATTTAGGGCCTCATTTATCAAGCATCAGTGGCACATAATTTCAAAATGCACAAAACTGTAACCATCGAAGCTTTAATGATATATGACAGTCAGCTTTGTAGAAAAGTATTTTTTCAGGGATACTCTGGTCCCTCGGGACATGCAAAGTACATCAATTTTCTTCCAAGATAACAACTTTTTCTGTATCATAAAGGTTGAACCCATAATGGAATTAATGATAATACTAAGGTCCAAGGTCGTGCCATTGAAACAATGGCACGACCTTGGAGGCTTCTTAAAAAACTGCTGAAAACATTGACTTAAATGGAGACACAACTGCAGATGTATTTTAAGATCACAACTCGAAACAATACCCAGGAACAATAAAGTAAGGTAGCTGGATAAGAGAGTGTTATGGATCTCCACGAGTTGGCTTAATTTTTGTATTTGTTTTTTGTAATCTATAAAAAGCCCATGTGAATGTCTGTCCATCACACCAGAGCGCGGCTGCTTTGTCCTAGAGATTCGCATGTTTTGGTTCCAAATCTATAGATCATCTACAGCTGAATAAAAATTGTCAGTATCCAAAGAAGAAAAAGTCCTTTACTCAGACATGTTTCTGAATGGAATATGCAAATTAGATTGGGATCATTTGCACTACACTTAATTTAAAAAAAAATTGCAAATCCTGTGCTGGGATTACCCTCTCTGGTCCTGCTGGAGAGACTCATTAAATCCTACTCTATAAATTGAATAATAAATGTAAACAAATTAGTACACAGATCATGCAGCACCATGGATCTATTATATTAACTGGATAGGGTATTGCTAGCTTGGAGCTGAAGAACCCATGTGCTCGAGGGATTCTCGCGGTACTGCAGACTAAACAAGACTAAATTCACGTGGACTACCCAGAAATTTTCCCCATAGAACTCAATGTAAACTAAAACAGCGCGACCTCAGCTGACAGAGAACCCACAGCTTTCATAAAGGTCGGATTTTGTGGGGATTTTAGTGTCCCTTGTCATCCTGAACTTTTTTTCTTCTTAAATCCTTCGGTTTTCTTTAAATCTACACTTTAGTGCCACAAACCCGTCTGGCTCCCGCTCTAACTCCGGCTCTAACTCTCGCTCTGATGAACTGCTCTGATTGGTCAGAGCGCGGCCGAGCCCCTCAGTGCACGTGCATGACAGCCACACACGCGTATTTCGCGCAACGCATCATGGGAGTTCATCCACTGCGCGGAACCGGGAGGACCAGACGATGCCCAAATACAGGCGAGTTTCCCATGGAGCTTTGCGAGTTCCAGCGAGTTCCGCTAATATGTCAGCGACCATGCCGGCACAAAGCGCCACTGAGCACAAACCATTCATTTCAATACGGCGCCATCTTGGATTGCCGGGGCTTGTGAAGCACCTAGTTTAGTTTGATAAATGAGGCCCCAAGTGTAGTATTACGAGTGAATGTTAAAAAACACACTTCTGTTACTATCTCAGAAATTCTACTCATTTTAGAAAGGACCATAAGTAATATTTTCATTTTAAATCACAGTATTATATTTTGACCTCATCTCAATCACAGTTTTATTTGTATTGAACAAAATTCACAAACAAAAACATAACACCACACACAATGAAAAAGAGATAACACAGACAAAATCTCTGAGGAATACTTTAGCATAATAAGAAGTAGGTATAAAATCTCTAATTATAGCATAATAGAGAGAGGCAAGTATACACTAATGTATACTACTAGACTCTAGAGCAAGAAAATATAAAGTGGTATGTTTACATCTGTACATGTTAGCAACATGAGGGTCTGGTACAAAGTGACTCAGTAAAGGGACAGTGGACACATGTGGTTCTATATTTCATATTTAATGGCAATTCCATTTCTTGTAATTGTAATTGACGTTACATACAATACAATTAAACATTACGCATGAGTGATATTTTTTAACAAATGTTAAAGTGATTATTTTGTGTCAAATGATTTCTAATCTTGTATTGTTCTTTTATTATCAGTTTTGTTTTTAGGACATATGCAATTAATTCAATTTCATCTGGAATTGAATTAATGTCTTGGAAAACACATTAAAAGGAAATGAATGATAACTTACTAGAAATACAAAAATAAATATTCTTAATAACAGCACATTTGGTTCTCTGTTGCTGCTGGTTACTGCTAATAGGAGATAAGGATGAGGATATAGATGATGAAACTGCTAAACAACTCAGAAAAGCTGCAAGAAAAGGAAAGCGTTCCAAAAAGAGGCTGGATGAGGCTGGAGCCGCGGGCGTGGGTAAGACTCAGAGGCTGCATGCCGCTTCACGAAGTCATTCAGCATCGGAAATGACTTTGGATGAAAAGTTAAAAGTTTTAGAGCAGCTACATTAACATCACTTGTGTATCATTGTACGCAGGTCTCAGCACCTGCCAGATGATTATACAATTACAACAACACTGCTCTTTTTGTCTACATGAAAATAGTTGACAATTAACTATTCAAGATAGTTAATTGCTTTAACAAACAACTACCAGCGCTCATACAATGCGGATGGGTGACGAATGCCTCAGTGTCTAGGGTCTAGGCCAAACCTAACAAGAGTGTTTGACAAACCACTAGTTATTTGTAACTTAGAAAAATGGAGCAATACAATTGACTTGACACAAGTCAATACACAAAAGAGAAGGACTGTGGGTAAAGAGTTTGACACCAGAAGACACCAACAGTAACCTCTTCAACACTTCTACAGCTGTAAATCTGTCAAATGATGGAAAATATTGTATATTTGTTTTCTCCATACTGGTCACCCATCTGTATCTAATATTAGCAAACAGCAGCAAATAACTTTGAGGGCACGATCTTGCGTTTCTTAACAGGCATTTGGAAAGCTTAAGTATTCAATGAATTACGATGTTCATTACTGTATGCTCAGAAAAAAGGGACATGGATCTTTTTTGGACGACATGTACGAAGACGTGTTTTGAACAGAGCGCTATGACACACACACTCCTCTTGGTTTGTGGACGTACAGTAGCTTTGAAACTGTCTTACGACCCCGGTGCAAAGGGATCAGCTCTGGATCGCCTGCGGCCCTGGCACATGGGCTCTGTGTGAGCGCATGGTGGGATAGGAGCATACACCAGAGTCTAGCAAGTCAGCGCACCCTCTTTGCGCCTGCAGATTTAATCTGTTCCTGTTATTTCTAAATTATATTATTAATGGCAAAAAGTAATGCATACTATTTCATCTTTAAAGACTTATTCTGATTTGCTAAACCAAATTGTATTTTAAGATTTGTTTATATTAAACACACTATTGTGTGATAATAAATATATAACTAAGCCTTTATTATTAAAATGAAAACAAAACTCATGAAGAAATAAGATTTGAAGGATTTACACAAACTTTGTGGAGTGGGATGGCCCTTTTGTATGTCTGAGGCTACTGCTTCTACTACTTCTACTACTCAAGGACTTTCTACTACTTACAAGAGATTTATATTATGTATGCCTCCAGCAAGGTTAAACTGAGATGTTTAGTGCAGTACAATCCAAATGCCTTTCTTGCATCCAGCAATAGATTGTGGCCCTTTTCTTAACACAAATGATTTGTGTTTGTCTTGTTAGTGACATTTGTTACCGTCCAGTATATATTTTGTTCTTGTCTATGTCGTTCCTTGGACAAAAGGGTGGAACCTTGTTATTATTATCTCTGTACATTATTTGCTATGAACGGCTCGCCATCAGGAACAGACAATATAAAGTTGTGTGTTGCTGCTGGTTATTGCTAATAGGAGATGAGGATGAGGAAATAGATGAGGAAGCTGCTAAACAAGAAGGCAAAGCTGCAAGAAAAGGAAAGCGTTCCAAAAAGAAGCTTGAGGAGGCAGAAGCCGCCGCAGCAGCAGCAGCAGTGGGTAAGAGTTCAAGGCTGCATGACAAGACGAGATTCTGATTCACAAAGTCATTCAGGAGCAGTGATGGGAATAACGGCGTTACTAGTAACGGCGTTACTAACGCCGTTACTTTTTTCAGTAACGAGTAATCTAACTAATTACTTTGACAGTAACTATAACGCCGTTATCATTTCCGACATCCCGTTACTGCGCGTTACTCAAGACGCACAATGAACGTGTTGTCATGAGAGAAGGGAGGATGAGAAAACCTCTCAGCAATTATTGGCTGATGTAAAACATATTTCCTTTACAATCTACATGTCTACAGTTGAGAGGATGGCTCATAAATTGTGTTTTTCAAACAAATATGGGTCTTAATCGTGCTCAACCACGGCTTGTATCACCGTGAGGTCAGCCTCAGAGGAGCGCATGTGAGCACAGAAGTCGGCTTCATACAATTCCATCGATAAGCTCCTTTCTCTTCCTGGTTTATCAGCTAAAGACAGCAACAGGTTTGGCTAACATACATATAACACATTTTTACATAATCTAAAATGCACATAGGATAATTTTTCAATTACTATAGGAATGATAAGAAAGAGAGGTGAAGTGTAAGACGGTTGATTTTAGAAATTGGATGCAGCCGGCTGCAGCAAAACAGAGGAGTTTACGGAGGACACACGCGTTTTGTTTTACTTTTTAAAACTCATTGGACTCATTTCCAAATGGAGGATTACATATCTACGCTCAAACCATTAACTGGATTTAAACAAGGAACTGGTCTGAACCGAAGTGGACTGTGCAGGTCATTTATAAGGTATAGCTATAAGGTAAGACCCATAACTCATAGTTTTGCGTTTTGTATGAACAAACAATGCGGCCATGAAACATATTTTGCTGTAGCCAAACAAATTGTCCACTTGATTTATATGATGTATATGTTCATCTGATTGGACTGAAGTCAGTGCTTCACCAGCCTCACCGCTCGTCACCGGTGTTTCCACATTCACAGTGGAGGGTGTTTGTGTTCAGTGCTTACAGCACAGAGAGAGATGAAGAGTGAACAGGACTTCAGCAGAAAAACAGACTTTTCTAGATGGAAATATTGGCACTATTTCAGACTCACTGAGGTTAAAGGTAAAAATGCGCACGTCGGGTGCACATTATGTTCCAGAACAAAACAAAAAAGTAACGCAATAGTTACTTTTACTGGTAACTAGTTACTTTTATAGTGGAGTAACTCCGTTAGTAACTCAGTTACTTTTTGGGAGAAGTAACTAGTAACTATAACTAATTACTTTTTCAAAGTAACGTGCCCAACACTGTTCAGGAGATATAATGACTTTGGATATTGTCAGAAGTAAATCTCAGTCTAAAGAAGCTACAATAAAGTTGAGTGTGTATAATTATGCTGGTCTCAGCCCCTGCCAAATGATTATACAAAGATTTCTTCAAAAATACTGCTTGGTACAGTTTGTTGGCGCAGTGAGAACTGATTCAAGATCAAGAAGTCAGAAGAGTTTCTTGATTTAGATTTTACAAAATTTGATTTTGTAAAACATAATCAGTGCTAACGTGATGCTGATGACATACATAGTTTTTACATGCAGATGGGTGGTTCACAATTGGCCCAGAACAAGACTGACCAATTTTCTTCTTCAGACCTTAAGCCAAGACCCCAGATAAACAATGGCTGAAATACCCATATAGCCACATGATTTCTGCAATGTATATGAACATAACATAGTATGCTTTTACCTTCAAGCGACCAAAAGGGTCATATATGACCCCGTACATATATATATATATATATATATATATATATATATATATATATATATATGCTTCGTGCACCCTTTTTCTAATTTCTATCGGACAAAAGTTTCCTGGGTAAGGTTTTGCAAGGACTCAGCAAGATTTACAGCTGCACAAGTTTTGAGACAGATTCTGGATACCCAGAGTGAGGATGCACTATTGTTGTGTGTGTGTGTGTGTGTGTGTGTTTTTTTTTAAAAATTAAATAAAATTTAATAAATTATGACCTAAGATTATCGACAAATATATGAGAGAGGGGGAAAAAAATATGAAAATATGAAGAACTCATATATAGAACAACAATTTGTATGGAAATATTCCTATGGAAGGTCGATAGAGTAACACAGGACGGCCACTCGGTCATATTTGCTTGGTCGCTTGAGGTTAAGAGTCAAAATGTGTTATTAAAGTATATCTGGGAAAAAAAGACTGATTTGTCTCGTTAACAATGGAAAACACATGCTCACCCATCTGTATATCAGTAATCAGCATATATAATACAATATATTTACAATGGATATAGAAGAGTTTTGTGTATGTTTGTTTGTGCAGTATGTGTACATTGCTGTGTGTGCACTAATTTGTGTATTGTCCAAATTTAGATTTGGACAACTCTTATCCATGTTGTTTGTCTTCAAAGTTTGTCCAAGTTTGATCATCCTCAGTGCTCTGTTTATTCATATTCACATCCATTTCTTCACCTGTGTGTATTGTGTTGTTCCTGTTTTTGAGGATGTAATCTTGTGTGTAATGCAGACGTGTTTATTGTTATGGTTGCTGTTTTCATTAATGGTTTTTATAAGGAATATCCAACAGAAAGATTGGACTGGTGGTAATGAAATCCTTTAAAACTGAAACTCAAAAGGCAGAGGTGAGCGAGGTACCAGTGGTGATAATGGCGGCGATGAGGCTGCAGAGCTTGATGAGCCAAGAGCAGCTGGCAAACGCTCAGGCCGCACTCGCCACGGCCCAGTGATGGTGGAGACTGTTAGTGGTAAGACGACAGGAGCCGCGTTCTGCTGCATGGGAAGCACTGTACACTGACCAAAGTCATCCACAAAGCGATGACTTCAGCAGTGGTCTGCAGCGTGAAGCACAGAATGTACCATTGGATCTCATTTGGATAAATGAATGATCACAATAACATTCTGATAATCCATGCATTAATATTTAGGTGACCTAGCTTTAGACATAAGGCTCAACAAACAAAACCCCTTGTTTGATCGTCCACCCTTGCCTTGTGACGTGTTGCTTGCATCTGCTTTTGTGTCATGTTGATGATTTTGCTTGCTTTTAAAGCGTTGATTCAGGATGAATCGGTGCCTTGAGGTAACTTTTCCACTGAATACTGAAAACAGACCCCCCTGAAACATTATAGAGTGTGAAGAGAGAAGACCCATCGGAAGAAGCTAATGCTTTGAAATATTGCAATAAAGAAGACTGAACATCAACAAAGACTTAGTGTCTGCTGTGAGAACCATCTGTCGGTCACTAGGAAATACTTTTGAGCGTCTCAAATAGAAATCTGTGTTTCTTATTGAGATAGATAAGAATCAAACGCAGATAAGAAGAATCGACAATATACACTATTATGTTCATTTGTATTTATATTGTATTTGTGCAATCAATTGTGAATTATTGTAAGTATCTACATCTCTATGAACCATGTTTCTGTTCTTTTAACATAATTATAAATGTTGAAGTACTGAACATTTAGGATTATTAAGGTAAGTATAGATGTTATCAATATGTTGAATATATGACTTTCTATACTTGTTATATCTTGTAAAATAATAGTAGTAGAAGCATAAAGTTCTAGGTCATGTTCTAATTAAGTGGTGGCTAAATCTTTAGACCCAGGAGTGCACTTCCATGCCGGGCTTTCTGACTGCAAAGCCATAATGGGAGAGTCAGCGGAGCTGGAGTGTAAAGTGAGCAGCGAAGACTGTAAAGGAATCTGGTACAAAGATGGAGACGAGGTGAGCAGAGACAGAGGGATATTAAATCACTGCTACAATTATTCATGTCATTTTATTTTACAGATTAAAGTCGATGCAGAGGGGATCACTATTACTCAAGATGGAAGTTTCCACAGGCTAAAAATTCACAAGGTTACTGAGGAATTTGGAGGGAAATATAAATTTGAAGCCGATGGACGCAAAACAGAGGCCATGATAGTAGTAGAAGGTAAGTATGAGCAAAACCTTGTATATGGGCAACTGATTAACCCTGTAGAACCCAGACATAACAATATTTGTTGAAAAGAATCATAAGTGCTATTTTTGGAAAGCAGCCTTTAATGACCAAATATGGCAATGTAGCATGTTTGCTTTTTTGAGTGCATACATTAGTAAATGCATTAAACCAACAAGTCCTACTTCTTTTAAGATTAAGGTTAATTAAGGGATCCTTGCATCACCAGTTACAGAACCATAATGAAGAGCACACAGCACAGGATAAATTAACGACAACTCTCTACCAAATAAAATAAAATAAAACTCTAGTATGAAATGAAAACATGTATACAAAAATACTGTATATACAGTAATTTGCCATAATGGTCGAACTTCATGCTGCATATTTGTAACAGAGGGTGCTACGGGGTTAAAATAAAACAATAAAACAACACTTTTTTTCTTTCTATTTTAGACCCACCGCGATTTGTGGCTGAAGATCTTGAAACATTTAAGACCCCAGTGACGGTGAAAAAGGGTCAAAAGGCAACCTTTAAACTCCCCTTTGTCGGTCGGGACCCGATCAAAGTGCAGTGGTATCTGGAGGGCGAGGAGCTATCCGACGATTCAAACATAAAGATCGAGCACACTGAAGGCTGCTCCCGCCTCCTTCTGACCAAACTGCAGCGCAAAGACAGCGGCGAAGTCAAGATCAAACTGAAGAATGAGTTTGGAACAATGGAAGCCTTGACTCAACTCATTGTGCTTGGTATGTCACCCAGTTTGACCTTGCACAGTATAGGGGTTTCATGTACAGCAGCCATTCCCAAACTCAGTAACACCGAGGCCCCCTTAAAAATCTGACGGGTCTGCGTGGCCCCCCAAAATAATAACCAAGAAGACAACATTAAGAATAGGCTCTTCTGGTTATTTTATTTTGGGGAAATAGCCTCTGCTACAAACATTGTAATACAAAAATGATTACAGTGGATTATTCAAGTCAAATAATGAACACATATTTTAATATTACAAACAAAACATTATAAATGTAACATTAATTTTTTTTTAATGACCTCCCGCGGCCCCCCTGCAGTACCCCACTTTGGGAGACACTGATGTACAGTATACAGAAAAAGTAGTTTTTAGAGTAATTCATTTGTATTTCTAGTAATTTGTATTTCTGTAAAGTCAAGAAGAAACCCCACGTCCTTTTATACTTAACTTGCTTCTGTATTATGCTAAAGCTAGAGATTTTAGAGATTTTCTAGAGATTTTCTAGAGATTTTCTAGAGCTACAGATCTCTCAATCTTAATTCTTAAAAATTCTTTAGTAAACAACAATCTAATCCACACTTTTAACCAACTACTTTCTCAAAGATAAGCCCACTCCACCGATGGGGCCTCTAGAGATTGTTGAGGCTTCCGCTTCAGTGGTTGACTTCAAGTGGAGACCCCCAAAAGACAGTGGCGGCTGTAAAATTGACAATTACATCCTGGAACGAAATCAGATTGGACGCAACACGTGGAAGAAAGTTGGCCCTATTGGTCCAGAGGCAAAATACAGGGACACAGACGTCGACCACGGCAGAAGGTACTGCTATCGCCTTCGGGTGGAGACTGAGATGGGAACGAGCGAACTGTTTGAAACAGAGGATATTCAAGCTGGAACCAAAGGTATTTTTTTTATTGTATTGTAGACGGCAAAATAAAATATGAGGTATTAATTGCTAGAACTGTTTTTTTTTTTTTACCGTAATCTGAGTACATTCCCGACTGTCTTAAAACAAGATTTGCAAATGGGACAAAACCCCTCCATCCATTCATTTTTTTTTTTTACCGTAATCTGAGTACATTCCCGACTGTCTTAAAACAAGATTTGCAAATGGGACAAAACCCATCCATCCATTCATTTTCTTCCACTTAATTTGCATCACTGAGCACACTGCACCGATTCGCCTGTCCATCTCGCAGTCCATCCTTCCCTCACTTGTGTACAAGACCCCGAGATACTTTAACTCCTCTCCACCCACCTGGATAGGACAAGGCTCCTCTTTCCGGACAAGCACTGTGGCCTCAGATTTGGAGGTGCTGATTCTCATCCCAGCCGCTTCACACTCTGCCGCAAACCGTCCCAGTGCATGTTGCAGGTCCTGGTTCGTTGGAGCCAACAGGCCGCGCTTTGACCAATCAGAGCTGATGATTAGAACACAGTTAAAGAGGAGCCAGGGCGGGTAGAAAACAAGTGGATTTAAGAAAAAAAGCTCAGGATGGCAAGGGACAATTAAATCCCCACAAAATCCGACCTTTATGAAAGCATTAGGTTGTCTCTCAGCTGAGGTCAAGCTGTTTTAGTTTACATTGGAATTTAGTCTGCAGTACCACGGGCACCCCCGGTACCCATTGGTGGGACAGCTATGAGCTAGTAATACCCTATCCAGATATTGTTATAGATCCATGGGTCGAAGGCCTTCTTAAAATCCACAAAGCACATGTGGGACAGGTTGGGTGAACTCCCATGATCCCTCAAGTACCCGATGGAGCATATAGAGCTGATCCAGTGTTCCGTGACCGAGACAAAACCAGTCTTATTTCAAGAACACTTGCTTTATTTTCGTTTTCCAAGGGAGACATTTCTTGCATCTTTTTAAAACAAGATAATTTTGCTTATGGCAAATCTTGTTTTAAGGCATTCATAATGTGCTCAAAGGTACATTTTACCAAATGTTAGCATTTTTAAACATAGTTTTCATAACTTTTTGCAGCGTGTTTATGTTATTATTATAATTTTTTCATAGTTGGATTAACCCACTGTCACAATTGTGTAATGTTGTCTTGCAGCTTATCCGGGGCAGCCATCAGCACCAAAAGTTGTCAGTGCTTTCAAGGACTGCATCAATCTGACTTGGTCTCCTCCTTCCAACACGGGGGGAACTAATATTCTGGGATACAACCTTGAAAAACGCAAGAAGGGCAGCAATCTGTGGGGAATGGTGAATCCCCCTGATGAGATGATCCGATCAGGTTTATTCTTTATTATCTTCATATTTTATATATATATGTATAGCATGCAACTGCCATTAGCTGTAAATTGACGGCTCTGGGTGTTCTGGTGTGAAGTCAAAACTCTAGGCACATGAGGTCTGTGGGACTGGTGATATCTTCGAACATATAAAACACATGAAAAAAATACCTCCAACAAACCTCTTTTTATAGAGCTGAGTCCACCCACTGAAGTCAGGAAAGTCAACATGACTATTATCTAATTGGTGGAAAAATAATGAACAGTGCAGGTGCTCAAAGTGATCCCTGCTTTGTTCGGTCCTCATGTTCACATGTCGGCATAGAAGGAAAATAATAAGGTGCACTTTATGATTTATGATGAATAATATCCATCTCCAGCTCAGTTTGAAACTGAGTGCTCTTTGCATTTGCCCTTATGTGACACTCACGCAAATGTAAGTCCACGTGAACTTCAAAAGTATTGTTCCATTTGCAAAGGCCATGTGACTGTCCTCCCATGGCAGTGTGGGGACATCACTAGCAACCTACAGTAAGGTTAGGTTGGTTTGGTTGCTCTGGTTTCCCCTACCACCAGGATCATCTACAATAGGTGAGGGTTGAATGAGTGTGTGTTTGTGAGTGTGACCGTGGGACTACAGATGGAAATCAGCTCAATATATCTACAATCTGGTATATTTACAACTCCTGCTGGCCATGAATATGCGCTGTGCCATTCAAAGTAAACAAATAAATCCAAACAACAAGACTGGCCCCAGCTTAGAGCTTTTCCAAGTGGGGACAAGCCGAGGCTAGCAGACACAACGCCACATGCAAAGCTGCTGCCAAAGACACAGCGAGGGACAGAGCAGCTGATCGAGTAAACACAGCAGCTGCCGCACCTGCCCCGGCTGTATCCAGGAAGTTTGTAGAAAGTAAAGCGGCTCTGACTCTCAGACAACAACTGGATTAACGAGATACTGATGCCGATGGATTTTCTGCTTGGACACTCGATAAGGACACTGATGCTAGCAGGGAAGCGTAATACCATTCTCTAGGAAAGAGAACAAGGCTGACTTTTTCTATTGTGTTTAATTCTCACGTCCTTTTCCTTTCGCTGTTGATGCTGCATGGCTATTTAATTGGTTTTAAAAGCTATAAAATGATACTGCAAGTTTGGGAGTAAATGATTTTGTAGAGTGGCCTAAAGAAACTAAATAAAACAAAATATATTACTTCAGTTTTATCGTTGCATTCGAAGTGTGTGATGTGATGATTAGCAAAACACTGTAACATTTGTCTAATTTCTTTGCCCACAGGAAAACTATGTCCTGTCAAAGATGTGGTTGAAGGAATGGAGTATGAATTCAGAGTGGCTGCCATCAACAACTCAGGAGCAGGAGAATTTAGTGTTCCATCTGAGTTTGTCTTTGCCAGAGACCCTAAAAGTAAGAGGACAAGAATAAGAGCAGGCTTTTTCAGGGTGCTTGCTCTTTTTCCAAATGAATATTCCAGACTTTTTTTAAACTGACATTTTTTTTCCCAAGATGCATTTCTGTTGACCACTAGGCTAGCTATGTGTCAATAGACCTCAGCAGTGACATCACGAAAATGTACCAGACAAGACTAAGCAAGCGTTGATTGAACATAATTCCATTACGCTAACACAGTACAGTTAGTACAATTATAGTTTTATAGCCTACCTTCCTATTTCTCATTTCACAATGCCTTTGAGCATACTGTAAAAATTCTACCTTACATTTGTTTCCCATACTTTATTAAGACTTTCACATAAAATTCGAGACTTTTCAAGGTCTGGAAGACAGTGTTTCAAAATTCCGTACTTATTAAGACTTTCAAACTTCTTTTGGTCCTTTTGTTAAACGCTTTGTGACTAAGGTCTGTGAAAGGCGCTGTATGAATAAAGATTACTTACTTATTTACTTACTTAAAATCACATTTTGAAGATATGTAAATTATTCTAAATTATTTAGAATAATTGCAAACAGAGTCAAAATATACATGTCAATGTTAGTATACTGTCAATATTGCCATCGACATAATATAAAGCTTACTTACAACAAGATATGTACATTTAGAACATGCAAAACTGAGTCAAGGAATACTTGTCAATATTGCCCTGAAAGTTAGAAAACTTGTCAATGTTGCCCTGAAGGTTAGAAGATTCGGCTTAGCTTAACATATTTCTGACATTGCAGAGCCCCCAGGCAAGGTCATCGACTTCAAAGTGACAGACTCCACTTACACAACCCTGTCCTTATCGTGGATCAAACCCAAAGAGATTGAGGGAGAGGAGGACGAGGCCAAGGGTTATTTTGTGGAGGTGCGCCCTGCGGAGAACACAGACTGGGACCGCTGCAACACAAACGCCATCACAATGACGTCGTACACGGTCAAAGGACTCAAGTCTATGGGCATGTACTGGGTCAGAGTCACAGCCATCAATGAGGGAGGAGAGGGGGCGCATCAAGAGCTGGACAACTACATCCTGGCTATGCCTCCGCCAGGTAAGAGGCAAAACTTGTTCGGAAAAATCTTTAAATACATACACAAAAAATCCCCCTTTCTTCTCTAGTGCGGCCGAGATTCACAGATGTGAAGATCAAGAGTTTTATGATTGTAAGGGCTGGAAATTCTGCAAGATTCAACATTAACTTTGAGGTAATGTATCTAATAAAACTAATTCTAATTATCTATCACAATATATTTGACAGGTTTATAATGATTACATTTTCTGTTTAACATTTTAATTGCACTACAGTATAACGTATTTATACTTTGCTTCTTTATTAAGCTAAAGATAAAGATTGAATTACATTTACATATTCAGTTATGCAATACCCAATACACACTATCTTGTGATGCAAGAAAAAATGATCTTAATATTAATCTTACTAGGTTAATGCCAATGTTTCTGTAAAATGTGTCATCTTTGGACATGCATAATTTTTTGTTTATTTGACAGGGAAAGTGTACATTAATAAATATTACTGTAAATGTACCAGAATTAGCTATTTTTCACCCGTTGTCCCTGGACAGATTTAAAATTTCACCCTAATGTGAATTCAGCCTATACCTCAGTTGTAGTAGGGATAAAGCCTTTCGGTCAGGCATTATTTAGCACTAAACTTCAGGTACACGCCATAATTTTTACTCCCATCTAGCATGAGATCAGATATAGCAGTCAACTCTCTAGTGCCACGCAGTTCACAAAAAGTATTACACTATAAGCTACAGTAGCCTTCAAAGGACAATATGAATATGAAAAGGAGCTAGCTAAAACATGTTTCTTGTCAGAACGCCAGTGTCTAGATTTTTGCATGATTCTTTTTCTAAAATATTCTTGCATGTAATTCTTTTACATAACTGTGGTCCTCCATGATCCCTTCTTCAAACTTGTCAGGGCACGGTAAAAGCAACAATCTTAGTAGCACCTGTGAGATCATGTGGCATTGAAAACGCGATTCTTGCGTTTTCACTTGTCCCTTATCACCAATGTATTTCAAGATGGCCTGGAGAGTCCGCCAGCTCTCCGGTCACATTCTAAGCATAACAACAATTCAATATTATGGTGGAGGTGAATAATCTTAAAAAGGTCACATTTGTGATTGGTTACCATGTTTTTTTTCAATTGGACCAACTGTAAAAATGGCCGATGTCTACCTTTACTAAAACTATTACTACAACATTACCATGACTACGACTACTACTAATACTACCAGATTCTCATTAATGATCTTTTTGTGTGTTTTACAAGGCTTCCCCTTGGCCTGAGGTGACCTGGCTTAAAGATGGCGTCCCTGTTTCTAAGAAAGTGACCATCAGTAACGCAGAGGGCATGTCCCAGCTGCTGATCGCGTCTGCCGAACGCTCCGACACCGGCATCTACACCATTGTTGTCAAAAACATTGTTGGTCAAGAAACATTCAGCATTGAAATTAGAGTCACAGGTAAAATGGTCGATCCTTCTACACAGGGCAGGGAATCTATGCGTTTTTTCTTCCTCCCACTCCTTTTTGAGTTTGAACCCTGTTTAGATTATGATAAGTAATAAGTAAGTAGTAATTGTCAATGAATGATATGTCAGAACATTCTACGTACAAATATCAGCACATACAATTTTCTATCATAATTAATTAACAATAATATTTGATGTACATTGAACTCAAAATAAATAAACACTCAACTCAACTTCAATCAAGTCAACTTCTGCACTGCAAAAAATTATGAAAAATTAGGTACTAATTGCTCAAATCAAGTCTTGCCAATGGGATAAAGCCATTTAAAGTTGTTTCAAGAACTGTCTGTTGCTTTATTTTCTCCTTTAAACAGAGACATTTATTTTACCTTTTTAAAACAAGATCATTTTGCTTTGTCCCAAATGTGCTCAAATTAAGAAAATGTTTTGCTGAATTTGAGCATTATTTTTTAATTATTTGCTGTCATTTTTTGAGAGAATGAAAGATAACCAAGCGTCAGACACTGAGTAACCTCTATTTACTTATTTCCACTTTCTATATAAAATGTACAAAGGTTTCAGGATTTGAGAGTCAACAAAAAATAGAAGAGATACAAGAATCTTTATAACCCCACACGGAGGAAACTGAGATTTTTAACAAGTTGAGGATACAAAATATTATTCTTTCAACTGATAATTTTTCTCACATTTTCTTGGAAGACTAAAATATGTGTAAATGTATACATTCACTAGCTTCAGCCTGCTGTAAAGTTAAGTCTCTATGTGTGTAATTATACAAGTGACAGAAATAAACGTCCTATGTAAGAAAAACAATACAAACAAAAACAGAGAATTGTGTTGCCTGTAATTGAAAGCAGGTTGGATTACAGCCACTGCCACTTGGCAAGACGGTGTGATGTACTTCTTTTAAGATTTTTGAAACATTATTATTTACCTTTCCAGACGAGCCCAAGCCTCCAGGCCCAGTGGAACTGGATGAAAACGTCCCAGGGACAGTCACTATTTCCTGGACTGCATCTCCTGATGAGAAGAAAGACGACAGGCTGCACTACATGGTGACCAAACGTGACTCACACAAAAGACAGTGGCACACAGTCGCAGATCGAATCTTCAACAACAAGTTCACAGCCTGCAACATCATGCCGGGACGCGAGTACCAGTTCAGAGTCTACGCCAAGAACGACATGGGCTCCTCAAAACCATCCGAGTCTACAAAATGGCTGATTCCTGCTAAAAAGGGTAGGCAACAACATTCCATTTAAACTATAGTTAATAGTTCCACTACACTGCAAAAAGTGATGAAAAATAAGACTATTTCATATTAAGTCAATAATGGCTCAAATTTGGCTAAATCTATCATAATTTGAGGACATTTTGACTGACTTAAAACCAGATTTGCCAATGGGGAAAACACAATGATCTTGCTTTAAAAAGATACAAGAAATGTCTCCCTTGTGATGAGAAAATTAGGCAACATTTATTGACTTAAGACTAAATGGTTTTGTCCAATTGGAAAACAATGTTTTTAAACAGTCAAAACGTGCTCAAAAAAAGAACCACTTGATTCAAGCTATTATTACCTCATATTTTATCATTTTTTGCAGTGTAGGTTTAACATAAACATAGCAGCATTGCAAAAATCAACATTCCGATCAACATTCAACAACATTATATCTACTGGCTCAAAGGCACACTATTTAGTTATTGTTTGTATTGAAAAATAAACAGAAACATAAAGAACTAACATATATAACGATCTCCTTTAACAATGTAAAAATGTAGGCCACTACATTATAAGGGTCTTAAACGTTCTTAAATTGTATCTAAGGCTAGCGCTCATCAATAAATAGAATTGTTTTTGCCAGGCGGTTAAGGAGTAGCTGTCATTTTGGTCCTCAGAGAGTAACTCTGGGTGAAAACGACTGCTACTCTATTTTTTTTCCCTTAACCCCATAACTTGTTTTGTTTTTATTCCAGAGAAGTTCACTGTGACCCTGCCTGAATCCAAACCTTGTGACCTCCAGTGTGCGCCGAAATTCATCATGCCTCTGAAGATGCACGCAGCGCCTCAGGGCTATGAGTGCTACATGAGCTGTGCCATTAAAGGAGACCCCACCCCACATATCACCTGGTACCGGAACAACCTGAGCCTAAACACTAACACCAACTACTTCATCTCCAACACGTGTGGCGTCTGCTCCATGCTCATCCTGAGGGTAGGCCCCAAAGACAGCGGCGAGTACAAGGTGGTCGCGGAGAACAATCTGGGACGCGCCGAGTGCACAACCAAACTCACAGTGAGAGGTGAGAGCCAACCCTAACCCTAACCTAACATTAAAACGTTACACTGCAAGAAGTGATAAAATATGAGGAAATAATTGCTTGGATTGAGCGGTTTTTATCTTAATTTGAGTACATTCTGACTGCCTTAATGCAAGATTTTCCTCTTGGACAAAGTCAAGAACTTTAGCTTTATCTTCTCATTTCAAGGGAGATACATCCTGTATCTTTTTGAAACACAATAATTTAAAACACATTGGCAAATCTTGTCTTTAAGTGAGTCAAAATGTGCTCAAATCAAGATACTTTTGTACAAATTGTAGCAATCTTTGACATATCTTTCATGCAGTGTATGGAGCTTTTCATTCATATTCTGTGGTTGTTTCCAGAATGATGAGCATCGACGATGATGAAGGACTCTATTCAAGATTCTCCGAAACGAAAAGTTGCTCAATATTACTCATTACATTGTAATCGTTTGTCCGCTGGCTGTTTGCTTTTTCTTGTGTTTTAGAACTTAACAAAAGATTGAAGAAAGTACAGTAAAACAATGAATGACTTTTGACAAAGAAATGTTATGATTGGAGAGCTCAATGAGTATTTAACGTTTCAAATGTAACCCAAATCCGTGACATTAAAATGTATTTATAAACAAATGTTTCAGTTGGCGCTGACATAATAATCAATTCAAAAATACATGATTAAGGCTTTACCACATTTTGGTGTCTGTTTACGTTTTCTGAAGCTTTGTCTAGAATTGACATGAATTGTTAGGTTTATTATTGTCAAACATTGTAGTCACACAAGTTGGCCTCCTTTTAAAGAAACAATTCTTAGACATTTACATGTTTATGTTGATAATTTATGTCTGCTCTTGTATAATGTGTCTGGGGTCAGGCTCTAGTCCAAGTTTAGAGTCACCGAAGAAGAGAGGGTCAACACTTCTACTAAATCACGACTGACCAGAACAGGATGACACTTCAAAGGAAAATATTCAGTTTATTGTTTAATAAAGTTTTAAATGCAACAAATTCTGCCCCGGACTGCCCCCTCATTTTCTCATCAAATTGACATTATTCTTAATTCAAAAAGTATAAATAGTGATAAGATTACTGTATATGAAATGAGTTGTTTGGTGTATTCATTTAATATTTTAAAAGAGTTACTGATTATTGAAAATTTTAATAAATAAACAATCAACAGGAAGCATAATTGTCTTACCTCCTTGCTGAATCTTACAGTCATGCGAAGAATGAGTCAAATGATGTTGAGCTCCTGACACAAACCTAGACAAATCTCTGAAGACTTGGACGTCATTAAGACTGCCCCTACTCTCCCTGGTTCCATGGTGGCGCTGAAATTCCGGTTTTGAGGGAGGGATTAGTTATGTCAAATGCATACATTTCCTGCTCTACCTCCTTTTTAAGAAGAGTGCCACACACGCCTGGGCCAAAGTGCACGGTGGTAACCTATCCCCATGAGGCGAGGGGGAAAAGCCCTGGGTTAAGTGACTGTCTCTGAAAGACTTTATTGCCTTTGAAATCGGGGAGGACAGAGAAACAGCAGCAGCCAGACGCAGGAACAGAGGAGAGCACTCTTAAATTAAAGTAAGTACTGTTTTCTAAATATAAAAACCTTTTGCTATAACTATTAACAACAGTTCTGAATTATAATTGATAGTTGTTATATATATATAAATAAACAGCAGGCAGAACCTGGGTGTGTTTGTGTGATTTTGTGTGTGTCTTAATGTAATATTTATTTGACTGAAAATAATAGTCATGGATTATTACGTCCATGTCAGATTATTAACAGTAAAGAAGGCATTCTGTATGTGCATAGTACAGAGTGTAGTCCAGAGGAATACAGTTACATACATATGTTCTTACACATTGCTCAGAGACCCTCTCTCTATTGCCCGCAGCAAATGCTATTTTTTCTCCAGACAAATTTAGACGACATGTGGCATATTTGAGAGAAGTACAAAATTCTTCAAAAGATGCGGCTCAACGCACATAACTCAACAAAATAGTTGTTAATCAATGTCTTGATAAACAAATAATCTGAAATCAAATATTCATTTAATTTACGTATTTTTTTTAAACTAAATTCAATTCCATTAATTCTCTTATAGCCCTATGTCACAGCAGCAATTATCGTTACACAATTAGGACTTTACAAAACCGTCAAATTTGCCAACACAGATCAGAGAATCAAACAGTTCAAACACAAGAAATGCAATAGAAAAAAACACATACAGCCATTGGTCCATAAGGGACAGATCACCAATGTCTATACATGTGGGTAAATGTCCATAAATATTGTTGAATGTCAAGTGTCCTGGATCATCTACATGGAATTGTATGTGGAAAAAAAAAAAAAAAATGTTTGTGAATTACCATTTTAATTTCACATAATTATAATACAATGAGGAATTCTGCAAACACAACTGTACTTCTTATACTTTAGGGAATAAATGTATTGACCTAAACACATAAACAGGTGCTAAATGAATGCGTGTGCCTCAGCTACAGTAGACACGCTGTAAAGTGTGGGCCATGTAACTCGAAGACCTCTCACTGTTTCTCCTTCACTAAAGTCGGGGCTGGAAAAATGAGACACACATTTTCGGTTGAGTTTGAGTTTGAATATGATATACACAGATAGTGATTTTAGGACGGATCCAGAATCACTTTCTGTACATGATAGATGATTGGTTTATGAGGTATGTGACCCCCTCGGCAAAATTAGGCTGGAATGTCAAAATGAGGCCAAGGCATTTGGGACACTTTCATTCCTGAACAGTCCAAAGCAGATTGCCGCCATCTCAGTGTGGATGTTGTCATGTTTTGCTTTATTTTTAATTTTTTTTCATAACATATCTACAATTAAGAGTAATTAAGAGATAATTTTATAATCATCCCATTTACATCAGATTAGGAATGAGGAGCCCAAAGCATAAGACTAATGAACAATATCTCTAAACTAAAATAAGATAAAACTCTTATCTTTAGCATGAGAAGCAGGTGTAAAATGTCCAACTTTAGCAAACTAAAGAAGCAAGTGTAAAATCTCTAACTTTAGCATAATATAGAAGCAATTATATAATATCTAAGCAAGTACTGTGTATTCTAGTGCAATGAAAATATAGTTGTATGTATACATACATGTTAGCATGTGGGCGGCACGGTGGCTGAGTGGATAGCACTCTCGCCTCTCAGCAAGAAGATCCTGGGTTCGAATCCCGGTCGGACCAGGGCCTTTCTGAGTGGAGTTTGCATGTTCTCCCCGTGTCTGCGTAAGTTTCCTCCGGGTACTCCGGTTTTCCCTACCACTAAAAATATGTCCAATAGTTCTGTAACCGCTTTGAGACTCAGATCTGCAGTGAAAAGGCGGTATATAAATAAAGATTACTTACTTACTTACTTAGCAGCATGAGACTATGGGACAAAGTGACAGTGGACACATGTGGTTTCATATTGCACAATCTGACATTATTTCAATATATCGAACATATGCACAACATACAAGGTCAGGCCGACAGTGTTTTATAGTCCTAATAGTTAATCAAACAAACTACTTTGTTTAAAGTTACAGGATTAAAATGATATTCTTGAAAATCATAAGTTAAATCATAACTTTTCGGTGGTGTGGTGTGGTGTGTGCTCCTCATTTTTACTGTTCTGTAACTGGTGCTGCAACACTGAAACTTACCCACTATGGCACAAATAAAGGATCTCTTAATCTTAATCCCTTCAGAGACACTGGTCTTCAGGCCAAAATGTTTAAAATACGTAAAACCAAGGAGGAGGAGCCGACAGCCCCAGGCCAGGGTAAGTGAACATTGTGGACATTAGTGATGTATTATTTCTGTTTGATCTTATTGATGGTGATGCTCATGTTTGTGACGACAGTGAGGATAAAGAAAAAGTCCCGAGTGCCTGGGGTGATGATCACACAGTTTGTGGAGGAGCTCCCCTCAGGAATGACCACGCCAGACTTCACCCGCAAACCCATCGCTCTCACTCTGCAGGAAGGTGACTCTAAACTCAAGTCAACCACCAGCCACCGACCACCAAACACCAAACACCGACCACCTACCACCAACCACCTACCACCGACAACCAACCACCAAACACCAAGCACGAGCCACCGACCACCTACCACCGACAACCAACCACCAACCACCAACCACCTACCACCTACCACCTACCACCAACCACCTACCACCGACAACCAACCACCAACCACCAAACACCAAGCACGAGCCACCGACCACCTACCACCGACAACCAACCACCAACCACCTACCACCTACCACCAACCACCTACCACCGACAACCAACCACCAACCACCAACCACCTACCACCAACCACCTACCACCGACAACCAACCACCAACCACCAACCACCTACCACCAACCACCAAACACCAAGCACGAGCCACCGACCACCTACCACCGACAACCAACCACCAACCACCAACCACCTACCACCTACCACCTACCACCAACCACCTACCACCGACAACCAACCACCAACCACCAAACACCAAGCACGAGCCACCGACCACCTACCACCGACAACCAACCACCAACCACCTACCACCTACCACCAACCACCTACCACCGACAACCAACCACCAACCACCAACCACCTACCACCAACCACCTACCACCGACAACCAACCACCAACCACCAACCACCTACCACCAACCACCTACCACCGACAACCAACCACCAACCACCAAACACTAAGCACGAGCCACCGACCACCGACAACCAACCACCACCAACCACCAAGCACGAGCCACCAACCACCAACCACCAACCACCAAGCACGAGCCACCGACCACCTACCACCGACAACCAACCACCACCAAACACCAAGCACGAGCCACCGACCACCAACCACCAACCACCAAGCACGAGCCACCGAACATCTACCACCAACAACCAACCACCAACCACCTACCACCGACAACCAACCACCAACCATCAACCACCAAACACCAAGCACGAGCCACCAACCACCTACCACCGACCACCAAACACCAACCACCAATCACCAAGCACGAGCCACCTACCGGCAACCACCGACCACCAACAGTCAACCACCACGAAAACACCGACCGCAACCCACCAACAGCCAACCACTAACCCCGACCACCAATCACTGGCCACGACCACAAGCCATGACCACCACCCACAAACCAACAGCCACCAACCACCGACCATGAGCCATCAGCCACGACCCTCACCCACCTCTGTCTCAAACACCAAGCACGAGCCACCGACCACCGACAACCAACCACCAACCACCTACCACCAACCACCTACCACCGACAACCAACCACCAACCACGAGCCACCGACCACCTACCACCGACAACCAACCACCAACCACCTACCACCAACCACCTACCACCGACAACCAACCACCAACCACCTACCACCGACAACCAACCACCAACCACCTACCACCTACCACCGACAACCAACCACCAACCACCTACCACCGACAACCAACCACCAACCACCAAACACCAAGCACGAGCCACCGACCACCTACCACCGACAACCAACCACCACCAACCACCAAGCACGAGCCACCGACCACCAACCACCTACCACCAAGCACGAGCCACCGACCACCGACAACCAACCACCACCAAACACCAAGCACGAGCCACCGACCACCAACCACCAACCACCAAGCACGAGCTACCGACCACCTACCACCGACAACCAACCACCAACCACCTACCACCGACCACCTACCACCGACAACCAACCACCAACCACCAACCACCAAACACCAAGCACGAGCCACCAACCACCTACCACCGACCACCAAACACCAACCACCAATCACCAATCACCAAGCACGAGCCACCTACCGGCAACCACCGACCACCAACAGTCAACCACCACGAAAACACCGACCGCAACCCACCAACAGCCAACCACTAACCCCGACCACCAATCACTGGCCACGACCACAAGCCATGACCACCACCCACAAACCAACAGCCACCAACCACCGACCATGAGCCATCAGCCACGACACTCACCCACCTCTGTCCTCTGCTCAAACCGTTCTCATTCTCTTTTACAGGTAAACCGGCCATTTTCAGGGCCATTGTTATCGGCAACCCGACTCCCGATGTGACCTGGGTGAGAAACAATGGAGAAATCACTGAGGACAATTACATTATCACCTTTGACAAAAGTTCTGGTGAACATCAACTACAGGTTTGTTTGTTTTTATTTATGAACCACTAGTCACTTTACCTGCTATAGTATGACTACAGTATTACACATTCTTTTTATCTGATAATTCTGTCCTGGAAATCCTCTAGTTACTTTACCTACTGCTTTCATCACTATTGTTTACTCTGGTATAATTCTCCCCTGTACAAAAGAAACATCTGTAAATACATCCTGATGCTGCTGACTACAGTGTATACTCCACAAGCGACTTATCCTTGAACCAAGTGCAATTATAGCTCCAGAGTTTTAGTTTATCATCAAATTATGTTATTATTTTATTATCTAATATCTCAAATATTGGATCCTGTTTGATGTGTGCAACCTGAGTGCTCTTATTCTGTGTAGATGCCAGCTTTGGTATCAGACCAGGCGGATACTTACAAGTGCTATGCAAGAAATGAGTACGGAACTGCTGTGGTCACGGCAACTCTGAATGTCATTGAAGGTAACATGAGTGTGTGTGCGTGTGCGTGTGCGTGTGCGTGTGCGTGTGTGTGTGTGTGTGTGTGTGTGTGTGTGTGAATGAGGAGACGCATGAGTAAGGTATTGTGTGCCAAACAAGAAATATATTTATGCTTTTTGTATCCTTTTTTTTCTTTCATCTTTTGTTAATAAAATAATACTTATGTTTTGCTGTGCAATTTATTTTTTTGTTTATCATTTGTTCCATATGTCTGCATGTATGTAAGGATTATGTTTAAAAATTCAATACAAATATTGGCAAAAAATACAAATTGGAAGGTAACATAAGATCGGATATGTGATTTTGTTGTATTTAACATTTCAAATCTTTTATCTACAGTTGGTTATAAGAAACATAAAGCCCTTCAAGCCTCACGGACAGGTAGATTCATTGTATATCAGACATATACAGTATATAATTATATATAATATTAATAACGAATCATGCCTAAAATTTCTACTTCTTTACCAGCAATTCGGGAGTTACCTGAAGATTTCAAAAAAGGCCTGAAAAAGTAAATGGGGAAACCATAAATAATAGGTTAAATAGATCATGTCTTTGGTTATTTTTCACATTGGCATTTTTCCATCTTCCCAGTGTGGAGTTTGACACTAAGGAAGAGGAAAAACCAGAGATTGATGAGAAATTCTGGGAATTGCTGATGAGTGCAGAAAAGAAGGATTATGAGAAGATTTGCAGCCAGTACGGAGTGACAGACTTCAGAGGTATGCTGAAGAAACTTAATGAAAAGAAGGAGGAGCGACAGAAAGACACAGAACGGGTATAGTGGCTGTAAACAAATATGAATATGAAAATGATCACATAAATATATATATGATGTATGAACACATGTGAATGAATGCAGGTGGTGGAAAGACTATGCAACCTCAAGCCAGTCGAATTGAGAGATGACGGCAATGCAGAGTTTGAACTAGAGATGTCACTGAAAGACGCAACCAGTAAAATCTTCTTGTACAAGGTAAAGAAGTCCTACCTACTGCCTTCAATACTTGCTAATGGTTTACATTTATTGACTTGTTTTCATCCTAAGTTGATTCAGCTGTTATCTGTAGCCATCTTGATTGGTAAAAAGACTTGACAGGATCTACAGCAAGTTGAGGCTGAGCAAAGTTTTAAATAAGAAACATCATGCATTATTACTTTACTTTTCTATTATTATTACTTCTTACTCTCACTAGTTTCTTTTTCATTTCATGTTTTATAATATTGACTATTTTTAAGAATAAATATCTCATGATGACAGGAATACGACGGGTAAAAGATGCTTTCCGTCTGTAATTCCCTATGCGAACAGCAGAGGTCACTCAAAAAGCTCAAAGCTCAAAACAATATTTTTCTATAAGGCAGGGTTACACTTGGTCCAAGTCCAGATGCATTGTGATTCAAGACACATGCAAATAATGATGATAATATTATATTTTTCCTCCATTTTGTTATCAAAAAACATTTAAATTCCAAATTTAGATTGTTTCTTCTATGTTTACCAAGAGTCTGCAACCATTTGTATATAATAACTACAGAAAGTCATTATATCGTACAGTATCGTACAGTATCCCGGCGTCTAAAATAAAGATTTCTAGTTAAAATAATCAGGATCATGTGTTAAATTCTGTAATCATTGTGTGAGCTACATGAAAGGGGATGTTGAGCTACTAGTAGCTTCCGAATCAGGATGAAGACCCCTGACATGTACTGTTTTGACACATAGGACGGTGTGATGGTGCCTTTTGATCCAGAGACCGAGATTAAACACGGACTGAAACAAGTGGGAAAGAAGTTTGTGTTCAGTATAAACGGAGTGAACCCTGAGGACGCAGGTCTGTACCAGGTGGTCGTGGATGGAGTCAGTGTCTTCTCCACAGACTTGAAACGTAAGTTAAAACCTAAACCAGTGATTTAGATTCAGATTTCAGGTTGCTATATGCACAACTAAAAAAATCATCTTACACTAGAACTCCCAAAGCCGTCAAATCAATATATTCCGGGAAAAATGCCGGGAACTGACATGTAGTGAAAAAAAAAACTATCAAACTTTCCACAATTTTCAAAAGTAAAAAAAAAGTCACATTAAGTATGATAGAAATAAACCAGGTGAAAATACAGTAAAAGTAATGAAGACCAAAAATGCACATGTGATGGGTAAGTACACTTCTAGAGCTAAAAGCCGCCACATTGACTGCTCTAGTGTTCAACACATGGTGCACAAAAGAAAAGAAAAACTGCCTTTGTATACTTATGTGCGACTGTGTATGTGCGGTGTAGTTCCAGGTGCGGAGTTTCTGGTGAAGATAGAAGATGTGAAAGCAGAGGAGCGAGAGGACGCCATATTTGAGTGTGTTCTTTCTCAGCCCTTTACAAAAGTGACCTGGAAAGGGAACAACAAACTCCTGGAACAAGGGGACAAGTTCGACATCATTGTGTCCGAAGACATGCTGGTCCACTCGCTGCTGATCAAAGACTGTTTCGCTCTGGACAAGGGAATTTATTCAGTTACGGCAGGGAATGTGTCCTGCAACGCCTGGCTTGTAGTTGAAGGTATTGTTGAAATGACCTTTTTATTTTGTTTGTTTGTATAGCAAAGTTCATACACAAAGAAACTCAAAGTGCTTAACAAAACAAGACAGAAATATTCACACATTCAATCACTAGCATTCTGTTCATCAAAATTTAGAATCAAAAACATCCATCCATTCATTTTTTTTAAATTTTGGTTTTATTTTGAGAACCAAATGAACGGATGATACACGGGTTTCACTGGACACTGTTTTAACAAAAATATGCAATAGAATTCTATCACTACCACAGAGTATAAGACAGACAAAATCTATATACATATACCCAAACACTTCCCGACCCTACACCCAGTGAGCACCCTTGACTTGACGTTTCTAGACTACAATAAATATGTTTTTCTTCTAATAGTGGATCCAGATCCCAATAATCGCGGAAAGAAGAAGGCTCGCAAAACCACCCGTGCTGGAGGCGGCGGGGCTGATCTCCTGAAGATCGCACAAGAGCAGAATGAAAAGGTTCTGGCAGATAGGGAGGTGCTGATCGCCAAAGCTAAGGCTGACGCTGAAGTAGCCGCCGCAGAAGCCGCCGCCGCTAAGGCTGAAAAGGACGCAGAGGCTAAGGCTAAGGCTGAAGCTAAAGCAAAGGCAATAGCTGAGGCTAAGGCTAAAAAGGCTCAAGCTAAAGCTAAAGCCAAAGCTGAAGCTAAAGCTGCAGCCGGAGGAGAGCCAAAAGAGAAAAAACAAAAAACAAAAGAGAAGGCAAAAGGCGAAGCAGGTGAGGAGGTTGTGGAAGAGGATTCTGATGATGTAGATGAGGGAGATGAGGAATCAGAAGAAGAACTAGAAGAGGGAGAGGAACCAAAACCAAAAACAGAGCTGAAAGAGGGTGAGACTCCAGAGGCAGAGGCTGAAGAAGGAGAAGAAGCTCCAGTCAAGAAGAGGAAGAAGAAAAGAGCTGGCCCCTTGGTGCCTGAGACAGTTGTTGGTGAGAAACATCTGCCATTACATAACCCTCAGCAAGCATGCCAAACTCAGGTCCGTAGGCCAAATCTGGCCCGCAAGACTATGTATAGTTGCCTCTGACATTATTTTCAATTATCATTATTACAGTAACTTGCAGCATTGATGGTAATGGGATACTATGGCAGGTCATACTTCACCTTAAGCTTTTTTTCTCAGGAAAACAACCAAAACTTAATCAATTCTAAAATTCTATAAAGTTTTGATATTCGGCCAAAGATTAATTTTTAATAGTTAAATATCAGTCTTCAATTACATCTCTTCTTTGTGACTGGTCCAGTTGTGGTTGAATCCAAACCTACTGGAAAAGAATATCCAAACATCGGAAGAAGATAAAAATACATTAAAATAAATAATGAAAATACAAGAAAGCCTTCTGGCCCCAACCAGCTCTTATGTTTTTAAATTTGGCCCCTGAACAAAATGAGTTTGTCCCCTATTCTGTATGTTCCAGAGGTTGGAGTATATTTCACAAGTGGTTTGTCAGATGTCACTGCGATCATTGGGACAGACGCTGAGCTGGTTTGCAAACTCAATACTGAGGACTGTGACGGAGTCTGGTACAAAGAAGGAATAGAAGTAAATACAGAATTGGTTCAATGCATTTTGTTAAACACTAAATATGAACCTCTGCGTTTCAGATCACTCCCACAGATGATCTTTGTGTCGTTAAAGAAGGAATGTTCCGCAAAATTATTGTAAAAAATTGCAAAGAAGAAGACGCTGGAAAGTTCAAATATGAAGCTGATGGCCGCAAAACTGAAGCATTGCTCAAAGTTGAAGGTACAATGTTTTTTCAACGTTTTTTATCAAATTAGTTTACTAGATAGTTATATGATAGATAGATGGATGTCTTTATTGATGCCTGTAAGAGAAATTCAGCTGTTCAGCAAGAAAAACACATTCATCCTTACAAAAAAATAAATACTTATTTCTATAAGTTTCTATCAATGGTAATAAAATGAAACAGCACTTTAGGTCCCAGCAGAGGGGATGTAGCCGCTGGGTGCATCAAGCATTAGCATTTTCAAAACAGTGGATTTCTGCTTGGTCTGCTTGGATGGTACCATCCTCTCTGCTCTTGTCTGGATCAGTGTAAAACCCATGAAAACTGTCCTGCATTGTAAAACACAAAACAAAAACCGTTTCAGATTTAAACACATTTAAAAACCTATAACCCTAGGGTAAATAATCTCTTTTTTGTTTCATGTAAATAGATCCACCGCGAATCAACGCTGAAGAACTCGAAGAGTACAAAAAGCCAGTGGCGATCAAAACTGGGAAAGGAGCCTCTTTCCAAGTATCCTTTGTCGGCAGACAGCCCATGAAAATTCAGTGGTTTCAAGATGGAGAGGAGCTTATGGAAGACTCACAAACGAAAATTGAAAGATCTGAGACACACACACGTCTTGTTTTAACAAAGTGCACTCGCAAAATCTCAGGAGAAATCAAAGTCAAGATTAAGAATGAATGTGGAGTGACCGAAGCCGTCACAAACTTGCTTGTATTGGGTATGTTTTCTTCAACATAGCGTTTGATCGATTCCCACAGGTCCCTCCCGTCTCACTCTGTGGTCATTACAGATAAGCCGACGCCTCCCTTGGGACCCGTTGATATCATCGAGAGTTCATCCACTCTCATTGAGTTCAAATGGAGGCCTCCCAAAGATAATGGTGGCGCTCCCATCACAGATTACATCCTTGAGCGGCAGCAGATTGGAAGAAACAGCTGGAAGAAGTTAGGAAAGATTGGTCCTGAGCCCAAATACAAAGACAGTGATGTCGACCATGGCAGGAAGTACTGCTACCACATCAGGGCACAGACCGACCAGGGAGAAAGTGACATGATGGAGACGGATGACATTCAAGCTGGCACAAAGGGTGAGTTCACGGCCACTCCCAAATGGCAAAAGTGCTAGTTACCATAGCAACACACTGTTTACTTACAGCCATTAGTATTTGGTTTTATTTTATTTCAACTATATTCACCAGTTTTAGCTCATAATATAGAAAAAAATTGGAATTGGAATGGGAGCCGTCAAAATGACCCTTACTTCTAGGTTCTTCAAAGTAAACACCTTTTGCTCTGATTATTGCTTCACACACTCTAGGCATTCTCTTGTAAGCTTCAATGGGTAGTGAAGTGTCACTCTGTAGTGTCACGATGTGGTCCAGCTCACCCCAAAACCATCTGGATTGGGTTCAGGTTCAGTGACTGTGGAGGCCAGGTCATCTGGCCCAGCACCCCACCACTCTCCGTATTGGTCAAATAGCCCTTAAACAGACTGTAAAGAGGACATTTTTATAAAAATCCTCTTTCCTCAGCTTGTCAATTACATTTGGCTAATTTGTGTCTTCATATACTGTATACGCATGGCGGCAATGCTCTCCTCTCTTCTGACCATCAGTTCCTAGTACCTACCCTAGGTTTTACTTTTACTTTCTCTGGTGGCCACGTGCTGTCGTTTTTTCTCAAAGGAAGAAATTATAATCCTACAATAACTAATGTAGGGAGTAAAAACAATTCTGTTCAGTATCGCAATATGTTGCGCAAACAAATAAAATGCTACTGTAGTGCAAAGTATCATGGTATTTAAAGAGCGACTAAACACCAAATCAACTTTTTTTAACTCATAAACTGCATAAGTATGTTTATTGTAGTGCTGTCTACATATCCTGGTCATTTTTTTGACATTTTAGTTCAAATTAGATAAAATATCACTTTTAAGCCAAAAAACGTTGTGTGGTGCCCTCTCTACCTTTTTGGTGGTACTACATTTGAATTTGGTTCTGGCCTCTCCATTGACTCTGAAGTTCTCTATGACATCAGTTGTTTTGTGTGACGTCAGTCTGTCAGAGCCAGTGATGTGAACCCATTCAACTCTCACACACGCCCCAGCTGCAGTTTGTAGTATTCTGGCGCCATTTAGTGGATTAAAATTAAATTACATGAGTCATTCTGAGATTATTGAGTGTGATTAGGTTCAGGTGTGTAGCTTTACAATTATCTTAGTGTGTAAACAAGGGTGGAATGAGACTTTCTGGTCTGTAAACTATTGCTTTAAGCAGCAATGACAACTGTCTGTTTTTTTTTTTGTGACAAGTGAGCTGTCAATCACAGCCCAGACCACGCCCAAATCTAAGCCCCCCTTCTTGTCCCTTGGTCCTCCAGGCAACGCCCTTTTTATAGAAAATTTTCAAATCTTCATGTGGGCGGGGTAAGGCTGGGCACAGGTGTTAAGTCGCTCTTTAAATATATATATATATATTTGAGTTTTTATTTGAGTTTACTCTGGTAATTTACATGTGCATTACATCCACAAGGTGGTGCTTGTTTCGGGGCAAGTTCAAATTAAAAGTGTATACACTTCAGTTAATGTGCAGACAATAATAAGTGTGACATTTGACTGGAGCGGTCTTACTTTCTGTAATGCTTTTAAATAAAATGAGCAACTAGAATCAATACTTGTTGAATCGCAATATGTTAAGAATTGCATTTACATTACATTGTGGCCCAAATATCGTAGTACTGTTGAGCATAACATTTTTGCCAATTCCCACCTCTAATTATCACTTGGTCTGCGGAGGATAAGAGTTGTACGTTTCACTGATACGTCCTCAAAGGTGTGGGACAAGGAAACCTTAGCTGAAACAATGTGACATCTTTCTTCTGTTACTAACTATATAATTTCTATTGTTTTAGCTAAATCCAAAAACTTCAGATGAACCATTGATTGTCATTTAATAAAGAGTAGAGATAGATCATGTCCCCTGTAAAGACCTCTAATGTGTGATTGTAGTCTATAGACGCTAACCTTCAACCGGGAAAACATGTTATCAATAATCGTTCATTAAAAAGGAAATGGGACTTAATTTAACTAATTTCTTGGTCATGTAATTCAATGTAGCATACCCTGGAGCTCCTTCCACACCAAAGATCGAGAGTGCTTTTAAAGACTGCATTAACCTCATATGGAATGCACCATCTAACACTGGAGGGACTGACCTGTTCGGATACAATGTGGAGAAACGCAAGAATGGAAGTAATAGATGGGACCAAGTCAACCCCCCCAATCAGTTCATCAAAGGTAATCATTTTTCACTTTAATCATGTAGATTTTTCGACACCAATGAATAATCCTCTGAATTGGTGGTAAACTGAATCTGAATCTTGTCAGAAAGAAAATATGGTGTGAAGGATGTTGTGGAGGGCTTTCAATATGAATTCCGCGTGTCTGCTGTGAATATTTCTGGAGCTGGAGAGCCAAGTTCACCCTCAGAGTTTGTTTTTGCAAGAGATCCTAAAAGTAAGTGATGTAATGTGTGAGATTCTATATGT
Source organism: Knipowitschia caucasica (assembly GCA_964034765.1). Taxonomy (NCBI): domain Eukaryota; kingdom Metazoa; phylum Chordata; class Actinopteri; order Gobiiformes; family Gobiidae; genus Knipowitschia; species Knipowitschia caucasica. The sequence continues at coordinate 31,192,816 of OZ035828.1, read as the reverse complement.
TTTATGTATATATTCACTACTGCATGAGCACAAACAGGACAGTACACAGCAAAAAGTGAGTCCTTGATCTCTTTGTTCCATTGGCAAATCTTGTTTTAAGACACTCAAAATGTGCTCAAATTAAGATGAAGACATGTTGATTCAAGGGGCGACAGTAGCTCAGTTGGTAGAGCATTGGCCTTCAGGCCTGAAGGTCGTGGGTTCAATTCCCACCTCGACACCTTCTCCACCGACTCCCACTGATGACTGCTGTCCCCACTTTGCCCAAAGCCCCCACTGAAAGATCAAGACTATGCTCACACTCAGAGAGCAGCCGTCCTCCTGTGGACTCACCACCTGCAGAGGGTCAGTGAGGGGCTGGTGCTATGAGACTTGGGTGGCATCTCTGATTGCACCCCCCTGACCCAGAAATGGATTAAAGGGAAGAAAATGGATGGATGGACATGTTGATTCAGGAAATTATCATCTCATATTTTAGATTTTTTTTGCAGTGTAGTGAAGGGTTGTCTGAGTGGGACACCTACAGTAGCTTGGGTTCAAGTTCAACTTAACGTTGAAGTTCAACTTAACGTTGAACTTGAACTCCACAAATTGCCTCCATTTAAAACTTTTGCCTTGAAATCATGCAATTACTGTCAGAAAATTGGATTTAACCTGTGACTATTAACACAATATGTAATGAGGCAACTGCAGTTTAAATCTTAGAGATGACATTATGAAACCTTATTATTTTTCAGAGCCTCCAGGAAAAGTCCTTGACCTGAGGGTGACGGACTCTACATACACCACTCTTTCTCTGCAATGGACGAAACCTATAGAGGATGAAGGGGTCCAAGATGAAGCTAAAGGTTACTTTGTGGAGCTGAGACCTGCAGAGAACCCAGAGTGGGGCCGCTGTAACTCCAGTCCCATTATCATCACCTCTTACACTATAATGGGCCTGAAGTCTATGGCCATGTACTGGGTCAGGGTAGTCGCCACGAATGAAGGGGGAGATGGAGAAGCACAGGAATTGGAAAACTACATCATTGCAATGCCGCCACCAGGTATGAAATTGTGCGTTCATAAGCAAGAGATTAAACAACTGTCAAGTGATTAAATGGAAAAATAGATGAGTACATTTCAAGCCAAGGTATTGTTTGTCAAGAGACTGCAACGAGTGATGAAAAATAAGTCAAAAGTTGATGTGCCAATGGGACAAGAACAAATGATCATGTTTTTAAAATGAACAAGACATGTCTCCTTTGGAATGAGAAAATAAAGCAACAGTTCTTGAAATAAAACTAAATGGCTTTGCCCCATTGGCAAATCTTGTTATATGACAGTCAGGATGTACTTAGATTAAGATTAAAAACTACACAATTCTAGCAAATATTATCTCATTACTCATATAAATATGTACTCAATAATAACGTAATTCATGCACAAAGCAACTTCAAGTGCTTTACAAAACAAGAAAGAAAAGAGCAACATATCATGGACGGCAAAAGCTCCATTAACTAGCCTAACTAGCCTAAAATGTTCTTTTCCTTCAACAGTGAGACCCCAGTTTACAGACCGAAAAATGAACAATTTTATGGTCATGAAAGCAGGGAATTCTGTGCGAATCAACTACAACTTTGTGGTTAGGACTCAAATTAATTTAAACTTTAATTTAATGAATACTGGTATCTTAGACTGCAAATCTGAGTCATGTTTTTGTTTGCAGGCCTCCCCTTTGCCCAAAATTACTTGGCTCAAAGACAGCCTTCCTGTGGGTAAAAATGTGACTGTGAGTAATTCCGATACATCCTCCCAGTTAATCATTGCGTCAGCTGAACGTCACGACACTGGCATTTACACCCTGCTACTAAAAAACCTTGTGGGCCAAGAAACCACCAGCGTAGAGATCAGAGTAACAGGTAAATCCTTCTTCCCTCAAATGGCAATCCAAAACAACAGTATCTTTCACACAGCTGGTAATGTGCAGATGAACCAAAGCCTCCAGGCCCCGTGGAGCTGGAGGAGAATGTGTCTGGAACAGTGACTGTGTCCTGGGCTGCCTCTCCGGACGAGAAGAAAGATGACCGTCTGCATTATATGATCACTAAACGGGATTCTGTGAAGCGCGCGTGGCAGATTGTGGCAGATCACCTCTTCAATAACAAGTTCACAGTCATTAACATCATGCCAGGAAGACAGTACTATTTCAGGGTCTACGCTAAGAACGACATGGGGGAGTCCAAACCCAGTGAGTCCCCGGTCTGGGAGGTCAAAAAGAAGAAGGGTAAGTTACAACCGAACCCTTTCCCCTGGTCACTTCATATCATTCATGAAGATAAATAAAAATACTGGGCCAAAACATAGCTTTCTTAGTAGTTTAGGAAGGTTCATCATGTCTTGAAGAATAAGGATAAACACCTGACAAATGTAAGATAGCAATGTTATTACCATGTTCTCTTCTGAGGAAGATGGAAACTGGTGAAACATGTCAAGATAATAAAATCTAATGAATGTATGATGCTGGATCTAAGGCAATTAACAATAGTGTTCAAATTTAACATCTTATCAAAATATGTGTCTTAGTTCTCTCGGGTTTTAGCGCAAGGGAAATCTGATTTGTTTTCTCTTCACCGAGGGGCAAACAGAATAAGTGGATTTTTTTCCCCCACTTTATTAAGAACCAAACCAACAGTGCAACTGCAATATATTCCTCTAACAACCTTATAAACTGTGTTTTACTTGGTTTCTGTTGTGTTTTTCTTTTTTGGGACTGTCTCCAGTGTCATTAACAGATTTGTAGAGTGAACTATTTGGATTTATGAAAATACTATCCTTCAATGGAATAAACATTAAACGTGTGATGGTGTTCCTGTTCATACAAAAACATGCATAGCCTAAATACATTAACGGGCACGTACAATAAGAATTATATGAAACGTGATTTTTTTGAGACAAACAGTACATTACCAACCCAACTTTTCTTAAGACTAACTCATCAGAAGAATATAGTATTCATACTCTTGTAGGGTAACAATATTACAGTAAGCTATAAATTTAGTAGTGTGGAGCGGCTAGTCTCCGGATCAGAAACTCGCCGTTCCACCAATGGGTCTGTCTTATTTATTTTGGGCACCAGTAGACGTTTTGAGGGTCTACGACAGATCCAAACCAACTTTTGCCTCGAGTCAGTCTTATAAATCTAAAAGGTAGTTAATTCGTAAATCGGCCAGGGATATTCCGAGATCTAACAACACGACTCTGATAGGATTGAGTTAAAGAAAAGGGGTTTTATTGATTACAAAATGAAGGTAAAAATATAACGAAGGGGATTTCTGGTCACATTAAAGCAGGAGTGGTATACATTTCATTCAAATCACACATTCAACAAGAACAGTCTTACTTTGTAGGAGCGTAGAGGATGGAGGAAGGATTTGGGTTGGGGAATCGGCCCACGTGGTTCCTGTGTCTGGGCAGGCGGGAGGTACAAAGCCAGCGAGTTGGTCCAGCTGCTGATTCACGCGTATGCAGCCCAGTCCGGAATGGGTTGCGTGCGTAGAGTCCAGAGCCACGAAAAGAGGCTGGTGATGAACAGTTCATAAGGTCCCGAGCCGAGGAGAGTGTGTTTTGCGGAGTAGGAGGCCCGATGCGTGCAGGCGCGACCGTAGTAGGAGACACGTGCCGCGGGACGCAGATGGGCCGGGGTGGTTGGAATGGTGATTTCAGGAGAAGACAAGAGGAAGTCTACTGGCTCGCAGACTGGTTTTGTTGTGGTCAAAGTGGGCGCGTCCGTGACGTCATATTTGGGCGTCTTCCTTGGACGACCTCCTCACAACAGATATGTTAAAAATGGGAACACACAGGATTAATACAGACGATCATAACACATGTACAAACACACACCGAATTCCATTACTTTGACATTGATACACACATGTAAGGTCTGCAACGGTTATCAATCATAATATCATCGAATAATGTCCTTTTTCGAGTGTTCGTCTTGGGTGCGGTAGCGTCCAGTGTCCGCTAGGGAGCGTCAGAGGGCCGCGGGTGGAGTCTTTGATTGTCCGGTGGCAGGAGTCCTGGGAGCGAGAGCAGGGTTGTGATCTTTGATCTCTACAGGCAGGCAGAGACAGAGGTGCTTATCCCTGTGGTGACTTTATTGCTCTTTTTGGCATCTGTAATCCCCATGATCAATGATAGTCCTCCGGCCGACCTCGCTGTTCCTTTGAAGCTGCAGTGGGACGTCTTCCTCCTTTTGGTCGAATGTGTACACAAGACAGGGCCTGGCTCTGTTTTACGGCCCTGTCCCTTATTTAACCTTACATACCCCCCCCACGGCAGAGATGCACCTTCCGACAAGGTGCATGTCATGTCGGATATGCCGGGCGGGTGTCCTCGGTCGGTCGTCTCGCCTGTTCGGGTGTTAGTGCGTGATTTGTGGTGACATGTTACAACATTCTCGCTTCAATGTGACTCAGCAATTCGCAAGCGCCTAACTGGGGCCAGGCTCGTGGCGGTTGGGTCTCGGGCCTCCGGCTTGGTTTGTCGAGGCCGGGTTTTCTCTAAGGCGAGTCCTGGCCCTGCAGGCTAGTTCTAACCGGGATCAGGGGTTTTAGGGAGTGAGCTCCGGCCGTGAACTCTAAGGTTTGGGCCGGTGCGCCTGACTCCTGGGTCTCTTGGTCTGGAAGACTCAAAGTCCCAAGCCAAGAGAGTAGCAGGAGTTTCTACTTTAGGGGACTAGGATACAAAATAGGAAACTTCAAAAATCAAAAAGGGTGGCTGTCTTGGCAGCGGGTAGGAGCGTCATTAAGGCACTTGAGGGGTTCCCATCTTTGCTCGTTCAAGAGGGGAGTATAAGGGTTACACAAATATATGACGTAGCAAGTGGGGCTTTAATTACGAGGGACATTTCCTGTATATAAACGGGGATGACAGGTATGATTGTCTAGGGGACTGATTAGGTATCGAGGTAGATATGTTTGGATCTGAGTTGGTGACTCTTAGTGGGGTTTTAGGCCCTTGGTTCACCTTCTGTGATAGAAAGAGTGACCGTCTCGAGTGGGTGGCTTTGGGGGTCCTCGTACTCTGATTCGTTGACCCGGGGGCGCCGACTTAAACTGCCACGCTCGACGGCGCTGTCGCCCCGGTTTGGTCGTTTACGGATCTGTCTCGTCATTGCCTCCGTGCACCTGTTAAAGCTACCGCGGAGTCGTCTAATCCGTCTATTTGGGACGAAGGCCATGGCTACGGCCAGAATGTCCTCAACGATAGCGGCACGAGGTATGGCGGGATACGGCCCATGGCTAGGTTTTCGATCGAGGAACTGAGGTGGCGTAGCATGTCCTCCATCAGTTGGGTGGTCAGCTGAGTATGGGCGTAGTCTAGTTGGAGGACGTCTAAGAGTTGGTTGACCGCAGCGGAGGTGCGTTTAATCGCAACCTCGTGCGTGTTAAGTACTAGCATGGTTCCTTTCAGGGACTTTCCCAAGGTCACCACGTCGTTCTGTTGTTGGTCAAGTCTGGTTTTGACATCCTCGAGCTCAGAGGCCATTTCCTGTTGGTGACGTCTGAGGGAGGATAGGCTGATGGCGTTTACCGTGGACATCCCTAAGCTAAAGAGGGTGCCCAGGGCGGACGCCGCGCCGAGGAGAGCCCCAATAAATCGTTTGGGTCTGGGGCGAGGGTCACTGAGCTCTGTCCTAGTGATCGTGAACTTCTCTAGTTGCGTCAGCATGTGTTGTATGTCTGCCTCAGCATGCTCCACGACCGTCTGGGTCCAGCGTGCACCTGCCCAATCTTTGAGTGTGACCTTCAAGGGCAGGTTCTTGCGGCAGACTTCACTAGGATTGAGTCTGACAAAGATTCGCTGTGTGTGGAGTCGGACATCCGTGATGAGGAGCCCGGGTTGTTCCTTTAAAACGATCCCGGAGGCTGGTCCGGTCTCAATAATTTCTGGGGTGCCGAGACCCAGTATGCAGGTCAGCACGAGAAGGAAAGTGGGCCACATGTTCTGCAAGGCGGTGAAACAACTGTTAGGGGTTAGACAGAGACAGAGGAAGAGAAAGTCGATTAGTGCAGCCGAGAGGAGTGTTGGTGAGTGCTGGGCTAATCGTGTTTGAGGTCACGTGGTGTGTTCCTAACTGGGGTTTGAAGTGTGCCCTGCTTGTCCCATGGGGCTTTGTTTGTGTGGTTTGGTTTGGCTGTAACGGGCCCATCTGAGGGTGGGCTCTCTACCTTTTGTGACCTCGATTTGGTGCACTGCGGTTGAGAGTTTGTTTCCCACCCTGTATGGTCTTGACCAGCGGGGTAGCGATTTCCGGCGTAGTCTGGTGGGGCGGTCCCCGCGTGTCCTGGGGAGTGTGCCAAGGTGTAATACCATACCTGGTTTTTGACCTGGGGGTGGTCCTGCGGGTCGGTCCTGTATTGGTTTGTCCTCAGGCGCCGGGGGAGTTTCACGTTCTCGTCACTCCGGTTTGGGGATACGTACCTTAGTATTTCGGTCGCCGTTCGGTCCGTTGTTTCTACCTGTTGTAGTGCCTGACGTGTGTTGTTTATACCTGTTTGTTTCGCGGTAGGTGCGTCATGGGCGTGTGCCAACATTACCCCCCTCATGCTTCGAGGCACCACGAGTACCGACGAAGTGAGTGTATCGGAAGCAGAATCTAACAGCCCATGGCGTATCGGCATTATTTCTTCATCACGGCCGGGGGTTCCGAGCGTCGTGTCGATCGTGACGTCGAAGGGGCGTTCTAGTGTGGGGTTGTCGTGTCGAAGGGAGGCTAAGTCCGACCTGTCGAGGTCGGGGGCCGTCCCCCCCCAGTCCGGGTAGTCCCGTTGGCCTAGGGTTAAGTCCTGGCGTGCGTCAGGGGGGTCGCCGTGGGGTTGTCCTCCATGTTTGGGGAGGTCCCCGGCGTTCCCATCGCGGGTCACTGGCCATTGTGTCGCAGCATATGCGGACGGCCCAGACTTGGGGCACCGTAAGTCGTGTGGTCCATGTAGCATGTTCAGGTGTGGGCCAGGGGGGTCGTTGTAGGTTTGTCCGCTATGTTGAGGGCGGGCCCTTTCGTCCCAATGGCTGCAGTCTGAAACATGTCTCGTATGGACGTCAGGTGGGCCAGGGTCATGGGTCGGATAGTCATGTTGTCTGTGTCGCATGTCCATGTGTGTTCCCGGAGGGGCGTCGTGGGGGTCGCAGTGGTCGACGTGTCCAATGTTGGGTTGTGTATTGTTCCTATGACCTTGATTTTGGTCCTTTCCCGTCATGATACTTACCAGTTCGGCCACGCTCCTGCGTTCACAGTTGGACGATGGTTCGCCGCGGTCGGAGCGAGGGGAGTGTGGGCCGGAGGTACTGTCACGGCTGGTTCCGTTCGAAATAGCGGTCCTGATTTCCGCTGCGCGATCAAGATCCATGGTCGCGCTTGGAGTCATGCTCAGTCCCTGTTGGTGGTCCCTACTTACCTGTGGGATTTGTTGTAAGCGGGTCGCGGCGGATTTCCTAGTTTCCGCCAGTTGTCGTTCCAGGTCACTCACTGTGTTTTGGAGCCTTGCTTTCTGGGCTTCGGAGTCGCGCAAGGTTATCCTGGAGATTATGGCCAGTCGTCCTAGCCACTGGGTTAGGGTCTTACCTTGGAGTTTCGTCGTAGTAGCTTCGGATGCTAATATGGAGGTAGCATCTTGTAAGTCAGAGAGTGAGCTGTGCTCAAGCGTGTCGTAGCCCCCTGGGAATAACTTCTCTGTGAGGTCTCGCAGAAAGTTATCGATTTCCATATTTGTGTGGGTGAGTGTATGCGAGTATGACTTGGAACGTGTGTGTACGACACGGTGGGAGGAGGGAAAGGAGGAAAGCAGTGCTATAGAGAGGGTAGTTTAGCTGTTGGTCGTGTGGTGGTGTAGACCTTGGTGTGTGTCAAAACCGTGACTACAGCGTCCTCTCCGTGTGGCGGTGTATGCGAGTAGGCGGCCTAGGGCAGGGGCCGGGCGTTAGTACTTCTTCACCTGTGTGTCAGCGGAGAGCGTTGGGGTTAGTGGCGTTGGCGCACGTAGGGTTAGCAGTGGCGCCAGCGGCAGCAGCAGTATTAGGGCGCGGCGTTAGTCCGCAGCGTGAGATGCACCTGCGTTTGTTCTCGCACCTGCGTTTGTTCTCGCACTCGCGTTTGTTCTCGCACTCGCGTTTGTTCTCGCACTCGCGTTTGTTCGCGCACTCGCGTTTGTTCGCGCACTCGCGTTTGTTCGCGCACTCGCGTTTGTTCGCGCACTCGCGTTTGTTCGCGCACTCGCGTTTGTTCGCGCACTTGCGTTTGTCGCGCACTTGCGTTTGTTCGCGCACTTGCGTTTGTTCGCGCACTTGCGTTTGTTCGCGCACTTGCGTTTGTTCGCGCACTTGCGTTTGTTCGCGCACTTGCGTTTGTTCGCGCACTTGCGTTTGTTCGCGCACTTGCGTTTGTTCGCGCACTTGCGTTTGTTCGCGCACTCGCGTTTGTTCGCGCACTTGCGTTTGTTCGCGCACTTGCGTTTGTCGCGCACTTGCGTTTGTCGCGCACTTGCGTTTGTCGCGCACTTGCGTTTGTTCTCGCACTTGCGTTTGTTCTCGCACTTGCGTTTGTCGCGCACTCGTTTGTCGCGCACTTGCGTTTGTCGCGCACTTGCGTTTGTTCGCGCACTTGCGTTTGTTCGCGCACTTGCGTTTGTTCGCGCACTTGCGTTTGTTCGCGCACTTGCGTTTGTCGCGCACTTGCGTTTGTCGCGCACTTGCGTTTGTCGCGCACTTGCGTTTGTCGCGCACTTGCGTTTGTCGCGCACTTGCGTTTGTCGCGCACTTGCGTTTGTCGCGCACTTGCGTTTGTCGCGCACTTGCGTTTGTGGACGCACTTGCGTTTGTCGCGCACTTGCGTTTGTCGCGCACTTGCGTTTGTGGACGCACTTGCGTTTGTGGACGCACTTGCGTTTGTGGACGCACTTGCGTTTGTGACGCACTTGCGTTTGTGACGCACTTGCGTTTGTGGCGCGGCGTAGCTTTAGACGCAGCTCAAGTAAGCAGTAGCAAAAAGGCAGCAGGCTGAGGCAAGACAATGCGATTTTTAGTGACAGTGAGGGTTAGAAATAGAGTATTAGTTTTGATGTAGTACAATCAAACATAGAGTTTGGCAGAGTAGAGTGTTAGTTTCACCACTAGGCGGGAGTGCAGTATCTGTCAGATCACACACCGATGTGGTTGAACGATAACGCGCATCATGCAGGAGCAGGAGTACAGAATAGGATTAGTTACCACAGCAATGTGTTATTATCAGTGGCAAGGAGGGGGGGGGGCGGGGTGTGTGGGAGTGCAGTGTTAGTTAAATCACCACACAGACGTGTTACCGTAAACTAGCAGTAGTGAGTGAGCAGGAATAAAGCGTAGAATGCGTTTCACCAGTGACATGCAGCAGAGGGAGAGCAGAGTTTACAGCATTAACCTTGGCTAACGCAGTAATGTAGCCTAACAATTATGTTTAAGAGGAGAAGCAGAAACAGAGTGTTAGCTTTTGTCATGTATAGCAGTAACGTGTTCTAATAGCAACATGCGCTAGAAGTAGCAGAGTTACAGTATGAAACTTTGGCTAACGCAGTAATGTAGCCTAACAATTATGTTTAAGAGGAGAAGCAGAAGCAGAGTGGTAGCCTCTGTTCATGTATAGCAGTAATGTGGTCTAACTTAAAAACAAAGGTGATATGCAGCAGAAACCCGTGAAGCAGAAACACGGCATAGGATTGGTCACTACAATAATGCGTATTATCAGTGGCAAGGGGGGGGTGTGTGTGTGGGAGTGCAGTATTTGTTAAATCACCACACAGATGTGTTACCGTAAACTAGCAGTAGTGAGTGAGCAGGAATAAAGCATAGAATGCGTTTCACCAGCGACATGCAGTAGAAGGAGCAGAGTTTACAGCATTAAACTTGGCTAACGCAGTAATGTAGTGTAGCAATGACGTTAAAGAGGAGAAACAGAAATAGAGTGTTAGCTTTACCAATGTGTGGCAGTAATGTGGTTATTGAGTTGGAGTAACAAAACAGCACGGAGGTATAGCAAAGCCGTTTCACGTTAGAGCCACATTCACAGATGATTAAAGACGTGGTGCAGAATGAAGTGTCAAGACAGCAGCAATGTGGTCCCGGAAGTAGTGCCGGGACCGGAAAGCAATTTTGTGTTAGACAATAAAAGAGGTGCGGCCCGTTTAGCGGTATGCCGAGACGGCTGGCGCCTTATGATCGTCAGAACACAGAATCAGAGTGGGGTAGGATAGTACGAAGTATAGTAAGTAGTGTTATTGTTAGACAGCAGGTAGACAATGCAGCAGAATGGTATTAGCAGTGGGGATGCGGCTCTGGCTTTTAGCGCGCCAGGGCCGGAAGTTAGCCGTATGCTAAAAACAAAGGAGGGTAGCTAGCCATTAGCTTTCGAGCGTGGCACGTTTTAGCAGTAGTTTATACAACGAAAGTCTGGAGCGAGTTATACAGTTCGCACAAGCACGTAATCACAGTGGTGGGACGGTGTTTGTCTGTATTGTGCAGTACAGTCTTGGTGTGTGTATGTACAACAGCAGGTTAGCAGGAGAAGAGACAGTGAGACAGAGTTAGCGTTAGCCACCTTTAGCAGAATAATAGCATCACATTCACACAGCTGCCATTTACAGCCTTTTACACAGATATACTCGGTTAAAATCCTGTGTGACTTGGGTCACAAAGGGACACAGAGTAGATCCGTACGCCCGTGTTCTGGACACGGTGTACAGTGGAGTTATAAGAATATTTTTTTTTTTTTTTTTGCGCTTTCTCTTCCGAGGGAAGCGGCTTCACATTCCACGCTGCCCGCTGGCCAAGCGGGGCGACACGTTGTAGGAGATGCGTAGTACCTGCGCGAAAAGCCAGGATTTTGAGACTAAATTAATAGTCTGGTGCATGCACGGGACGCTTTATCGCAAGCGTGGGGCGTAGGGGAGCTCGATTGTCCTTGAAGTCACTATAGCAACGGGGGTAGCAGGGACAGAGGGGGTGCGGGAGTGGGGGGAAGCGCTTTGAGCGGAGCAGCAGTAAAGTTAGCGTATTGCAGATCAATCACAGAGTACGAGTTTGATAAATCTGGTCTATGTGCGCGGATCTCACAAACAGGGCACCATATATGTAGGGTAACAATATTACAGTAAGCTATAAATTTAGTAGTGTGGAGCGGCTAGTCTCCGGATCAGAAACTCGCCGTTCCACCAATGGGTCTGTCTTATTTATTTTGGGCACCAGTAGACGTTTTGAGGGTCTACGACAGATCCAAACCAACTTTTGCCTCGAGTCAGTCTTATAAATCTAAAAGGTAGTTAATTCGTAAATCGGCCAGGGATATTCCGAGATCTAACAACACGACTCTGATAGGATTGAGTTAAAGAAAAGGGGTTTTATTGATTACAAAATGAAGGTAAAAATATAACGAAGGGGATTTCTGGTCACATTAAAGCAGGAGTGGTATACATTTCATTCAAATCACACATTCAACAAGAACAGTCTTACTTTGTAGGAGCGTAGAGGATGGAGGAAGGATTTGGGTTGGGGAATCGGCCCACGTGGTTCCTGTGTCTGGGCAGGCGGGAGGTACAAAGCCAGCGAGTTGGTCCAGCTGCTGATTCACGCGTATGCAGCCCAGTCCGGAATGGGTTGCGTGCGTAGAGTCCAGAGCCACAAAAAGAGGCTGGTGATGAACAGTTCATAAGGTCCCGAGCCGAGGAGAGTGTGTTTTGCGGAGTAGGAGGCCCGATGCGTGCAGGCGCGACCGTAGTAGGAGACACGTGCCGTGGGACGCAGATGGGCCGGGGTGGTTGGAATGGTGATTTCAGGAGAAGACAAGAGGAAGTCTACTGGCTCGCAGACTGGTTTTGTTGTGGTCAAAGTGGGCGCGTCCGTGACGTCATATTTGGGCGTCTTCCTTGGACGACCTCCTCACAACAGATATGTTAAAAATGGGAACACACAGGATTAATACAGACGATCATAACACATGTACAAACACACACCGAATTCCATTACTTTGACATTGATACACACATGTAAGGTCTGCAACGGTTATCAATCATAATATCATCGAATAATGTCCTTTTTCGAGTGTTCGTCTTGGGTGCGGTAGCGTCCAGTGTCCGCTAGGGAGCGTCAGAGGGCCGCGGGTGGAGTCTTTGATTGTCCGGTGGCAGGAGTCCTGGGAGCGAGAGCAGGGTTGTGATCTTTGATCTCTACAGGCAGGCAGAGACAGAGGTGCTTATCCCCGTGGTGACTTTATTGCTCTTTTTGGCATCTGTAATCCCCATGATCAATGATAGTCCTCCGGCCGACCTCGCTGTTCCTTTGAAGCTGCAGTGGGACGTCTTCCTCCTTTTGGTCGAATGTGTACACAAGACAGGGCCTGGCTCTGTTTTACGGCCCTGTCCCTTATTTAACCTTACACTCTTGTTATTCGTCATAGATACATTACAATCCATTCATTAGATATCCCATTTCAACCTATTAGATCCCTTTACTCAACCTAATAAACCTGCTAGCGGTTGTTGTGTTAGCCACCCCATCGCCGGGTAGACCATCTCCATAGAACACCATCTCTGAGAAATACTTGTTTGTTACATTAAAAAAACAATCAACCACTGTCTTTCTTTTCACTGCCCTCTCAGAAATCTTCTCCCTGAACTACGAGGAGTCTAAGGATTGCAGTTTTGAGGCCCCTCCGGAGTTCACCGTCCCCCTGAAGACCCACCGCAGTCCAGAAAGCTACGAGTGCTACATGAGCTGCGCGGTGACTGGGGACCCCAAACCCCACGTCACCTGGTACCGCAACAACATCAGCCTCAACACCAACACCAACTACTTCATCTCCAACACGTGCGGCGTCTGCTCCTTGGTCATCCTCAAAGTCAGCTCCAAAGACAGCGGAGAGTATACAGTCGTGGCAGAGAACGATTTAGGCCAAGTGGAGTGCTCAACCAAACTTGTGGTTGAGGGTAAATGTTGAAAGTTCAAGAATTTGTGTTTGGTTAACTTGCTTCATTTTTTATCTCTGCATGTGTGTTTCAGATTGAGAAGATCCAGGAATCTTGCCGAATAGCAGCTTGTGCTCAAATAAAGTGTAGTCTGTTTGAATTATGTGTTGTATATTGTTTAAATTATTTCACAAATATCCAGTTACATCGCAAAAAGTGATGAAAAATAAGTAAAAAACATGCTCAAATGTGGCTAAGTGTCTCTTAATTTCAGCACATTCTGACTGCCTGCTTAAAACTGGAATTGCCAACAGGACACAGTAAAATTATCTTGTTTTAAAAAGATACAATAAATGTCTCCCATGAAATGAGAAAATAAAGCAGCAGTTCTCAACATAGGACTAAATTTGTTTTAATCATAATTAACTCAAATTGGGATAAACAACCACTCGATTCAAGCAATTATTATCCCATATTTTATCATTTTTTGCAGTCAAGCATATAGGGATGCACTGATTCCACTTTTCTCAAAACCGATACAAGTACTTGCCGACGCCGAATGCCGATATGAGTACTGCATTTATTTATTTATTTTGATATGGACACAACAGTTGCAATGAACAGACCAGATGCACTGCCTTTAGTGATGGCAAGACCATGCTAATGTTTGTAACGATGTACTGTATAATTTGTTGAATTTGTTGAAAGCGTTGAAGAGTTGAAAAGTGCCAAAATTTGGCGGAAGCCGCAAGAAGAAGAAAAATACAAGAGCATATAGCATATATATAGCAATGATAAAATTACAGTCATTACCTATATATATAAACTTATCTTTAAAGCTATTCTTGAGTTTTAAAGACGGAACCATGTCATATATTAGATTCTTGTATCAATGTTCTGGGTCATTCAGTCAAATTTAAAAACGTGTTGTAAATATGTATGTATGCATCATTATCTCTGTCAATTAAATATTTATAAAAAGCAAACATTGTTAAATTCTGAATCATGTGTGAGCCTCAATGACATGAGGAGGCAGAACATATTACAGTTAGGCTTTTCCTTATAATGACAGTCAGACGTTTAAAGCTTACTGTAAAAGATGCTGTATATAAATCTGTAGTTACACGTGGCTTTTAAAAACAGTGCTGAGTTTACACCAGACCCAGGCCAGACACAAGCATTTATTGAGTTTGTCTATTATGCTTCTTAACATTCATAGAAGCTGGTGAATGGATTGTTAAATGGGATTAAATTTCTCCCTGACTGCAAAGGAGAGTAATGCTAAAACATGCAAGAAAAAGGACATGTTTAAATATCTATTCAAATATTAACTAAATAGCTTGTTCCATTGGCAAATCTTGTTTTAAGATAGTAAGAATGTACTCAAATTAAGATAAAAACCAATCAATTCAAGAAATTATTGTATCATATTTTGCAATGTAGGCCATGTTTCTAAATTTGGGGAACACTTAGAGAAAGCAGTTTGTTGGTAGTGGGGTCTAACATTCTTACATGGACAGTAAAATGCAGCCCATCAACAGAAGTGAAGCCTGAGAGTGCATTCTTCAGGAAACATAAAGCCGTTCACATGAGCTCATGCTGCAGCCCGCCTCCTGTGCCATGCGTTCACTTTTATCACCACACTCTGTCCGTGCTCTGAAGCCACTGTGGAAGGAAGCTAACCACAGAGAGCTAACCACAATTCAGACTTTAGATACTCGATATGAAGACCAAAAGCATGACTGGTCCTTTTTCACCTAGTCAAAAAGTTGCTGATACATCTGCTATGCCAGCTGGTTCTGTTACCGACTGACAAAAACAAAAAAAAGAAACCATTAAATTAAATGTATTCTTGTACAGCCCTAAGTCACAAGAGTACACTACAAAAGCTATACAATAGGAGGCAAGGCTTGAATCAAGTATTTATTCTCTTATTTCTGACCATCTTAAAATAAGATTTGTCAATGCAACAAGGCGTTTTGTCTAATAAAAAAAAAAAAAATTGCATTCCAAGGGAGACATTTCTTGTATCTTTTGAAAATAAGATAATTTATCTTGTCCCATTGGCAAATCGTGTTTTAGGTTAATCAAAAAGTTCCCTAATGGGAATATTAAGTTTTATTTTTATTTTATTTTTTCACTTTTTGAAGAATAGTTATCTTGGAGGACTTATAAAATAAAATACTATTGGTCCTTATGGACCAATAGCTTTATGTGTATTTTATTGTTGCTTTTCTTATGTTTAAACTGTTTTATTTGGAGCAATGCCCATATATGTTGATAAAGTCCATAAATATATTTATAAATACCTCCTCGTCAACCACAGAAATGATGATTCTTGCCCAAATAAAATTCACAATTAATTATTAATTATATTAATTGTAGCAAGAACATAACTCATTGAGTGGGCTGAGCTGGGCAGTGGAGGCCCTTCCTAAATATGAAATTGTCTGGATCTGAACAGGGATAAATGTAGACCATAAAAGTAGTTAAAATGGTAGAAGAATAGCAGCAGTAATTGTCTTTCTTTTGTTTATTTATGTACAGATTTATTTTTCTGTATACAATATGCTGGATGTATTGTATTTGATCGTTTTTCCCTATGGACAGTATTATATTGTGTCCTTAAGGCATAATCATAATAATAATAATAATAATAATAATAATGAAGTCACAGCTTACTCCCTTCACTTCTGTACAGTGTGTGAAATCACACATTAAATTGTCCTGGCTTCACAATCAGTCACCCACAGATATGTGCAACATGGCTTTCTCCAGTGATTAAGATTTACTGACAAAGTTTAAGGGAAAAACATAATTTACATTTAAATTGGTTTCAGGTAGTCAAAAGTCAATAACAGAAAATAAGTGGTTGTTATTGATGCACATATTACAATTATTGTTCATTAATCTCATTGGAAAAATACCAAATTACTTTTACGGAAAGGTGAACAAATGCTGAACTGTAGCTAAGAGGAAATGATTAAAAAGAAAAAAAGGAGAAAAAATCCTTCAAAGTGAATGTGATTAGTAACTCAATGGAGTCAACAGTTCTTTAGATGGATAATGTTTGCACTTTCTATTCCTGTTAACACACCCTATAAACACATGTATTTTTGGGCCGGCGTGAACACAACCTATAACAGCTTCTTAACAATAGAACAGCTTTGAGGATCTTACAGAGTAAGTGTAAAAGCAAATACTGTCAACAGGAAGCAACACAACAATATTTATAAGGTAAAGGTGTACTTTATACATGTTAGTGATAGTTATAGACGAAACATGGAGAAGACAGTGGAACGGTGAATATTGCATTTCATTGTATTTATATCCAGTCCTCTCTTCCTATGTTATACGGCTAATTCCTCCTTGAATCATTTTTCTTCATGTCTTTGAAGGAAAAATATGATTTGATCCTGATGCCCTCACTTGCAGTTCTCTAGAAATATAGAAAATACATTTTAATCACAGCTGCAATGATTGTTATCAATTAATAGTAACTAATTGATCCATAATTGATCAATTGTTGGCTGCTCTTTAACAAACCAAAGCACAGGTATTTTTCTTGAGATGTTATTTGAACACACAAACATATATTTACCTAAAACTGTTTAAGATTAGTCCAAAAGTCTAAATGTTGTTTACTTTAAGGTCATCTGGGTCAAACTGTCATGAAATATTGTTTCTGAATTCCAAAGGTTGTTTAGAATAATAACTTTATTCCTGAGTCACACTCATTTCAATACACTCTATTGAAAAGAGTGTGACTCAGGAATACCACTGATCCGTGAATAATGCATAGCACTGTGCAATCACAATGGAGTTGATTAGATTCATTCAATTGCACTGGCTAAAGGTATTAATGAAAATGCACTGGTTAAAGGTATTAATCAAAATGAACTGGTTAAAGGTATTAATCAAAATGCACTGGTAAAAGGTATACATTAAATTGCACTGGTTAAAGGTATACATTAAATTGCACTGGCTAAAGGTATTATTGCAGTGATGGCTTACACAGCCACACATTTCAAGAAGCTAAGTCACTCCTCTTGTAACATGAGGGAAAGCTGCCCTCCTCCCACTTACAGTAACCTTTTTGGTTTAAGCCCAAAAACAAAAAAAGTCCTCCACACAGCCGTCTAAAGGTGAAAGGATCTTGTGCAGTGGCTCTGAGGACTTCATGGGTTGTGCACGAGGGAGGAGGCACTCACACACACGCAGAGGCGACTGGGGAGAGGCACCAGCTCCAGGAGCACGGATCGAGGTAAGGCCAGCATCTCCATCCTGGTCTGATTAAGCTGAAAATGTATCTTACTGTTTCTACTGTGTAACTCGTTTAGCTTTCATGTATCAACAATTTGGCCCTTGACATAAGATTGAGTGGGTAGGTTTTAGAAGCAGAATAAGTTATGGCTCAAAGAAAGAGGTTAAATTTGCATTCCTCAACTATTACTTTTTGTGAAGAGGTCCAATACTTGCTTCTTGCCATGGATATGTAATTTCTCAGCCTGAAATGTTGCTCATTTTTTGTTTAAACATTAATTAAGGTAATTTTGAATGATGAAGAATGTTGCTTTATTTTCTTATTTAAAGGGAGACATTTCTTCTATCTTTTTAAAACAAGATCATTTTGATTTGTCCAGTTGGGCAATCTTATTTAAGGCAATCCAAAATAAGCTCAAATTAAGATACATTTAATTTGATCAATTTTTGACCAATACTTTTCATCACTCTTTGCAGTCTTTCTTGTGTCTAATGCAAAAAGAGAGTTTAATGACAAACTAAATATCCAGGAAAAACCACAACACAGATGAACCCAAAAGCACACGTTTGAGGAATGCCGTTTGGTGGTAAGTTATATAAAGTCACGGTGCTATCCGGCAAGTCTTGCATCCACGTCAGTTACCCGAGCTAACCACTCCCTTTCTGGACATGGCCTGAGCAGGGTCCCCCTTTTAATCATTTTTATGATGCTCTCCAGCTCCGTCTCAGGGCATACTGTCCCACACCATATTTCTGCTCTGGTCAAAAACACAGCTGCTAGAGTTAACTGTAGCATGCACTGAAGGCCACATGAAACCCATAAAACACAACTCTTATCGCAAAGAGGCCACGAGAGAGAAAATGAGTACACTGAGCCATCTTAAAGAGGAGTTAAAAAAGCTTGTAAGGACATATTATGGAATGAATATGCAAATACACACTTTATTTAAGTAAATGTGTTTTAGTTGCATCTACATGCATGATAGACATTATTGAGGTATTGAGGTTAAAATGTACAACGTACTTGTGTTAACTAAGGAAAAGCATGGCGTGTTTGAATGTATACAATCTTGCTCTTTGGTAATTATTTTTTTTCATAGTTATACGTTTTTAGCAGCAGAGAAATGTGTAAATGCAAAATGGGCTGAGAATAAATAAATTCTCTTCTTCCCACTCCCTTTCAGCAAAATGGCGTTATAGGTCTGTTTTTGTTGTTATGTTGCGCTGTGTTTGCTTGAAATAAATAAATAAATTATTTTTTTTGTTTTTATTTACGAATAAATAACACATCACTATCACTAGTATTACCAGCTTCTGAACGCAAACCTCCTTCATTGAGTGAAAGCTTATTCTCCACAATGTGATTTGGTGTCAAAATTTGTTCAGGCAAAGACAACCAAGAACACGTCTTTCTGTGATGATTCATTTCTGTGTTGGAAAGACTCCAAGTGTGGGAGACACGATGTCAGTAATGATTTACAAGCACATTAAGATGTCCAAGTGGCTCTTCTCAACTGAATGTGGCATGTGACCTATCAGGTAGCACTCCTGTTTTCCCATCTTCCAGCTTTAGTGGCAGAAAGTTAGTCATGTGGCCCGTGCAAGGTTTCAGCAAAACTTTACAACACACAAGTGAGGAATACGGCCCCACAAATCTACATCTGTGTCCCGTTAGACATAGGTGGAAAGTGCATTCTTAATGATAAATAATAACAAAAAATCAAGCTTATATAGTTTTTTTTTTAGACACTCAAAGACGCTTTACAAAACATAACTAGAAACTTGCAATGGCTGAAGCCATTGCGATTGACTGCGGAACAGATCTAATGTGGAATTTAGCTGAAAAATCCTTGAAATCCTTGAAACTGTTAAAATACTTTAAACATCTTTGAAACTCCTGAAGTATTTGAAGCTCTTGATATCCTTTAAACTGTTATCCTTTATACTGGTTTACATGTAAAAACCCCTATTAAGTTGCATTATACTGGTTTACATGGAAAAATCCCCATTAAGTTGCATTATACTGGTTTACATGTAAAAAACCCTATTAAGTTGCATTATACTGGTTTACATGGAAAAATCCCTATTAAGTTGCATTATACTGGTTTACATGTAAAAATCCCTATTAAGTTGCATTATACTGGTTTACATGTAAAAACCCCTATTAAGTTCCATTATACTGGTTTACATGTAAAAACCCCTATTAAGTTCCATTATACTGGTTTACATGTAAAAAACCCTATTAAGTTCCATTATACTGGTTTACATGTAAAAAAAAAAACCTATTAAGTTGCATTATACTGGTTTACATGTAAAAACCCATATTAAGTTGCATTATACTGGTTTACATGGAAAAATCCCCATTAAGTTGCATTATACTGGTTTACATGAAAAAAACCCTATTAAGTGGCATTATACTGGTTTACATGAAAAAAACCCTATTAAGTTGCATTATACTGGTTTACATGGAAAAATCCCTATTAAGTTGCATTATACTGGTTTACATGGAAAAATCCCTATTAAGTTGCATTATACTGGTTTACATGGAAAAATCCCTATTAAGTTGCATTATACTGGTTTACATGGAAAAATCCCTATTAAGTTGCATAATACTGGTTTACATGGAAAAATCCCCATTAAGTTGCATTATACTGGTTTACATGGAAAAATCCCCATTAAGTTGCATTATACTGGTTTACATGGAAAAATCCCTATTAAGTTGCATTGTACTGGTTTACATGGAAAAAACCCTATTAAGTTGCTTATACTGGTTTACATGGAAAAAACCCTATTAAGTTGCATTATACTGGTTTACATGTAAAAACCCCTATTAAGTTGCATTATACTGGTTTACATGGAAAAATCCCCATTAAGTTGCATTATACTGGTTTACATGAAAAAAAACCCTATTAAGTTGCATTATACTGGTTTACATGAAAAAACCCTATTAAGTTGCATTATACTGGTTTACATGGAAAAATCCCTATTAAGTTGCATTATACTGGTTTACATGGAAAAATCCCTATTAGGTTGCATGATTACACTGAAGTCCTTGAAACTGCTGAAGTCCTTGAAACTGCTGAAGTCCTTGAAACTGCTGAAGTCCTTGAAACTGTTGAAGTCCTTGAAACTCTTGAAATCTTGAAACTGCTGAAATCCTTGAAACTGTTGAATCCTTGAAACTGTTGAATCATTGAAACTGTAGAAATGTCTGAAAGAGCTGAAGTCCTATTAAAATGCATGGGCCTATTAAAATGCATTGCAGAATTCTCAATGCAGATTTTTGTCCGATTGCGGAAAAACCGGAAATCGCTGAAGTCCCAAAAGTAATAGCAATAATCTCCCAAACATGTGGAACGTTTTGATGTATAACTTGTGGAAATTGTTGAAAATGTGAAAGCTGTGAAACGTGTCAAAAAAAATGACGGAATAAAGAAATACAAAACCAATGGTTGACTGCGGAAGGTTCCGCAGTCAATCAAAAATAAACATTGAAGAACAATATTAAGGAAAGGCAAGGTGAAGCAGGTGGGTTTTGAGAAGTGATTTAAACATTTTAAATAAAAGTGTAATGTAATTTAATCTGGGTAATGGACTATTGTGACACATTAATTGGAAGGCCTATGCTCTGTCCTTTTAAAATGAGTAAATATACAGTATATAGTGTACATGCATAAGTGACAACATGGCATAAACATAGTCTGATATAGGTACAGTAACATGGCACTTGGGGTAAAGGGGCTATTTCTGATCAACACCGTTTGCCTTCTTGAATTATAGAGTTGGGGAAAATTCCTTTATGTAAAGTTGCATCAGAATGAGGTGTAAATGCATCAGGATTAGGGCCATTTATTATTCAGGGGAAAGGGGCTCACAATGGCTACAAAAGATCAAGGAAGGATCTGAATCTGAAACTGCAGCCTGTGTTTGCATTAACAGTGGCTTATGAAATAAACACTAGCATTGCTGTAAATCTTGTAAGTCCTCACCGCAGGATATTACAACAACACACTTCAACAGTCTATTTTTTAAAGTGACATTTATCATTCTAAGTTTAGCCGCTGTGTGGGTAATGAAAGAGTGCTATGTACGAGCCTGATCTGTGCAGCACATGGAAGAGTCAGATCATAAAACTGTCCCGATCAAGTCTGACATTTATGAAATCAGGACATAATGTGATACGCCAGGTCATATTCCAGCCGATTTTACACTGTATGTAATTATTATATAAGAAGAGATCTTGTCTTTCAAAATAACCACAACAACTAGACAAAATTAAGCTTTTTGAGTTATTCTATAAATCTTACGACACATCATTTTAGTAACCAATTTCTGATCTTTTTTTGTGTTTGGTTGTATGCTTTTGTTAAGGATTACAGATGGCAATCAGCACAGTGCATTTGTATGTAGATAAACAAAACTAATGAATCTATTCTAATTTTAAAACATATATAGTAGTCTGTATTGATACAAAAGTGCAATACATTCATATTTTTGCATTATTCAGCAAATTTACTGCAAAAAGTGGCTCCAAAAAATAAGAAAACATGAAAGGAAATAAACTAAGAACAAGTAATATTATATTAAGTATCTTCAGCCTGCATGAGGAAAAAAAAAAGCTAAAAAAAGGTGTGATGAAATCAAGTTAACTACACTAATCTCACTTTTTGCAGTGTTCCTTGTTTATTTTTCCTGGTACTTTTGAAGGCAATACATTACTGTAAATCAGATTCTGAGACTGAATAAATGACAAATGTATTTTAGAATTTTAGAATTGTAACTCTCCATGTTTGTTATTGTTGACAGTTTGTTGAGTCTGTTGATGAATAGAAGTTTGCAAGATGTTTCGTAAATCTAAAGTCACGGAGGGAACCTCTGCGGGCCAAGGTAAGTGCAGAAGTCTGAACCCATGTGGTTTCATAACGCAATACTCAAAATTCATAAGGCACATTAAAGCAAAGGCCAGTTAGAACTTTATATCAAGTGTCTTATATCTATAGCCATCGGTGCCAGTACAGCAGTCATGATAAATATTTAATGACTACTGGGAAACGGGCTGAGATATGCAATTTTAGTGACAGTCCAGGTTTTTATGGCCTTCAGGCTGTCGTCTATCCTCGTCTTGTGAAATCCAATTATGGTCAAAAGAAACATCTAATTTGTTCTAATGTTGTCAATAAGGTCCATGGTGCGTGCGCTTGTTTAGTAAACTGGAATATTGGATAAATTGAAAATGCAGTGATATTTATAGTCCAGATTTTAGTCTACTGGTACAAGGTGTAAATGGTCTATGTGTGTCCCCACACTTTGGGAATGATTGATTGGCAAATATAGTGAAATAATGTTAACTGATGTTTGAGGGTGAATAACACACCTTACATGCCACGCCTCCATCTCCCAGAGACCTGAGAACCACATGTATTTTGGTGAAAAATACTGTTGTTTTTTTTCCAAATACTGTCCCATCTCAAATATTGTTTCAACACTGCACAATGTGGCTGCGGTCATCACAAGTTCAAACAAAGTAGTTCACGATTCTTCACTTCTGTGTCTTGTGTAATAATTTTGGCAATCACATAAATGATTAAATACTGTGCTGTGATGTCACATGTGCTATTCGACATGTGCCTTATCAGGTCCTGCTGCAGAGATTTGCAGTGGTACAGAAGGTACGACAGGGAACAGCTATGGATTTTTATTTTCATAACTGCATGAAAAATAGATCTGCTTCAGATTAACGCAAGCATGGATATGTAGCCACATCGCTACATATCTGTTTTGCAAGTGTAATAATGTATAGGTTCTTTTAATGCAACGGCCACATTTTAACATAAAATGTGAGGAGGAAAAAATATTGCCAGTAACAAAATACATTCTAATGTATTAAAATTAGAATGAAACTGTGAGTGATGTATGTGTCAACTTGAAAACAGTAATCAATTAAATCCATAGCTGTGTGGTTGTGTTGACATGTTTATCTTTGTTGATCATGTGACAGTGGGGTTCAAGAAAAAGTCTCGAGTCCCTGGGGTGATGATCACGCAGTACATCGAGACGTTGCCAGAGGGAAAGACCCACCCAGACTTCACTCGGAAGCCAATCGCTCTGACGATCCAGGAGGGTGAGTGAACCGCAACATTCACATCCAGTACACAACTTGTATCTATGATTGTGTTTCTTTGATCACAGGGAAGTTTGCATTTTTCAAAGCCATTGTGACTGGAGACCCCACACCCACTGTTACATGGGTTCGCAATAATGGAGATGTTTCTGATACAACAAGATACCAATCCAAATATGATCCAAATTCTAACGAGCATACTTTTGAGGTAAGCAATAGGGTTACGTTCATGTGACATCATGATCATTATCGATACTATAATTTTAGAAAAGGTCACGACAAGATGTCTACTACAAGGCAATGTTATTGACCTCCCTTAGGGACACTGGCACTGTGTAAGTGCAAGTTTTTAAATCTAACCACTATAACATACTATACTACCCTCATACTATACTATCATATACTAAACTATACTCTAATACTACTCTGGGAAAACAGTTGAACCATTTCTACATACATTTCTGTCAAAAAGAATGCCTTGTTCGCAATGAGTTGTATTGGCATTTGAAAAAGAACTCAATAAATGGATAACGCCTCTCTGGGGGAGGAGTTTGGGACGTCCCACCGGAACAACAGCCCAAGGAAGACCCATGACCAGACCATGTCTCTCAACTGGCATAGGAACCACTCAGAAGGAAGTTTGGTGCATGCATAAGGGAGTCTGTGCTCTGTTTAGTTGATGGATGAATGTATGTACTGTCAACATGTATAAAAACATGTTTGTACACAGCTCAGAGTGATTCCAGGGTCCTAGTGTTGACCCTTTAATGGTTTTTCAACCATTTGGTGGATAATTTTTTGAGTGACTATATCTACTTGAACCGAAATCTACCAAATTGGTTTTAGGCACTTTCACCATTAAGTTGCAACTCAACTACAAAAGGTTCACAAAAAATGTTCTCATAGTGCTCCTACATCTTAGGAAAACAAAAAACTAAAATTACATTGCTGGCTATTATCAGGATGATGCACTGCCCTGCACTTGTACTACAGGGCTGTCTCTTGTGCTAATGGAATATACTTCAGTTTTTCAGTAAATAACACCGACCTGTCATATGTTTTTTCCTGAAACAGATGCCCAACGTTCAGCCGGACCAAGCAGATACGTACAAATGTATTGCCGTGAATGAGTTTGGCCAGGCCTTTGTTGCAGTTGTTCTGAATGTAATTGAAGGTAAGTACTGTATATCAATCCTTACTTACTCTCTGAAATGGGACAAGGAACCAATGATTAGATTTTGGAGGTGATCTGGATCATTGTCTAGAGCCAGGAATATTTTTAATACATTAAACTCCACCTCTCTGAGTCACTCTGAGTGCTTCACTAGTTTATAATCTAATAATCTTTTACAGATTAGTTGAGTAGTAGCACATTATTAAACATATTAATTACTTTTGAATCTCCTTAGTTGGTTTTAAAAAGAACAAAGCTCCAGAACAAGTCCCGGATAAGATAACACCCGTCCTTAAAAGAACAAGGTACTTTTAAACTGTGGCTATATTTATTTGCAATAATTTCTCTACAACAAAATATTATTGTATATGTTTTATAGCAAGATCCGTCCAAAATCCGAACAAACTGAAAGAAAGGATGGCGAAATAGACCCTAAGTTCTGGGAGCTCCTGATGAGCGCTGACAAGAAAGACTATGAAAGCATCTGCAGAGAGTTTGGCATCACTGACTTCCGTTGGATGCTGAAGAAGCTGAACGAGATGAAGAAAGAGAGAGAGGAAGAACAGGCCACAGTATGTCTTATTATTTATGTTAAAGAGAGTTTCATTTCAGATTTTTTCAAGTGTTTGTGTGTGTTCAACAGTTTGTAAAGAATCTGTCCAACCTCAAACCAATTAATGTCAATGTTGACGGAACTGCGTCTTTTGAGTTGGACATGGATCTGCTGGAACCAAGTAGCTCCATCTTCATCTACAAGGTAAACCCTCGAGCAGAGACCAGGACTGGTTTAGAAAGAATACTAAGCAAGTTCCTTCTTCCATCCATCCATCCATCCATTTTCTTCCCCTTAATCCATTTCTGGGTTGGGGGGGTGGCAGTCAGAGCTGCACCCAGTACACTTAGCACCAGCCCCTCACTGATCCTCCTGCAGGTGGTGAGTCCACAGGAGCTGAGATCTTTCAGTGGGAGCTTCAGGCAAAGTGGGGTTAAGTGTCTTGCCCAAGGACACAACGACAGCAGTCATCAGTGGGAGTCGTGAAGTAGGTCTTATGGTGGGCTTGAACCCACGACCTTCAGGCCCAAAGGCCAATGCTCTACCAGCTGAGCCACTGTCGCCCCTATCACGAAGGGCTTCTTCGTGATAGGGGCGACAGATATCTATTTACTGTATATTTGACACCCCCCACTATGGGAAATCCAGGTATCCAGGAGCAAAAATTCATTCATCCATACAAACAAAACAAATAAATTCATCATTCTAAATACTGTAATTGTAACAGTAATTAGGTGCAACAGTACTTCAGGTCACAGCAGCAAAGGTGGAGGACCGCTTGGTTTGAACCACTTTCTCTGCTCTGGTCCAGAGAATAACGCTGAGGGCTTTATTTGGATTTATAGAAAAAAAAAAAACAACCAGTGTAAAACACGAAACAACAACTATTTCAGACCAACTACGAACTTTCTGCCGTTTCCAGCACATTAAAAATATACAACCATTATTCAAGGTACATGGCCATCTTCGATAATGCATGGCTATTGTATAAAGACGACTCGTGTGGAGAGGAGTGTGAGGAAGAGACAGAAGCAGGAATCATAAACAATATCATTTCTAAATTCTGTTTAGTCTAGTTAGCCTGTTTAGTCTAGTTAGCCTGTCTAGTCGTACTAACCTTCAAAGGGTCTGGTGTACGGCAGGATGGCGAGATGGTCCCATACACCAAGGAGTTGGGGGAGAAGATGAAGCACAGTCTAAATCAAGTGGGAAGAAAATATATATTTAGTATGAGGGACCTGCTGCCTGACGACGCTGGACTGTATCAACTGGACGTGGAAGGTGTTACTATGTTTTCAACAGAATTCAAAGGTAAATCTTCTGACCACATATAATTACTGATGTATCAACTATGAAGTAGCATTAAACACTAATAAATCATTTTTCTCTTTGTGTCTACAGTGCCAATGGTGGATTTCTTGGTTAAGATCCAAGAAGTGAAAGCAATGGAGAGAGAAGATGCCGTTTTTGAATGTGTTTTGTCAAATCCATTTTCCAAAATAAACTGGTTTGGAAAAAATCTCCCTCTGGAACAGGGAGAGAAGTTTGATATTGAAGTCTCCGAGGACAAGCTCATTCACAGACTCGTCATCAAGGACTGCATGGTCGTCGACAAAGGAATATACTCGGCCTGCGCTGGGATTAAGAGCTGCAACGCCTTTCTCATTGTAGAACGTAAGTGCTTAGAAGCTTCCTCTAATAAGTATCTAAAAATACTTATTAGAGGAAAAATGTAAAGAAGCTACTTAATTAACACATGTTTTGGTGGTAGACTGTGATGTGTCAATTATCGGAAATTGTTGCCGGATGCGGTCAGTCTGACAGATTGAACAGATCCGTCAGACTGAGCGCTCCGGCCAGAAGTGAGTTAAGATGAAGGCCCCTTTGTCTCTTTTCATGGTCCATGCTCCCCGCTTTCCGATTTCAATTGTCTCTTGTATCCATATTTTGTATTGTATGTTCTTCTGTTCCTGCTATTTTTGTCTTGTTCCAGTCTATTATGTGATTTTCTCTTTAAAGTGATTGTCTGGAGTTTGTCAGAAAAAGGTGCTGTATATGATTTGAAAAAAAACGACCCAAGCTCCTTCCCCCTTCCTTTCTGATTGGTCTACGCCTACGTTTCCGTAACAATCAATCAACACATTTAAATGTTAATCGGAGAAAACATTATACATATACTGTACATTACATTAATGCACGAAGGTTTTCAGAATTATTTGTTAACGTTTTCATGACAAAAATAATGTTTTAATGACAAAAATAATGTTTTAATGCACAAAATAAGCGATCGCGGTAAACCCGGAAGTAGCTATTATCATTAATTGAACATTATAGGACACATCTGCAGAGGATCTGATTATGGATATAGGTTCAGTACATACATGGGTAACTTTAAAGGCATGCTTTCATGCATGCCTTATTCTATTTTCACTTTTAAGACTTGTTTGCGCTATGAGCCAAAGCAATATCCTAGTTTGCGACTTCCTGTTACTCAAAATGATAAATTAATAATTCTGATTCTGAAAACTAAAAGCTGTCAAATTGACTGCTCTGGCTGTTCTAGTGTTAATCATGAGATAAACCATTTGAAAAATTTCCAATTCAAACAATAAACTGTTCACTTTCACTTTAGCTGACAAGAGTGTAGGGAAAGGGAAGAAATCGGAGAGAAAAACGACCAGAGCAGGAGGATCAGGCGTGAACCTGCAGCAGGTGGCCCAGGAGCAACAAGCCAAACTGGAACAACAGTGGGAGGAACGCAAAGAAATCATCAAACAAGCACAAGAAGAGGCAGCAGCTGCTCCTCCACCTGAGGCCCCCAAACCCAAAAGTTAGACACTGTTTACTTGTTTACTAATTGTAATTGTAATAATAGTAAGTCAAAAAATTCTCAAATTTGGGAGAAAAAAAAATCTTCATTTGAGAACATTTTGACTGCCTTATAGTCCAGAAAGTAAGGTGATCAAATTATCTGTTACTGTTCTAGTCCATTCATTTTTTTCAGTACTCATAGACATCAGAGAATTAACTAGCTTGTTTGTCTTGCAGCTCCAGAGCCAGCGGCAGTCAATGGTAAGAATTAAGGAATGTATAAAAAGAGTGTTGACAAGGGGACAACGTTTTCACGTTCCCTTTAACAGTATATGTGTTGCACTGTCGGCAAATCTAAAGGTATCTAACATTGTACGAATATGTTGTCTGTGCTTTTGACATGCCAGTGTCTTGCTTATATTGTCTCTGTGCTGTGTGTAAAATATTTTGCAGGTTCAGAAGCGGCTGGTAATGTC
This sequence comes from Knipowitschia caucasica, assembly GCA_964034765.1. Classification (NCBI taxonomy): domain Eukaryota; kingdom Metazoa; phylum Chordata; class Actinopteri; order Gobiiformes; family Gobiidae; genus Knipowitschia; species Knipowitschia caucasica. Next base: position 31,164,447 of record OZ035828.1, on the reverse strand, counting down.
TCAAAAGGTGACATTTTCTGTTGTACAGTATTGCCAGTGTTTACATAGAAAGAAGCTATGGAGTGTCTTCAAAGAAAACTTTGTTAACATTTCCCTGGTTTTTGTTGTTGCCCGCTCAGCCGGAGAGGCCATCAGCTCGGCAAATCAAGATGCAGAAGCAGTGGGTGGTATGAAGGACATGATTTACTTAAAACGTTAAATCACAAATGTATTATAAACATTTGTCTACTTTGTTTGCATTCAAATAACACTATTAATTGAAATGAACTATGAAATAATAGAAAAGGCGAGACTAAATACATACACATTTAATTTGTTGTTAAATGTGATAGCACGTAAACAGAGTAAATTCAAACAAGGAAATGTTTAGTAGACGTTTCCTTGCGACACGCTGCATGCTCCAGGTGCTTGCTTTTAATGTCACTGCATGTTGCTTTGTGAATAGATAGATGAACTGTACTTGATGCTGATATGTACAAATAGACTTCTAATACTACAGCAGAAGACGCGGTTAATGCAGAGGTGCACAAAAAAAATGGATGCTGGACATTTCACACACAGTGACAAAATAAAGAATCAAAGTTCAAGGCCTCAACTTGTGATTGGACGATGCATCTATGTTTTGACAATATTCTACTTTTTGGAGAAGTGCATTTATGGCACTGGTGTTTCATTCCTTCTCAGACATCAACCACACAATACATATACAGACAATAATTTTGCGTATGTTTCTTAGAGCCTTGTATCACCGGAGGACTGTCTGATACGTACGCACTTCGAGGAAGCCCTCATGAGTTAATGGTGACGATGAACATCGAATGTGAGGGTGCCTGGTTCAAGGACGGAGAGCCGGTTAAGTAGACTACTATATTCACAATTGGCATAATTAGGATCAATCAGAAAAAGATAGTCTCTTTTGTGCTAGATTCTGTATATTACGTACAATTAAATTAAAGGTGCAGTAAAGGATTCAGATTAACATAGCAGTAGCACCCGAGTAGCACAGAGTAAAAACCACTCCCTAAGATAAGATGAGGGGAGATGGACTTTATTGATCTCACACTGGAAAATGTCACATTTGGCAGATTGTGCAAAACACAAAAGTGCTTTTAATTTCAATGACTTAAAATAAAAGAAAGAGTGGCAATAACAAGGCCCTCCACCAAATCCAATTCCCAGCACACATGAACGTCATTTCTGTAATAACACAGTCTGTGACGAAGCCTCCAAGCTTGAAATGTGAAGGCATTATTCTAAATTAGGGCTAAAGTCTGTGATCGATTTGCCTACCATACTTGACAAGCGCTAGCTTGGATACAAGAAACGTCTCCCTTAGTTGTGAAAAATTTTGAAGTAAGACAAAATGGCTTTGTCCCCTTGGCAAATCTTATTTTAAGACTGTCAGAATGTGCTCAAATCAAGACCTCTTGAATCAAGCAATTATCACCTCATATTTAATTTTGTTTTTTGCAGTTTAGGCATTCATCACACGAAGATGTGAAACTCCCTTTCTTTGGCCTCTTACTTATGTACAACTATTGTTACAGTTATCCTCAGGTGGAGGAATCACTGTATTCAAAGAGGGAACTACTCATAAAATACGGATTGCGAGTTGCCAAGATGACGACTCAGGAGTTTACCGTTTTGCTCCAGGCGAACTCAGTACACAAGGGAAGGTCACAGTGGGAGGTAAACTTTAAACCAACTGTAACCTCAAAAAACACTGTTCCAAATTAATGAAACAATGTATTTGAAAAACTATTTTCTAGATGTACCTGAATTCGACCCAGATGACCTTCACAAATTCTCCAAGCCAGTGGTGGTCCGTGTGGGTCAGAACGCTGCCTTTAAGATGCCCTTCCCACCGCAGGAGGCGCTGGTGGTCAGCTGGTTCAAGGACGGCTCTGAAATCAAAGATGGCGGCGGAGTGAAGATTGTGAGGGAGCCCAACCACAGTCGGTTGCTGTTTAAAGACTGCCTGAGAACCGACGCTGGAGAAATCAAAATACAGCTCAAAAACCCTTTTGGGGCAATCGAGGCAACATCTCGGCTCATTGTGTTAGGTAAAGTCTGTGATGGGGAACATGCATCTGCTTTCACGGCTGAATCCCACTCACTTAAACACATTTTCTGTATTTGATAGGAATTGAACTAAAGGACCAAAAAATTGTTAAATACATGTTTAAATCCTTAATAGAGGTTCCATTTCGCGATATTCACGCAAGATACAGTATCTTGATTTTGATACGATATAACTATGGATTTTATGATTTTCCTCAGTTTCTGCATTTCTGTTCAAAATTGTATGAAACTAAACGTGTTACTCTTTATAACAGCGTTAATTTGTTTTTATGATCAGTTTACTTCTGGAATCACATGATCAAGTAAACATGAATGGAACCAAATGTGATATTCTGAATGGTAACAGCTCACATAAATCAGGGGTCATTCACAGCTCAGTGGCTGCTTTAAAAGTAGATCTTGGTTTGATAAAGTGTGGAAATCCCTGTTCTGGTTTTTATACTTACGGTAGTATTTTGATGTTGCATTGGGAATTGGGCATCAATAAGTCAATGTGCTTTATGACACTCAACCTTGTGGCTCGCTAATAAAAGTGGCATTATTCACTGTCCAGATCGCCCTGGTCCCCCCGATGGTCCGATGGAAACTGTGGAAACCACCTCGACTGTGATTGAAATTAAATGGAACCCTCCCAAAGACGACGGGGGCTCAGCTGTGACGCACTACATCATTGAGCGCCAACACGCCAGGCAGTCCCTGTGGACTAAGCTGGGCGACGTCTCTGCTGACAAGACCACCTTCAGGGACAGAAACGTCACTCATGGGAAGAAGTACAACTATCGCATCTTTGCAGAGAACCCTGAGGGCATGAGCGACCCGCTGGAGACAACCGACAGCATTATGGCAGGAGTGCTGAGTGAGTAGTTCAACTATTTGGGCAAAAACCTTAATTTAAGACCCTTTAAATCTCTTAGGAATGTTATAATAATAGGGATGATTGTGAAATTTGAGACCGATCTAAATGTTTGACATAACAACTCTATCGCTGATGTGTATATAGATATCCTTTTTCAGCAGAAAATGATCAGCCCTGAATATATATACCTGATATATACCCCTGATATATACGGAGCTGTGAAATAACTTTAGCGGTGTATAAATCCGAGTGAGTCAGATAGGAGGAAAGAGAAGGGAGTGATGCACTGTACGGAGCGATGGGCGCAGACGTTCACCTCCTCATACTGTGCGAGAAGAGAGCACGTTGTGTGTGAGCTGTGAGCGGAGGAGCAGACAAGTGTGTGCGCTGCAATTGCCACAGTGACTTAGAATTCATTAGAAGTTGTCTTTTCTTAGTGCATTTTATAAAACATGTTCATGCTGAAGGGGGGCGCTTTTCCCTGCATGGGCTGACATTTTAGACTTTTTTTAAATGTCCCATTCTCATCCCTGTATATTTATTGGCGGCTTCAGATTTCCTCAGCTCCTCAGTCCTGTTTTAGTGTGATGTCATTGTATCATGCTCAGTTTTATGATTATGAATTATTTTCGACCATTTCTGAAGGGAAATTACATTTTTTTAAATCATTGTTGCGTTTCCAGCCCATATTTTTCAACTTCGGAATAAAACAAAACTTGTTTCTAGTGGTAGAAAACGTAATGCTGTTACTCTTCAAACGTGTTTCACCGGGATATCATTAGTTTCAGTACACATGAGTGTCCCTTATTTATATGTTTAACCTGTTTTCATCTTCAGTCCTCTCTGGGCCGCCTGGAGCCCCAATAATTGTAAGTGCCACCAAGACCTGCATCCACCTGACCTGGACTCCCCCTGAGGACACACGCGGAGTTCCCATTGTGGGGTATCTGCTGGAGAAGATGAAGAAAGACACAAATCAGTGGGTTGCCATCAATGCAGTCAATGAGCCGATTGAAGGTTTGTCCAAAAGATTGTACATGCAACATGTGCAGACCATAAGAAATGTGACCTCACCCACCTCAACTACTCATACCACTATAGAACCTCTCTCCATCAAACCCACTCTTACACTTTCTCACCGGTTGACTACTTGCCCTCTGAGAGCCTAACACAAGCACTGACAACACTCAAAACATATGACCACCCCCACATCCAACACCCCCCAACTCACACCTTCCCCTTCCCTCTACTCTTAAACTCTTTTACTTACTATTTGTGTGAGTATTATCATGTCATCATTGTGTTGCCCTTTACCTTTTTGTCTTATTTCACTGATCTTGCGATTTTGTGTCTGACCCCTTTTTTTCTCCCTCTTCCCTGAAGTTGTTTTACATTGTATTTACAATTATATATATATATATATATATATATATATATACAATTATTATCATCTTGGTGCCCACAGCCCTTGTTTTTCACAGTACTGTATTTATCACCATATTTCCCCTTTTGTTTAGCAGCACACTTTCCAGTCTCTACTTGTTGTCATACATTACAATCACTATCCTACAAGACCCTCAGTATTTCCTCTATCAACAAGACCATTCCCATCCAACTCACCTCATCAAATCACAGCCGACCCTAATCCTTCCACCACCCTTGTCTGTGTTTTTAATGCACCATAACTCAAGCACAGGGAAAAACAGGGGAAATATTAATAATAACAATAATACATACTGTATAAACACAAAACAAAAACAAACAAAAAAGGCTAGGAATACAGGAGACATGGGAGATGCCCTTGGACAGCACCCCTGCACCAAGTAGACAACCTCCCACAGTTTCCTTTTTAATGCACCACTTTAGACACATGTACGCAAACTGGGACACAAATAAGAAGGGAAAATAGGGGCAATGAGGGTGATGGGTGGATGCACAAATTTGCAGAATAGGAGCTTGCACCCATACACACCCACACACTACTGTACACACCCACACACGCACACACACACACACACACACACACACCCACCTGTAAATATCCACACTGTTGTCTGTCTTGTCTGTCTTGCTGTATTTGTCCGTACGTCTACACTTGTATTGTATTGTCTATTTTTTCACAATAAAAAAAAGAAAAGAAATGTGACGTTAATGCAAATCAATATATGTTAATATTGATTTACATTTTTTTTTAAAATATGATATTTTGGAGAGCACTAATCGCACTATATTATGGAGGACCGTGGCTGCCAAAACAATAAATATATACAGAAATAAATAAATACATTTAAAAAAGAAAAAATTTGCAAATTATGCATGCAATTATGAGAATAAGTGCATTTATTTCTGTATTTATTTATTTATATATTTATTTATATATTTATTTATTTATGTGTTTATTTATGTATGTATTTATTTATTTATTTTTGTATTTATTCATATATTTATTTCTCTATTTCTGTATTTATTTTTGTATTTATTTATTTATCTATTTATTTATTTATTTCTCTATTTATTTATTTCTCTATTTGTTTATTTATTTGTGCATATATTTATTTATTTCTCAATTTATTAATTTTTTTCTGTATTTATTAATTTTTTTCTGTATTTATTTATTTATTTCTGTATTTATTTATTTATTTCTGTATTTATTTATTTATTTCTGTATTTATTTATTTCCGTATTTCTCTTAATGATATGCAAATCATGGGGTGGGCCGGGATGCCTCTTCTGTAAAGTCATTGGTTAGTCTTTTTCAATGCAGCAGCTCGAGTCCTGACTAGAACCAGGAAGTACGACCACGTTAGTCCAGTTCTCAGGTCTCTGCACTGGCTTCCTGTGGCTCAGAGAATAGACTTTAAGGCCCTGTCCACACGAAGTCAAGCTCAGGCCTAAACGCAAAAATACTTTATCAATCCAGTGTATCGTCCATACGAGGCCGGCGTTTTGGGGGGGTGTAAACGAACATTTTTGAAACTAGGTCCCAGAGTGGAAAGATTTCAAAACTCCGTATATGCCGCTCCGTGGTTACTGCCTCTCCGCAATGTATCTGAGACGCTTGCGTCATCGCCCCGCCTCTTGTTAAAGCACGCATGCGCCGCACTCAGAAAATAATGACAACAACAATGTAGCTTGTTGGTTTTGTAATCCAGTGTGACCCGAAGCAACAGTTCAACCTCATCGTCCGTCCATACTAATGTAGTACCAGCTCGCCCACTCGCCATGTTGTCTGTTTACAAAATTCCGCGCATGCCCACGGAAGTTTGGGTTTGATCCCGTCATTGCGTCACAGCGCCACCAACAGGTCTGGCATAGTTTCACAGCGTTTTCAGGCGTATTGACTACATTCATATGGACGCACACATTTACTGAGCTAACTCCGTGTTTACAGAAAAAGTTTCTGAAATTATAAGCGTTTTGTCTTCGTGTGGATATAGCCTAAAACAGCTCTGCTTGTGTACAAATCTCTCCATGGCCTCGCACCAAAATATACTGTATTAGTGACATGTTAGTCCCATATGAACCAGCCCGGACTCTGAGGAGCACAGGGACTGGACTCCTGTTAGTGCCCAGAGTCAGAACTAAACATGGGGAGGCTGCTTTTCAGATTCATGCTGCTAAAATCTGGAACAGTCTTCCTGAAGATGTGAGACAGGTCTCCTCTCTGACAAGGTTAAAGACAGTTCTGTTTAGCTGTGCATACAGCTGAGGGATTTTATACTTTTAGCTTTCTTTTGAATGTTCTGTGATTATTTATGATTTTAATGCTTTCTTGTTTTGTTCAGCACTTTGAATTGCCTTGTGTATGAATTGTGCTATATAAATAAACTTGCCTTGCCTTGCCTTCCTTGCTCCATAGCTTGTCCAGCATAGGCGGTCATGTTGAGATCACTGTGTTCTATGTGACTATTAACATGAAAAGAAGTGAGAGAACAGGTCAAATTCCTAAAATGTTAGTGGTGTAGCCTACGCGATACGCAGGTATAAGCCGTATAACCACGAGAAGCTACTACAAATTGGGCAAAGATAGGCTACGTATCACTCATTTGCGCAGTGTTACTTTTGCACTTTCTGCCCGATTAAAGACCAGCCCAAACTCTCCAACAAGTAACTATTTCCACCCATGACACAGAGAGAGGGGACCGGTGGCATTTCATCCCTCTCTCTCTTTCTCAGGCACGGTTCCCTCTAACTGCGCTCGGCTCCCGTGTTGTCTGGGCACAAAATAAAACATAGCTGATATGATAGAGGAGTATTAACGATCATTCTCCGCTCTGAGAGTCCACGATGTCGGCCTCTTTATGCTCATTTCCCTGTCCGGCTCGTGAGAGGCTTTTGGCAAAGGCAGTGACAGGTGCTCGGGTGTATTTTACTACAAAGCGCTGAAGTCCGCCGAAAAACCCCGCGTTCGAAGTGTGTGTTTTACACTCAGACACTGGAGCTTTCAGTGAAGGCTGAGAGAGACTGAAAAGTGGACGCGGCCACAGCACTGACCGAGCTATATTCATGGTACAAACGGTGGCGCGAGTGTGGAGGGGAGTGTGTGGGGGGGTGTGTGGGGGGGGATACAGGCGCTCGTTCTACAGGCCCAGAGTCAGGTCGTTTTCCACACTCAGAAACGTGTTTTTGTTGCAGCGGCGCAGTATTCTGCACAGACGCAAGGCCCAGCTCATTCAGCTTCTTTTGAAAAGGACCTCACTCATAGGTTCAAGTCTGAGTGGAAGGATGTGTTGATGAGGAGGCTCAGCTCCGAGAAACGCCTGTAGGCCTACTGACGTTTCTGCCACGAGGACTGATGTTACAGGCTGTAGTTGGTGTGGTCATTTTTGCTGTTGATTATGTTTAATGTAATGATCAGTGTGCGCCAGGGCTACTTGAATATCGAAATCTATGTACTTTATAGTAATACTAAATGTGCCCCTGCGTGGATTTCATATGCCGGGACGGGACTTTACGTAGCTGATCCAAACGGAAACTAATATAGTCAACACTACAGTATAGCGAGAACACAGTGATCTCAACATGACCGCCTATGCTGGACAAGCTATGGAGCAAGGAAAAAGATTAACCAATGAGCTTACAGCAGAGGCATCCCGGCCCACCCCATGATTTGCATATCATTAAGAGAAATACAGAAATAAATACAGAAGTAAATACAGAAATAAATAAATAAATAGAGAAAAAAATAAATAGAGAAAAAAATAAATAAATGCAAAAATAAATAAATAAATAGAGAAATAAATAAATACTAAAATAAATACAGACATAGAGAAATAAATGTATAAATGCAGAAATAAATGTATGAATAAATAAATAAATAAATATATATATATAAATTAATAAATACAGAAATAAATAAATATATACATAAATAAATACAGAAATAAATGCACTTATTCTCATAATTGCATGCATTTCTTAGCAAATTTTATCTTTTTTAAATGTATTTATTTATTTATTTCTGTATATATTTATTGTTTTGGCAGCCACGGTCCTCCATACTATATTGCCAGATCCAATTGCAATACTCTCTGTATCGCAATATGTTAAGAATCGCAATAATATCAAAATGTGGCCCAAATATTGCAATACTATCGAATTTTTTTTTTTTTCAAATTCCCACCATAATGTCAACCATCAAATCAATTGCAATCTTTATAACTTTTAGAGACTAACCTGAAATCTTGAATTAGTTTCACTGATATTATTTTGTATAATGCACTCTTTACAACTCAACAGCAAATTATTAATTACAGCAAAAGAAAACGTAAAAGATAGTTGAAATGTCTTTTTGTTTTCTGAATGCTAATCATTTTTAATTGTTGGATTTGTCACAATAATATATAATTGCAGACATAAAAAGTGCAGTGAAAGACATCACAGAAGGAAGTGAATATCAGTTCAGAGTTTCAGCCATTAATGAATCCGGAGCCGGAGACCCAAGCCCTCCTTCGGAAATGGTGTGTGCAAAGAACCCCAACAGTGAGTAATTATGCCTTATGTATTCACCAATGTACAGTAAGCTTGGTCTACATGTTGTCTTCTGTGTACAGTGAGGCCATCTTTCAAAGACCCTTTAGATTTCATGGTCGTCAGAGCTGGCAATTCAGTACGAATCAAAATTAATTATGAGGTATGTATACAGAGCATCCATAGTGACACTTGTTTCTGCACTGCAAAAAATTATGAAACTATGAGGAAAATATTGCCGTAATTGATTGTTTTATTTTCTTCATAAGAGTATAGTCTTAAAACAAGATTTGTCAATGGGACAAAGAAAATTCATCTTGGTTCAAGAACTGTTGTTTTATTGTCTCATTTCAAGGGATATATTTCTTGCAACGTTTTATAACAAGATAATTTGTCTTTGTCTCATTGGCGAATCATTTTTAAGGCAGTCAAAATATGCTCAAATTAAGATACATTTTGCCAAATTCGACCAATTTCTGATGTATTTTTGCAGTGTGTGCTCTTGCTTGTATTTTCATTGATAGTTTTTCTTGTCCAGGCTGAACCTCCTCCTACTATCACCTGGCTGAAGGAGGATGAGCCGATATCTCCATGGATTAATGTTATCAACACAGAAGGAATGTCTCAGCTCGTCATTCCATCCTCGAAGCGCTCCGATTCAGCTGTCTACACTATTGTTGCCAAAAACTCTGTGGGAGAGGCTTCCTTTGATGTCGAAGTTAGGGTTACAGGTAATTAAATGAAGAGTTTAGATCAGTAAAATAAACACTACAGTATTACAGTGGTCAGACAGAGGTCAAGGTTCTTGTTGCAGAGAGAAATTTTAGTCCGTGGCCATGTTCCACTAGGAAAAGACAAGTGATCTCCCGCTCCTGCACAGTGAAGCAATAGAACCTGCGACAGAACATTACACAACATTACACAAGCTCCTCGGAGCTTACGTTACTCACATTTCCTGTTCAAATCTTCCTCTAAATGGGCGTAGCCTGGAGGACTAAAGGGGGCGTGAACGAGACTGGGCCGTTTACATTGCTCTGGGCGGGGGGCTGCTGACGTCAGGTCCAACTTGCAGACGTCAGGTCCAACTTCTGTGCCAGTGTTGGCGCCAGATTCAAAATTCAAATGTAGTAATACAGGTCGCCAGCAGATGGCGCCTCACAGACGGTTTTAGGCAGAAAGTCTAACTTTCAACTAATTTGCACCAAAGTGACAAGATTATGACCAGGATATGTAGACAACACTATTGGACACTCATTTATACCGTTTATCAGCAAAAAAAAGTGGATTTGAGGGTGAGTTGTCCTTTAATAAATGTTTTATTATATGACTATTTTTAATTTATGCAAATATCGATCTCCGACTTGGTTTTCCTAATCGTGTTTTTAGCTTTCCGGTCTGCAACAAAGTTGTCAATCTCATCTTGTCTGTTAGTTATTTTTTCTTCGTTATTTTCTGTAATTTCTTCCTCTGGCTCGTCAAACTCGTCCGATAATAGAATTTACTGAGAGAATGCTCCCAGTTGTCGCCCATTATTTCTTTTTTACCGAGGAAACTCAGGAAAGAAATCAATTGTGATACGCGCTGCAGACTGATTGTCATGGTACTGGTCCAAGGAAAGATATCAAATGTGATACGCGCTGTTCGGACCAATTGTCTAACGGTCTGAGATGGGAAAATATAAGACCGGTAATCAGCCAATCAGAGCGCGCGTACGGTCCAAGTCATATAATAAGTAAGCCATATCTGATTGGCCGTGAGAAAAAGGGTTTTGCACAAAAAAGAATTTTGTGCAAAGTTTATTTTATTTTTGGCAGAATGTATACAGGGATCAAGAGTTCCGAGCTTCCGGCTCGACCGCACGGCATTGTGGGTAGTTTTCTCAAAAAAGTGGGCATGAAATCACACACTCCTATTAGATTACCTGTTGCGAGCGTGATCTGTCTCTTTTTTTTCCAGCCCATCGATTGTTTAATTGCTACAAAAATCACCAATTTCAGACATTTAGAAGGTAAGGTAAAGATTTTTTCATGTAACAAAAAAGCAATGCATTTTTTTCTTGTGGTTTTAGATGTAAACACAACCGACTGACTATAGAGCTACACGCAGCTTATGCTACTTACGAGGATCGAATGCTTACACGCAAGCTTTATAAACTTGCCCAAAGTTGTACTTTGGACATATTTTTCTGGTGTGGAGCTTCTGAATGTAGAGAAGGCGAAATACCTGGGGCACGTAATCAGGAGTGACCTCAGTGATGACGATGACATTCAGAGGCAGTTCTGTAAGCTGTATGAACAGGCTAACACTTAAGCAAGGAGAATTCACATGTGAAATCTCCGCACAGATAAAGTGAAAATAACTTTGTTTAAAGCCTACTGCACACCTCTCTATACTGCCCGCTCACTGTTTGTTCTTAATAATGTCCCCACTCTGAATGCTCTGATCAGAAATTTTATTTATAAGTTCATGAAACGCTCTGAGGGCTCTATGTCCAAAGTACAGCTTTGGGTAAGTTTATAAAGCTCGCGTGTAAGCATTCGCTCCTCGTAAGTACAGTAGCATAAGCTGCGTGTAGCTCTATCGTCAGTTGGTTGTGTTTACATCTAAAACCACAAGAAAAAAATACATTGCTTTTTTGTTACATGAAAAAATCTTTACCTTACCTTCTAAATGTCTGAAATTGGTGATTTTTGTAATGATTAAAACAATCGATGGGCTGGAAAAAAGAGAGACAGATCACGCTCGCAACAGGTAATCTAATAGGAGTGCGTGATTTCATGCCCACTTTTTTGAGAAAACGACCCACAATGCCGCGCGGTTGAGCCGGAAGCTCGGAACTCTTGATCCCTGTATTAGATAAGGTCATGAATTACATACTCAATGTCTACGGTGTTAGTCTAATGTGATGCTAATGATCAGGATTGTGTTCCCTCCTGCTGAACTGGGCTGAGGATGAAACATTTTGAGGCTGTTTTTTCTCAGGTTAGTGATTTCAGGTGACCACTTCCAAATGACCACCAATCATTTAAATATTATGATATTTCTGGAAAGCTTAGACATCTTTCAGAATCTATCACAAGAGAGTCACAAGCTGTCATGTTACAGAGGGCAATATACAGTGTTGAGAACATCTAGTCAGGGTCATTTACGATAAGATGTTTCTATTGTCATTATGCTCTGCCAAGGAACTAATAATATAATATACTAATACGTTTTCATCTTAATTTGAATACATTCTGACTGTCTTAAAAAAAGATTTACCAATGGCACAAAGCCCTTTATTCTTTTGTTGGTATATTTCCTTATTCCAAAAGGAGACATTTCTTTCTATCTTTTTAAGTCAAGATAATGGTGCTTGTCCGATTGGCAAATCTAGTTTTAAGGCAGTCAGCATGTGCTCAAAGAAAAATTACATTTAGCCTCATTCAAGCAATTTGACTTTGTTTTCATCACTTTTAGCAATGTAATTTGAAAGTAGAAAACATCTGTATTTGACAAAAAATGTCTTCACCTAACAATGACTGAAAACAGTGTCTGTGTTATCAATCATAATGTCAACAAATATGGCTAAAAAGTCATTTCTAGCTGGGAGGGTAGTGCCCATCTGTGCTTATTAGAAAATAACTTACTTTGCTGTACGCAGCCTGAGCAAAAGAATATCTGTATAATAATCTTGGAGAAGTCCTCAACTAAAGTATTTTTGGATCTGCAGATGAACCAAAGAGTCCTGGTCCAGTGGAGATACAGCAGACTGTACATGGGAAACTGTTGATCTCGTGGGCCCCCTCACCTGACCAGGAGCTGGACGACCGCCTGTACTACGTGGTGTCCCAGTGCGACTCAAACAACCGGATGTGGAAGAATGTGGCAGACCGTCTCTTCGCCAACAGCTACACGGCCATCAACATCGGGGCTGGGATAGAGTATCGCTTCAGGATCTTCGCCAAGAACGACATGGGGCTCTCAGATCCGTCGCATTCTCCTCCTTGGGGAGTAAACAACAACAGAGGTGAGTTAGCTTGACCAAAGGCAGCAGAACCGTTGGTCTGACTGAGTTCTGACATCACCCATAGTTTTCCCCGTCACATAAGACTCTTAGAGCTAGCAGGATATTTGAGTGGGAAGCATGGAGCCAAATTTCAATTCATTCCAACTTAATTCAATGTATTTTTGTATAGCTTTTTATTGCATGATTCAAGATTTGACCAGATAGGAAGACCAAGACATTCAAGAGTACAAACAAATAATATTGAATTCTCTTTAAAATTAGATACTGGTGCAAATTAATACTAAAACAATTAACTAATTTGAGCTCCTATTTTTCCTGAATTTTCTCTGCTCCAACTGATTAACACCACTCAGTTAATCAATTATATCAAATGTGCAAAGAGGAGAACATTCATCCTTAGCCCCAGATATGGGAGAAGCGGCGGGTCTGGGTCTGGGTTCCTCTTTCTTTGAAAAACAGTTAACATTTAAAACAATTATACAAAAACAATTCATGATTAAATATTGAATTTCATCATTTCTAACATGTTGATACATGGATGGAACAAGTGTTACTTAATGCCTAGCGTACATCGGACTGGCAACTGATTATATCCGTCGCATATGAGTTGCTGCCCCGCACACATCGACAATCTGACGAAAACGGGCAACTCCCAGTGGCAGACCAGTCTGGGGAATAACAGCGCGTACATCGACAGCAACTGGCCTCAACTACAGTGTGTTTTCTGACATAAACTGTAGGGCTCGCAATACACACAATACACACACGTTGTCGGAGCGGCGCATGGAGCGCGCACATCCGGTCATATCTCCGAAACTGAGGACAACTAGTTGCCGAAACGTAGAACACGGGCAACTGACTGAAACTGGAGACCGACTTTTCATCTCCAGTTGTAAGAGCGCACACATCGACCGATTTTGGCAACTGATCATCTCCATCATCTACTCTCAGTTGCCACAAGCCACCTTGCAACTAGTTGTCTCCAGTTTCCCTGTCGATGTACGCTAGGCTTAATATCCACAACAAGCTCTAAATCCCAACAGTAGTTATCTCGGAGGACTTTACCCAACCTTAAATTCGCCAACACAGATCACAGAATCAAACAGTTCAAAGTCAAAAAATACAAAAGGTTCATAAGGGGCAGATGAACAATATCCATAAATATATATGGATATACATGTCAAAATTTGAGGGTAGCAACTACCTAGCAAACAAAGAGTTGGGAGCTACGCTGGCCTGTTCCTGCCCACACTACTCATTAGCTAAAACTGAATTTGTGACACTTGATTGGTCATTAGTTAGGGTACATTGTGTTGTTGTTTTCATTTCAACCATTGTACATTTTCTGGTTCAATGTATGAGACATGTTAGCGACATATCAACCAACTCGGACTCTGAGAAGCACAGGGACTGGCCTCCTGCTGGTGCCCAGAGTCAGAACTAAACATGAGGAGGCTGCAGTTCAGATTTATTCAGCTGCAATCTAGAACAGTCTTCTTGAAAATGTAAGACCGGCTTCTTCTCTGACAATGTTCAAATTCCGGTTAAAAAAAGTTCTGTTCACCTGGGCATACAACTGAGGGATTTTATCTTCACTCTTTTTAATGTACTGTGATTATTTATGATTTCAATGCCTTGTATCGATACCATCTTTTTTTGTTAAGCACTTTGAGTTACATTGTGTAAGAACTGTGCTATACAAATAACCTTGCCTTGCCTTGCCTAGTTCCTGTTGCTGCAAACGGACTCAATTCGTCTGAAGTGAGTTTCGAGAGACCACCCTCCATATTGGTTCCTCTCAAAGTCCACACCCCACCTAAGGGGTACCAACTCTTCATGACGTGTGCCGTGAGAGGATGCCCGACCCCCAACATCTCCTGGTACCTGGATGACATCTGCATCAACTCTGACAATCACTACTACATGACCAACTCCTTCGGCGTCTGCTCCCTCTACATCCTGCGAGTCGGGGTCAAAGATGGCGGCGAGTACAAAGTGGTGGCCGTGAACTCGTTTGGACAGGCAGAGTGCTCCACTAAGCTTGTTGTTAAAGGTAAGACTCAAGCTAAAAACACCTTAGCATAACGTCATAATGAATGCTAATGAAAGATTCCAATTTTGATCATTAAAAACATACTGTATTTGCCATCTGTATTGTTAAACTGCAGAACTTTACTTCTGGCCTAAGATCTACAGTTTGATTTCACAGCAAGCTATAGACACACACACGGGAGGAGCTCAGTGTAGAGTCAATGCTCCTTCATGTTTAGATGAGCCAGCTGTTTTAGATTTGTCTGTACGTGAGGAAGGGAGTCGCTGCTGTCTGGTTTCTTCACAGGTGTTTAGCTTAGTTTATTACGTTTGTAGAAGATATTGTAGCACTTGGACTCCCATAATTCTGAGACTCACTCAAATGTATGGAATTCTGAAAAAATCACAACTTTTATTCAAACTAAGTGATTCATACAGTTGTTGTTTTTTTTATCTTTAATAAAAAAATTGACCTAGAGTCTGTAATTAAGTTGAAATGAGTCCATGCTAAAACTGGTAAATACAATATAACTACTGTAAGTAAACAATATGTTGCTATGGTAACCAGCAATTGCTCCAAGCTGAGATTGCACCGAGTCTAGGATCGAGATAATTTCATAAACATGATATATTGAATAGAGTACATTTAAAAACAGATAAAGTCACACAGTTATGAAGAGCCAAAATGTACATAAAAGCCGTCAAATTGAGTGCTCTGCTAAAGGCCAAAATAAGACTTTGTTACTAAACTCACATGACGCAGAAGCCTCCAGATCTTGAATTGACAGATTGAAGGATTCTCAATGGATAAAATTGTCTACAATGTTAGCTTATACATGTGTTGTAGTCTGGGTATAAACAAATGATTTTTTTCGGAATAAACAAATCAATCCATTATAAAAAATCAAACAAAAGATACATGTCAAGTGTAAAGTAAGGAATCAAGTGTGAAGTAAACTGAGGGATTGTTTATGCATGCCTTTATATCCATGTGTTACCTTTTTCTTACCTGTCTGCATCTCCTGTTACATACAAAAGAATTCTGATTCTATAAAAAAAAAAAGACAACAGTAAACAATGATACTGAAAAACAAACACAGTACAGGAATGATAGTGATATAATGTCAATGTCGTCTACAAATGATGGATTTCCCATGTTGTACTTTCTCCGACAGAATAAGATCTGGAGGATTGTGTTGAAGCAATGAAGCAGAGATGGAAGTTTAAAGAACGAACAGACTGAACAAATAGATTGATCATATTTTTGAAATGATAATAATGGAAATAGTCGAATGGTGATAAACATTGAAAGTGATTGTGTGAGGCCATGGTTTGATATGTTGCTGGTAAATATTCAAAGAGTTAATCATTTACACTACAAAATGTGAATAAATAAGTAAAGAAATGCTTGAATTAGGCTGCATTTATTCTTATCATTAACTGTAGGATTGTATAATGTTTATTTTAAAATGTATTAATTAATGCAAGAATATACTTATATGTTTTACTTCATAGGGGCGACAGTAGCTCAGTTGGTAGAGCATTGGCCTTAAGGCCAGAAGGTCGTGGGTTCAATTCCCACCTCTGCACCTTCTCCATCGACTCCCACTGATGACTGCTGTCGTTGTGTCCTTGGGCAAGACACTTAACCCCACTTTGCCCAAAGCCCCCACTGAAAGATCAAGGCTATGCTCTCACTCAGAGAGCAGCCGTCCTCCTGTGGACTCACCACCTGCAGAGGGTCAGTGAGGGGCTGGTGCTATGAGACTTGGGTGGCATCTCTGATTGCCACCCCCCTGACCCAGAAATGGATTAAAGGGTAGAAAATGGATGGATGGATGGGGTTTTACTTCATTTAGCATTAACAAACTCTTATGGACTTTCTGCACAGGCAAAGACAATAAACAGCCACAAGAACCAAGAGCGGTAATACCATCAAAGTGTGAGTTTATTCATAAGTAAATGTGCACATACACAATAAAAAAGTGACCAGCGCTTCCTTACGCAGATATAAGTCTAATGCTGACCTTACTGCCAAACGTAAGCTTAGTCTTATGTCTATGTAATGTTAATTCAGATTTCTTTACTATAAGATTTATATAACAACTCAACTCCTTTGATACAAATAAAGCCTTGTTTTATCTTAATCCATTTAGTAATAGAAATCCCAATTATTATTACATAAAAGACATACATTATGGCTTGTTCCATTGGTAAATCATGTTAAAATACGACGTGTGATTGAAGGAATTACTTTATATTTTATCATTTTGCAGAATATATTTGTAAGTTAATCATGACTTAACCTTATGTTTTTTATTGATCATTGTGCAATAAAAAAATCAATATTTGTGTACTTTTTGTATGTCTACATCTGGTGAGTTTTAGTTATTTTTACTCAGTCCTATTGAATGCAAACTTATCAGATGCATTCGTGAAGACGGACTTTGAAATTCACTTCCAATTATGTTCACATGGTGTCTTCTGTTTTGCTGAGAGATGTTCATTTCCTGGTATTTTGAGTAAATTCAAAAATAAAAAGTCTAATGGAACATGTCATGTTGTTAATTACATCCTGAAGGTTACACAGAAAAACAAGACAATTATTCTTGTCCTATCGGCAAATGTTGTTTTTCTATCAAGGCAAAACAAATCCCTAATCAAGCAGCTGTAAATGTATTTGTTATCAGTTTTTGTGATCAGTCAACATCTAGGATTTTATGTATTTATGTGTATGTCCATAATGAGCTTTGTTGACACTTCAAGAACACATGCGTCAGAAACACATTGTTCACTGGTTTTGAAGAAGTCTCTGTGTAATTTAAATCCACATCAGCAGCAGCTCGGCACCGTCTGCTTTAGAGCCTGATTTCTTGTGTAATCCTGTGACATTCTGCTGCTGCCAGAGGGACAATATTACCGCATTATCTTATTTATACTGTCTGCATTGTATGTGATGGAGGAGTAATAGTATTTATATATATATATAACAAGTAATAGATCTCAAAAACAAAGGAAGGTTGAACACTCATCATCTGTACTTCAGTTTGCAGGTTTTCCAGTAAAGAAGATGAATGAGCAACCTTCTTTTGTTTTGAATAATCCCTGTACGACTGAGAGTTTACACAATCTTATATAGATCTTAGTTTCCCTAAATCCTCAACTTTGACTGTTTTTTCTTGAAGGATTGCTGTTTGACCACTGTCAGAGCATAGACAGTAAACAAGGCGTGGGCTGGAGGCCTGTGGTCAGTGGAACACGTCAGAGCGGTGTCAATGACTGTGTTTATAACAGCCTGTTCAGAGGCTCCACACTGTCACACATAAACACAATACCAAGATGGTTGTCCACTCTGTCCCCATGATAAAAATAAGGTGATGGGAGAAGTGCAAAGAGTTCGGAGCAAATAATTCAGTACAAATGTACCAAAGTTTACTTTCGGAAAAAAACACAAAAACAGAATTTGGGATGTGTTGATTAAGGCTAGAGTCAACAAAGAATGTGTGAATCAGACAAGATCAAGTATTTGGGCAAAACAAAAAGTGGCAACGTTCCTATTGTTAAATTTGTTTGGATTAATACAGATAATTTGTTTTAATGTACAAATATATGAATGAATTCCACAATGGAGCACCCAAAGTGGCATGGCTGCTACGTGAGTGGTATTTATTAGATTGAAGCAAGAACTGAACCAAGTCCCAGTTTTCAGTCAAATTACACTGCATTTATGATCTAAATGTTATTCACATCATAAAGACAACACACAGATAGACAATGATTCTGGACTTCATTTTGATTTATCCGGAACCATAACCCTAACCCTTTTGGACAGAGGAGCTGCATTGCTGGAGTCAGGTCAGCACGGTTCTGTGAAAGCATCAGGTGATTTGCAAAATCTTGATTCTATAGGGATACTAATAACACTATATGAAATATAATGATGAATGCACAACAAAGTAAACTAAATGGCATAAAAAATGTAATGAGCCAAAATCATTCTTTCAACTTTACTGATGAAACGTTACTAAATAAATAATAATAAAGAGATCCTTTATTCGTCTCAGTGTTGCATCACAGTTACAGAACAGTAGGAATGATGTACACACAGTGAACAACAACTTATAATAATAACTATGCTGAATATTAACTTCAGCTTAATAAAAAAGCAAGTATAAAATAATATCTTAAGATTTAACACATTGAAGCAAGTCTAAAATGTCTGAACGTAGTTGTTGAACAAATTGTACCTCTCAGAGTCGGTTTACGTACTATAGTAAATGTGATATGTTTTACATTTTTACAGCTATGAAAGCTTAAAAAAGCTCATGCAGATGCTCAGTTAAGCCTCATGACGAAGACAGTGACTAAGATAGATTAAATGTTGTTTATATGGGCACCGGTCCTGTCCTTTCCGAAATACTGTAAACTCTTATAGTGGATAGGATTTCTGGGGTGTTCTCATGTCATGAGCCAAGGCACCTGTTTCAGTCGAGCAGCACAGAGGAAGCCGGACTCTGGACAAGATGCAAGATCCCGATCACAATACTCACATTTCAAATTTATCCATCCATCTATTTTCCTCCCGCATCAGAGATACACCCCAAGTCACAGAGCACCAGCCGCTGATTTCAGATGTATGCAGCTAGAATCTCCCTAATATTGTGATTCAGGCATGAGGGACTTTATCATTACTCTTTTTAATGTACGGTGATTATTTATGATTGTAATACCTTGTGTGATTGTTTCTATTTTGTTTTGTTAAGCATTTTAAACTGCACGGCAAAAATAATGAAATACGAGTCCATAATTGCTTTAATCAAACATTCTGACAGTCTTAAAACAAGATTTGCCACTGTTGCTTTATTTTCTCTTTCCAAGAGAGAGACATTTCTTCTATCTTTTTAAAACAAGACAATTTTGCTTGTCCCATTCGCAAATATTGTTTTAAGATCAAACTGTGCTTAAATTTGAGCAGTTTTGGCCCTGATTTTCCTCCCTTTTTTCAATGTGTGCAATGAACTGTGTTATCCCAATAAACTTGCTTTGTCTTCAGATTTCCCTATTTTCTCATTGACCTTATTTTTCAAGACACTTTGCTCGCCTTCAGTACAGAATATTCCAAAATACTCCATCACTGTGCAGTTGGCAGTTGAGATGTTGATGTAATTTTAAAACTGTTTTACTGGATTTTTTTTCTCGTCTTCAGTGTCAAAGAAAGATTTCCAAAAATATCAGACTGTAACATAGACAGCAAATGGCCTTTAAAGCTATTTAAAACTGACGAGCAATGAGGATGACAAAATGGCGAATTTGAAGTTTTAATGTGTTTTTCATGATCAGCAAATCCATGTAATTTGTTTGTTCGACAGTTTAACATCCCGACAAATATACTGTACTGAATTATTGTTAATACGGCATGTGAGCGGATGTCTGCACTTACAAATATGTACAAAATTAAATAAAATACAAAAATTGTTTCCCCCCTTATTTTATTGTATTATGTGACGCTATAAGAAAAAATTCTCTTAATTTGAGCAGATTATGACTGCCTTAAAACATCGGACAAGCAATATGATCTTGTTTTAAAAAGATATTTCTCTCTTGGAATGACAAAATAAATAATCAGAATGTACTCAAATTAAGACAAAAAATCAAGCAATTGCCTCATATTTTATAATCTTTTGCAGTGTACGGGTGACTCAAAGGAAGGTTCTAACTAATTAGAGAACCGGGTCGGAGGGGAGCTATAAGGTGAGTGAATGAAAAGAAAAAAACAGATGTTTGAATTGAATTATTATTTATTATAGGTTTTTACCATTTAGGTAGATATATATATTTTTTTAAGAATTTAGAATATTCAGTTTATGTAGTGAAGTTTTGGACATTACAGTATACACATGCAAATAGACACGCATAGCTATACAATCAAGCAGCAGTATTGTTTAAACATTGTGTTGGTATATTTACAATTTTAATATGTATGAAGTATGTAAGAATATGGCAAGAGCTCTGGTATGTACCATCTTCTCTGCCTGGGGTTGTCTTGCACAGTTTTTCCAATGTGGTTTTACAACAAATTGCTAATAAAATCCTAACTCTTGAACAATGTATAAGATAAAAAATAACAAATTTGAGATAAAGGATGCATTTGGTTTGTCACTACAATTCTACATTTAGGCAAGGCAACGTAAGTTTATTTGTATAGCTCAGTTCATACACAAGGCAACTCAAATAAAACAATCAAAATACCATACGTGAAAAAGAACTGTTTTCAATCTGGATTTGCAGATTTTCAGAGAAGAAACCTGTCTCACATTTTCAGGATTTTACAACTAGTGGTATCACAAAGACATGGTTGGAGCATTTAAAAATTAAATATTTGACCAAAAATCAGTTCACATTGGCCGATACAATGATACGATTTGGTTTCTACACACAACACATGTGCTACAGATGCGACGGCACCTAGAGGATGTGAGAGCTCTTACCTCCAGGTCAGAGTTCTCCTGCAGTTAAGAGCGTCTGTGGTCCGTTATGAGGGCAAGGTGACTAGTCAAACTGTCCGGATAATTCACGTTAGCTTAACCTCTGACAATGTCACCTCAAAAAGAAACTGCAGGCTATGAGTGCCACGCATCCCTTCATCACAAGCTAATATCTTTTTATAATGTCACCGGTTCACCAAACGCTATCGGCATGCCGCGAGAAACTTTGTCTGCTAATTGGAACGAGCGATGCCTCATGAAGTTGAGATTGTTTTACTGAATAAATGCTCTCATATGAGTATTTATTGGTCTATAAAGTCTGCAGCAGTGTCATCCTATTACAGGAGACATTATGAAGCTGCCAACACAAAGTTTTTGGCTCGAGCTAGACTTTGAATTAAGAGTGATGTAGCAGAAGTATACTGTCATTGTGCTAAGATCAGCTGTATTAAAGGTCAAAATATTTAAATTCATGCTTAATATGGGGTAATATCAAATTCCCTGTGATGCATATTGTCAACACAAGGACAAGTGACCAGATGCATAGGGGATTGAATGATGGGTCATAATGTATTTCCAGTTCTTAGTGCAAAGTGATCGGTTTCATAGGGATAAGTAAGAGGAACCTCCAACCTTTACCACAGACATATAATGGGTTTTTATACCGACTTCATCTGTCCCATAGGGCTCTCATTCACTCCCAAAGTTTATCACCGAACAAAAAGGGGAGTCTCATTTTCAAATATCAGATAGACAGTGTGAAGAGCTCAAGAGGGACTGCCCAAGATAAAAGGCTGAAGAAGTGGGTGAGTAAACTTCTTTATTACATCTATGCTTTGTTTGTCTTTAAATAAATAAATAAATAATGAAAAATCAGATATATTGTCATAGAACATAAAATTTTTATCTGACTGATTTTTGAGTGGTACTCTTATACACTGCAAATAATGTTTAAATATGAGTTGATCATTTCTTGAATCGAGTGGTTTTTATCTTAATTTGAGTACATTCTGACTGGGTCAAAATGTGTCAATGGGACAAAGCCATTTTGTCTTATTTCAAGACCTGTTGCTTTATTTTCTCATTCCAAGAGAGACATTTCTTGTGCATTTTCAAAACAAGATGTCCCATTGGCAGATCAGATTGAGCTAAAACATTTTGCCAATTTTGAGCTATCTTTGAAATGTTTTTCATCACTTTTTGCAGTGTAAAAACTGTCCTTTTTCATCCCTACTCTCGAGATGATGTTGGTATTATATGCAGAAATATGAGGAAAGTCAATTTTCTATGTTTTTAATCCAGTTGAGAGAATTTAGTTTGGACTGAGAAAGTGACCTACCCAGGGGCTTTCAACGAATGATCAACGGAACATCAAAGTCTCCAGCTTGGCCCTCACCTGGGAATGCTTACAACTATTTCAGTAATTGTAGCTTATACGTCCTTATTTATACTGTGCCATTGTAAAGCCCTATCACGTTGCACAGTACATTTGATATAGTTGAACTGTTCAACATTTTCAACAACATGAAAATCATTAAATAATAGCCAAGAACTTTAAATGGGATTAAGAATAACTAGAGGAATAATTATGTGTTGATGTTTAAGTTTTTTTCAATCCAATATTGTATTCACAGGAGTGGGAATATATGGAAGATTTCCGATTTCCTCCCACTCCTTTCCAAATTTGAATAATGTACATTATTGTATAAGTAATTGTAAATGAATTATTTGCTAGAAAATTCTAAGCAGTGATTTTTGATAATCAATGTTTGAGGTACAATATATTGAATTAACTAAAAAAAAACTCAGTCAAAATTGAGAGCACCGTGTCTTGCAGTTTTTACAACTTGTGGAAAATCATAGGCTTATCAACAAAGTTTGAACTGGATGAAGGGTAGATTTTCTATGCCAATTGGGGTGGATTGATTTTAAATGTGTGAAACGCATTTTACTTTGAGCTTTAAAAGAATTAGAAATAGTAAAGGGTTATAATAGAATGGTTATAACAAAAATAACAGCTTTAAAATGTCATGTATGTTGACCATGATGTTGGTAATAATACATTTGTTGTGAGTGTCCACAATTGTTCCATTATTGTAACTCGTGCTGCAGCCGGAGCATTCTAGAGACAAGCACCCGTTGGTCTGATGCTGAGACATTTAGGCTCTGTCTAAGTTTGGAGCTTCAGTTATGGCCGCCTGTTATCTGACCCTTGGAGAAGTCGTGCTGTAGGTGGGATTTCACATTCCTCATTTACAGTGTCTAGCAGAAGCCCACCCCCCGTCACTATGATGTCATCAGGCAACACTATTCTGGTAGAAACAACGCTACAAATTATAAAACAGTCTTGTCTGTATATCATTTTTTTAGACCTTCAGCTGTACATATGTCAAATTCAAAAATAAAATATCACAATTGTGTCACAAACATGACTGATTAACTTATGACGGTCACTCAAATAAAAGATAGAAGACTGCTTTATAAAAAATAATATTTTTCTGTCTTTTACATATGACTTTATAGGACAATATTCTCTGTGCTTTGGTGAAAATCAACTGCCGAAAGAATGAGTTCGACGAAGGATCCTCCAGCCCCAGGTAAACTATACATTCAGTGATGTATTTACTGTGCTACTCCGAAAGAGAAAATGTATGTGAGTCTCGTCTTGTGAGTATTATAAACAATGAGAGTATATAAGCTTTTACTTGTTTCATATCTTGTATTAGAAGGCTCTTTCAGCTGCCCTTTCAGTTGGAAAGTTGGTTAAATTTCTACCTCCAGGCCTTTCTGTGTGAAGTGTCTGCGTAGATTTCCTCCTGGTGTTCTAGTTTCTACTACCACTAAAAACATGTACAATAGGTCTGATTGTGATGAGTGAGTGAATGGATGCTGTTGGGTCGGGGCCGTGATTCTCCATTCTGTTTGGCATTTCGCTTCCATCATCACCGTGTGGAGAGAATGGAAAAATTGGTCTGTAAAAATGTGCTATATAAATAAAAAATACTAACTTAGTTATTTCAAAGCATGGACAAAGCAAGCACATTATGGACTTTGATCAACATTTATGGACATTGGTCATCTGCCCCTTATGGACAAATAGATCTATGTGTTTTTATCATTGCATTTCTTGAGTTTGAAACAGTTTTGTTAAGTCCACTGAGATAACTACTGTTGTGATTCAGGGCTATACAAGAAAAAATTATATTGAATGTTACGTTACGTTTCCTGTCGTTTGCTCGGTCAAGTATGAGAAAAGATTGGTATGCACGAGCCGACACCTGACTGTCTCCACACAAGGATTAGGTATGAAACATCCTTCACAAACAAGGTTACAAGAATGCTCCCTTGGAATAGAGCCCCGGCTATCCCCCAAGAAATCATATGAACAATCTTTATGCACATTATAAACCTTTGATAAAATATAAAGCGTTTGAGTGATTGACTAAAGCTGCAAGACTGGAATAACTAAAGGCCAAAAGAGAGAATATAATGAAAGGTCAGAGTCAAAACAACATTTAGATAATCTGCATATCGTAATGCCCACACAGAGAAATTGCTGCTGTATAAAGACCCTATCATTTACTTTAAACAAGCGAAGATCAATTAAATGAGACCACTCACCATCGCCATCATGAGCTGTTCCAGTGGCTCCCCTCTGGACGAAGGCTGCACTCAATTAGGGCAAGAACTGAGAGACTGAAGAGGAGCTTTTTCCCACAGGCCATACACCTCATGAACTCTGTGGAAAAATAGTTATAGCTGTTACACATTTCTTTGACTACTTCAATCAAACTAGACCGATTTTGTCAATATCACCTTTTCCACAGCGGTATACGACAGACGGCAATAGACAATTTTTAGTGGCCCCTTAAAGGATTTCCAATTGTTATTATTACCATCGACTGGCAGCATTGATGGTAATGGGCTACCAAGACATATTGTACATTAACTATTTTCTGATGAAAGCTAAACAAATGTGATGTAAATTTTAACCCAACACATCATTAGAAGTCATATTGTTAAATATATCATTAAATATAAATATAAAAAATGTGTTAAACTTTTTATATGGTCCAGTTTTAGTTTAATCTAAACATAATTGAAGAGAAAATAACAGTGAAAGTCAAGTCACATCAAAGTAATGTCAAAATACCATCATAATATAAACACATATAAAAAAGGGAAATTCATTCTATTCTTTCAGGCCTTGACCAGTTCTGTCTTTTTTACTTCGGCCTAAAGGAGTTTGACACCTCTGACTCACGAGATCTTCATCTATGGTCATTTGTCCCTTTCTATATAAGTGGTAAAGTCTGTGCATGCACTGAGTCACTGTGCAAAGTAATGCAAGCAGCAAAGCAAAGGCACGGCGAAGTGGTCGACAGAGGGACAGCTGTGATCTGCCATTTCAACAGGTGGCGTTTGAACTTGCATCTGAACGTGTCCGAGTCAGTTTGTGGAGCGACTGGAAATGTCATTCATGTCCATGTTACAGTCTCGGACGTCGGAATATAAATATCTTAATCAGATTTCCTCATTAAAGAAAGGTGGGGAAATTAATGCAAGGGATTTGAGGTTGGGTCTATTGAAGCCGTTCTGTCTGGCTGGCAAAACAAACCTCTGAAGGGAAATGATGACTCCATGTGGCCGCTTGTGGAACTACAACAAATACGAGGACCCTATAAACTGGAATTCATTCAAATTGATAAAATTGGGCAATTCTTTAGGTTAGCCATACTAAGCCACATGGCGCTTACAGAACAACTGCACTACAATAGACGTGTGTGAATGGGTAAAATGTTTAGAAATTGGTTTAGCAATGTATAAAGATGAAATATTGCATTTGTTTACATGTTACTTATTGTCTCCTTAATAAATATTAATAATGATAATAAAAATAGTATTATTTTGGGGTCCCGCCTATAAGCTAATGCACCTTCCTGGGAGTTCCCTTTTACAAAACACCAATAAACTTAAGAAATTAAATGTGTATGACTTGTATGAATTTAGCCTGACTATGGATTTGTTTTATTTAGTATTTGATTGTGCAGCACTTTGGAAACTGTGTTTATGAAATGTGCTAAATAAAGTGCATTGGATTGGATTGGATTGAACCTATAAAAAAATCAATTAAGAGCTTATTAATAATAAATTAAGTAAGTCAACTTTATTTATATAGCGCCTTTTACAAAGCACTTAACAATTGTTCTGTGCATTTGTCTGTCACTCCACACAGATGGAAGTGGGGTCGCCAGTGCACAGGGGGCGTATGCAAGACCTTTTGTACATGTATTTACAATAGGTATTTACAATAGGGGAAACCGGAGAACCCAGAGGAAACCTACGCAGACATGGGGAGAACATGCAAACTCCACACAGAAATAACTGAAGGTGTAATCGAACCTTGGACCCAATACTGCATGTCTGTACATAAGATTGTATAACTCCCTGTGAAATCACATTTTTACAAGCTTGACCTATAAAAAAAATTATGTATGTTAATGACTATTTTTTATGCAAAGTGGCCATAAAGAAGCGATCCAAGGTTCCTGGCGTGATGGTAACGCAGTTTGTTGAGATAGTCCCCTTAGGAAAGACGACTCCAGACTTCACCAGAAAACCCATGCCGTTAACCTTACAACAAGGTGAGTTGAATTAATAAGTTTGGGGGATAATAACAATATGATATCGAATTGTTTTACTTTACACATGTTTGTCTTGGGGTTTTGTAGGAAAAAAGGCAGTTTTTAAAGCAATGGTGAGTGGGGTTCCAGCACCGAAAGTAATTTGGACAAGGAATAAGGACGACATGAATGATGCAGAGAAGTACAAAGTCAGACTGGATGAAAGATCAAAGGAGTACATTCTAGAGGTATGAAAAAAAAATCAAATGCACTATATTCTAAAACTAGTTGTTTTGTGTAGGCATGTTTTGATATTGATACTAGTCAGGTGTCACATTGAGTCATCATAACTGAAGTATACAAATATTAAGATAATTTAACTTCACACAAGTTGGTGGAAATTTAACTTACATCACAGGGAGACAGAACAAACAGGCCCAACTCGAGATGTTATACTTGCTTTTTTATTATGCTAAAGTTAGAGATGTTTAGAGTGAAAACTAAACATTTCAAATTCATGCTGATAAAATCTGGAACAGTCTTCCTGAAAATGTGAGACAGGCCTCTTCCCTGACAAAAGATGTCACTTTTGTTCGTGTTGTAATTAATTATGATTTAAATGCATGTATGATTGTTTCTATTTTGATTTGCTCAGCACTTTTAGTTGCCTTTTGTGTGAACTCTGCAATACAAATAAACTTGCCCTTGCCCTAACGACCCTAAGTTGATTACTGATAATTACTGTATTTGCCATGTGTATTAGGTTCCGGATGTGCAGCCGGAGCAAAGCGATACGTACAAATGCACTGTCACCAATGAATTTGGAGAAGCTGTCAGTACAGCCATTCTAAATGTAATCCCAGGTAAAAAAAAAAAAATGAGCACATACAACAACCAGACGCCATTTCACCACACGTTTAACCCTTTTTTATCTTTTCATGTTTCCAGTGAAAGCGAAGAAAACGGGTGACAATGGTATGAGACTCAATTACTCTAACAATGTATTAATTGAAGCGTTATGAATTTGTTTTAAACATCTATTTGTAAACTTTCTATATCCAGGCTAAGAGTGGTCTTACTGCCTGTGCATTTTTCTTTATTATTTTAAAACCTTTTATTATTATATTTTAATGGTTGAATGTTTTCAATGACCTGTGTGATTTTAATAATGTTTTTAATGGTGATTTTGGTGTTTGTTTTGTGTGTGATGTGAACTGTGAAGCGCTTTGTGTAGGATAAGCGCTCAATAAATAAAGATTGATTGAGTTATTTACTTTCAGATGATCAAGGACCACAAGATTTCCGTTCAATGTTGAAGAAAACGTAAGATTTTGTCAGTCTGGTTGTGTTATCCCTGGAGCTGTCAATAACCCAGCCTTCCTTTTGCCCCTTTTGTAAGGGCGGTAAAGACCAAAAAGAAGCCGCTTCCACCCCCCAAAGAGGGCGAGATCGACCCAAAGCTGCTGGAGCTGCTTCTCTGTGCCCCGAGGAAAGACTATGAGAAAATCTGCTATGACTTTGGTGTCACTGACTTCCGCTGGATGCTCAAGAGACTCAAACAGTTGAAGAAGGAAAGAGAGGATGAGCAGGCCAAGGTGCAGTTTTAAACCCAATCCATTTCTAAATAAGATTACAAAAGGGAAGCTAATATTACACAGTGTGTATTTGGTAATGTATTCTTATGCTCAAAGTTGAAAGTGAATAATAGACTATAAATTCTGATTAATGATGTCGAAGGATGCTTAAAGTAGAAAACAAATTGTCTGGAAATCACACCACATTCATACAATTATTATTTGTTTAGAACGCAAATGGATTATGATGTTATTTTGACGCAGAACAAGTTTAAGCAAAGGCGTTGGAAGACAGATATAATAGATTTGATTTTAAACAATGTTACCAATACATTTAGACATTTATGCATTGGATTCTTAAAATCACATATCACACAATCACTAAATTATTTGAAAAAAAACATAGTTGCAATTAATTATTACAGCCCTATTTTATTATATATGTGACATAACAATTCATCGTAACTAATTAGGGTTTATTTTTTTCAAATCATTTAGTAATTGTGTGAGATGTGATATATGTATACTATGATTTATTTATTTAACTGTAAAATCTTCTATGATTGTATTACAACTACAACCATTGCTGTTTGACAAGCAATGGAAGGATTCAAAACTATAATCTTCAAGGGAAAGGAAATCAGGAGTATTAAAATGCCGTTTGCAGGTTGTGGAGGCAGTGGAAGAAGTTAAACAAATTGAAGTGAACCCCAATGGAAAAGCTGAATTTAGCGTCGATATGAAGCTGTTAGATCCCAACAGTGCCATTAACTTGTACAAGGTAAGGTAAGATCCCATGCAATAAAATGAGAAATGCAAACTAATGCGCGGTCTCCACAGGACGGTGTTCTGGTTTCATACAGTGACGATGAAAACGCAAAGCACTGTTTGAAACGAGACGGAACAAAGTATGTTTTCAGCATCAAAGATCTTAAACCAGAAGACGCTGGTTTCTATCAGCTCGATGTGGAAGACGCAAACGTACTTACAACAGATTTTAAAAGTATATCTCCTGCTGATAACACAATCTGATAAGTGTAAACAATAAAAACAGCCCTTTGCTCTTGTCTGCAGTCCCCGCTGTAGAGTTCGCTGCTCAGCTCAAAGATGTGAGAGTGTTTGAAGGCGAGGATGCAGTCTTCCAGTGTGTCCTGTCCACGCCTCTGAACAAAATCACTTGGTCCTCAGAGAAAGGTTCACTTAACGATGAGGACAAATATGAGATCACAGTGTCTGAGGACAAGCTCACGCACACCATGAAAGTGAAAAAATGTGAGATTAAAGACACTGGGACTTACTATGGGATCGCTGGGATCACGTCGAGTAAAGCCTCTCTCACAGTTGAAGGTAAATATTTGGCCTAAGACAGCAGTGTTTTATAACAATGTTGCTAAATAAGCCTAATTTATTAATAAGCAGTTTGCATTTGCTTAATAACAAGAAATGTATGGAATTAACTAACATTGATAAATAAGATTCATTTTAATTTTATGTAAAATCACAATACATGTGCAAAAGTCCAAAGTCCCCAGTGTGTACCGGAGTAAAAAAAATAAAAATAATAACTCAAAAAGTGCATAAATAAAACAAGCTAAAACGTTCAGAAAACTATTTTGCAAGATCATGAAAGTGCATAGTTCCTTTACTCACATTGCCGAGTATTTCACTATCTCCTAAATGGCTCTCAGGATTATCTTCTTTGGACAGAACCAGATGAATAAAAACACATCTCTCCAGAACCTAAGTTGGGCCAAAAGTATTCAACTTTTAACTTGCATCTTTCCTTTTGTCACACAGCTCATTTTGCCCATTTGTCATATATTGGTAAAATCCTCTTTATGGAACACTGCACAAACTATTTTAATGGCTCCAAAGAGCCATGCAGTGCAGAGCCGTCAATGATTCTGCGTACGATGGACACCATTACTTTAAAAAAACGTTCATTTTTTTCTGACAGTTGATCCAAATGCCCAAAGAGGTCAACAAGGAGACAAATCAGGAGAGGATCTTTCACACTTACAGAAAGGTGATGTTGGAACAAGTGACGATGGATCTGGAGGATCTGGAGGAAAAACTGAGGGGGAGGATGGAGACGGTAAAGACAAGAACCTTCTGGGAGATGAAAATGATACAGACAAAGATGGCGATGCAAACAAAGACGATAAAAAGAAGAGCAGAGCCAAGCCCCTGGTCCCAGACACAACAACAGGTCAAAGGCAAACTATAATGTCAAATGTTTTTGTAAATACATATTTTAACATAAAATATATTTTTTTACAGATTGTACAATTCAGTTTGTCAGTGGATTGTCCGACACAACAGCTAATGTTGGAGCGAGAGTGGAGCTGTCCTGTAAACTCAGCAGTGAAACAGCGGCGGGAAAGTGGTACAAAAACGGGAAACTGGTAAGATTCCTATATTTGTCTACACTGGATTTGTGGAATCATTATATATTTAATTCCTGGTTCAACAGTCCATCCTATAATCTTACAGATCATAAATGAGATTGTATCTTCAACATTAAAGTGATAATGTGTAACTCTAAATTAATTACAAATTTTAGGAAACGTGTTAAATTGACCTCCTGGCCTTAAATGTTGATATAAAATAAGTCATTTTATTAATTCTAATATTACCCTGCTCTTAGCTATAGCTCATAATCCACGATGCCGTCGAGGTTAACCAATCGAGTCATGCCAAGGGCTGTCAATCATCGGCGCTGATGCTCGCAGCTGCGCGCATGCTCAGTTGTTTGTTTTCACGGAACCTCTGAATCAAGCCTCTATTAGGCTCTGGAACTACATAAAAACGGAACAAAGAATTCTGAACATCCGCGCTGAGTTACTTATGTATGATACTGAACCTATATCCATAATCAGATCCTCTGCAGATGTGTCCTATAATGTGCAGTTCATGATAATAGCTTGTTCGGGGTTTGCTGCGATCGCTTTTTTTGTGCATAAAAACATAATTTTTTTCATTAAAATGTTACAAATAATTCTGAAAACCTCTGTGCATGTGTATTAATAATGTATATGTATAATGTGTTCTCGGATTAACATTTAAAAGTGTTGCGGAAACGTAGGTGTAGACCAATCAGAAAGGAAGGGGGATTTTTCAAATCAAGTACCTCTCTGTCTCTCTTTCTGACAAACTCCAGACAATCACTTTAAGAATAATATATTAAAATGGAATTGATATGGACCCCTGCACATTTAAGTGAGAAAGTGACTCCAGGTGTGAAGCTGGAATAGCCAGGTGCATCACTGCTCCTCTAACCAGCACCTGAGTCACGAACTTCTGGGAGGTGGGAGGGCCAGTGGTTCTCCTATCACAGGCCAGGTATCTTGAGACAGAAGGGGTTGCCACACACATACACACAAAACACACCAAATCTAATCAGGGAACAATATACAGCCCCAGGGCCGTAACAGCGATAGTCCACGTTTCTGTGGCTTTTTTTGGGGTGCACTGCTGGTCTGCTGCTCTGACCCTCCACTTGGTCAATAAAACATCTACAGCCAAACCCTGGACATATATGATAAAGGGGACACAGACGGAGAAGAAAAGAGTGAAAAACGATTTTCAATTGACGTCCTATGACTGATTTCAACTTAGAATGGACAGGCAATAAATAGGATACTATATTGTACAATTATTTGATTTGATTTTTATCTTATTTTCAAAGCTAACAGAGGAGGATGGAGTAACAATCGTTAAAGATGGAGCATGCCACAGGTTGATTATTAACTGCTGCAGTAAAGAGGATGCAGCGGTGTATTGTTTTGAAGCTGAAGGACGAAAATCAGAAGCTACTCTCACTATTCAAGGTCCAAATGAAACAACAATTCACATTCTCAATATTTTGCTTTATGTTTGAATATTCATTATAACCTCTGCACATTCAACTTCTAGATCCACCCAAAATTGACTTGGATGCTTTAGGCAGATTCTCCCAACCCGTTATAATCAAAGCTGGAGAAACTGCAGAGTGGAAACTGCCTTTTTCAGGGGGTGCTCCAATAACCGTTCAGTGGTACAAAGAAGACGACAAGCTTTTACCAGGCTTAAATGTGAAGATTGAAACTTCCGAGACCGAAAGCCAACTGCGTCTCACAAAATGCCAAAGAAAAGACAGTGGGGAGGTGAAGCTCAAGCTGAAAAATGAGTATGGAACTTTTGAAGCAATTTCAAAACTTATTGTTCTTGGTGAGTTGTTTGTGCATGATTGTCATAGGTGGGAATTGGCCAAAATATGGCAATTCAATATTATTGAGATAATTGGGCCAAATAAAAATATTATTACCATTCTTAACATATGCAATACAGAAAGTATTGATCGATTCTGTGATATATTGTGATTCATGTTACTCATATAATTCAAAAGTATTTCAAAAATTGAGACTAATCAAATGTCATATTAGATTGGACCTTATTACAGGACAAGACATCGTTATTCTCTGAAAAGGCTCTCACATGAATGATGATCTCCCAACACAAAACTTAAATCATTCAAATACAATAGACTAGAGTCACAGAAAGCAGACATCAAAGAGGGACATAAACTTCCAATGTAAATTACCAGATTAAACTCAGAAAAACCAAAAGTAAAACGGATAATTATTTGATTAAATTTGACGTGATAGCGTGCATATAATACTGCAATACTGGACAGAATCGATCTTCCCCCCGCAAAACGAATGATTGTGGTGGCTAACTCCAGCTGATTGCGTCTCACTCTTCCAGATAAGCCGACGCCACCACAGGGGCCTGTTGACATTATGGAAAGTGCTGTGACATCAGTTGAATTTAAATGGAGGCCACCAAAGGACAACGGCGGCTGTCCCATTGTCAGCTACATGATTGAGCGTCAACAAATAGGCCGTAATAAATGGACCAATCTGGGAGACTTTCCTGGCGGCAATCCAAGCTACAAGGATTCGGATGTGGATCCAGGAAGGAGGTATTGTTACCGTATCCGAGCCAAGAATGCAGAAGGCATAAGTGATTACCTGCAGACGGAGGACATACCAGCTGGTGTGCTGCGTGAGTAATAAACTTAATGCGCCTAATTAGCCCTGTTTGTTTTGCAACGCCTGAGTTACATTTGTAGCAGAAACAAATCTAGATAGACGGCGCTAAAATGTTAGCACAGAGTTTAATGTCTATGTGCTGTTTGTAAGCCAAGCCAAACAGAAATACAAGAGGGCCCTACAATTTATCTGCAGGACACAATAAAAAAAAAAATTGAACTTCTTAAATGCACATAATGTTGAGTACATACATGTTTAGCACTGTAGGTATTGGTTACATAAACGAATGTCTGGCTTTAACACTAGGACCCCCAGAATTATGAAACTACTAGAACTCCCAGAGCTGCCATTTTGACAGCTCCCATTCAAACCAAGAGAATTCCAAGAATGTCCCCCAAAATAGTTACATTTTCCACGTTCTTTATTTCTATTGTTTACCTTTGCTCACTTTTAATGAGGGCTAAGATGGGTGAGTATAACTTGAAATGCAGTTTGTTTGAAGGGCTACCAAATGCTAACTTGTAGAAAGTAATCAGTGTGTGTATGGTAACTATGGTAACTAACTGCTCAGGTTTCAAAAAGAAAAGAAAATGTTATAGAAATAATGGAGTAGAAATAAACTACACACAACCAGATAAAGTCACAAAGTTAAAAAGACCAAACATGTACATACGCAGAGTAATTAACTTTCAAAAGTAAAAGCAGTCTAATTGACTGCTCTAGGAGTTCCAGTGTAAATAATATTGCTAAAACTTGGGACTAAAACCATTTGTACTAAAACATGCCAACAGGTTATCCTGGTCCACCGTCAGCACCAAAGGTTGTTAGTGCTTTTAAAGACTGTATAAATCTGACCTGGTGTCCTCCCTGTGACACTGGAGGAACCAAAATAGTAGGATACAACCTGGAAAAGAACAAGAAAGGCAATAATTACTGGAGTTTGGTAAACCAGGGAGGGCCAATTAAAGGTACATTTAAAAAACATATTAAAAATCATTGAGTAAAAATCTAAATGTATGCATTATGTAATCAATTATGTGTGTTTGTGTTTTTGTAGATACAAAGTTCTCTGTTAAAGATGTCATTGAGGGAGCAGCATATGAGTTTAGGGTTTCAGCCATTAACCTGTCAGGGCCTGGAGATCCATGTCTTCCATGTGAAACGGTTTACGCACGAGACCCTTTGAGTAAGTTAAATGAGAACTGAGTCACTTTTCTGGTGGAGGGTCAGCTGTCGCCATGGAGATGTTCTAAGATTAGGTATTGGTTTGCCTCATTAGCACTCGAGACAATATAGACACGCTGTACCTCATTTTTAAGCTCTGAATCTGCGGCCCAAAGCAGGGATTGTAAACATCAGCTCTGCTAGTTTAGAATTCAGCATTAGGAGAACAACATTTATGTGATTTCAGCTCCACCACAAGTGAAAAATAGATGTCTTGGTACACCTCATGTAAAGGTCTTAACTGCCTTAATCCAGTTAAATAATATAAATACATAATACAACACATATACTAATGATATTCAGGTGTCAAAAGTCTATCACTATCACTATAGAGAAGGCAAAATCATGTCCTCTCATGCTCGGATCAAAATTACCTGCTACAGTGATTAAGAGTACAAATCATAAAAATTCAGTTTGAAAAAAATATGTAGGGTAATTTGTATTACTGTGTCACATTATCAAGAGCCTATCCGTCAAACTATCTATTAAATGCTAAATATATCATCTATAAAATACAATATCTCTCAGCAGGTGACAGACCCCAAACCATAAAAGTAACATAGAGCACCTTTAAAGTCTAAATATATTTTATACAAGCCAAAATAATAAGCAACTCCTTATTTTCTTTTTAGAACCACCAGGCAAAGTAACCGAACTTAAGCTAGCCTCATCCAGCTACACAACCTTCTCTTTGGCCTGGATTAAACCTAAGGAAATCAAAGAGGTGCAAGACGAAGCCCAGGGGTACTTTGTGGAAATCAGACCTATTGAAAGCCTTGACTGGACCCGCTGTAATAGCACTCCAATTACTCAAACTTCTTACACAGTGCTTGGCTTGAAGGCAATGGCCACATACTGGCTCAGAGTAATTGCCACTAATTATGGAGGTGATGGAGAACCTCAGGGCTTTGACAACTACTTCATCGCCATGCCACCTCCTGGTAAAGAGACACTACACACCAATACAAGCATCTGCAACCCATCCAATTACAATTCTACATATCATTTAAGCATTTTTCCAAGTGAGAACATTCTAACACCAATGCACTTGTATGTGATGTCATAATTCATAATTACAGTAAGACCCAAGTTCAAGAACCGCAACATGAAGACCTTTATGGTGGTGCGACTTGGGTATACAGTCAGACTCAACATCTGCTTTGAGGTACGTTCAGATCGATTGGTGTTGGGAGGGGCTGATGGCACATACTGGTTGCCTCGCTTCTATCAGTGTGCCCCAGGGCAGCTGTACTACAACAGTAGTTTGTATTTATTTATATATTATTATTATTTTTTATGTTGTTTGCTGTTTGACTTGTGCACCAGGCCTCCCCTATGCCAGACATCACATGGCTAAAAGATGGGCTCCCACTGGGAAAACACGTCACCATCACTAACTCTGACAAAGGCTCTCAGCTGCTTATTCCAGTGTCCGAACGGAACGACACTGGCATCTACACAATCATTGTCAAGAACATAGTTGGCCAAGAAAGCTTCAATGTTGAGGTCCGAGTTACAGGTAATTAATGAGTAACTTCACAATATGCTCCTCCCCTTGCATGTGTCTCATTCAATCATTCAACACAGCAGCGGCGCTGCTTAGCTAGCAGCAGAGACGGGCTCGGAGGAAACAAACTTGATTAAGTTACTTAGCATTTATGTCATCAGTTTGTTTTATCTTAAATGTTGCAGAAGTAGTTTATTGCTATATTCAAATTGAATTGAGTAGTTTTCCTTTCAATACAGTATGTTTCGTTTCTTCAAAAACAGGTAACAAAAGTGAAAGAAAACCCTTGTTCCTATACTTGAACTGACTCCTCTCTGACGTTCAATTTTAAAAAAAGACTTTGAAAGACTTTTTTGGTGTTATAAAATATATTGAGTTTTTTTTTTTCCTCCATATCGCCCAGCCCAAGTCATCAGCATATTTATTATCAAGTAATGATTATATTTCCATACAAAATGGTTTTGTCATTTTTCTTGTGCAATTACTACTCTGTTTCAGTCTTACTAAAATATCTAGACCGTGATATGCATACATGTTTTAGATTCTGTGACAATTGAAAATGTATTGATAACTAAAATAGTTGACCATTCACACAATATTGTTGGGTATCAGACGAGCCGAAGCCTCCAGGTGTGGTGGAGCTAATGCAGAACACCCCGGGCACTGTGACCCTGTCCTGGACTTCGTCTCCAGATGAGATCAGAGACGACAGACTGCACTACACAGTGTCTAAGAGAGACTCCTTCAAACGAACATGGAGGACTGTCGCGGACAACCTCTACAACAACAGGTTCACTGTGGTCAACATCCTGCCTGGCAGGGAGTACAACTTCAGGGTGTTTGCCAAAAACGATATGGGACTTTCTGTGCCCTGTACATCGCCGCCTTTTGAAACACAAAAGAAGAAAGGTTTGTGTAGATATTTAATGCAACACAGTCAATTGTGTTTAATTTTTTTGTTTTAAAGGTCCCATATTACGTCTTTTAACCCTCCTACCGTCCATAGGGGTCAATTTAAAATTAGCTCAATAATTTTTCTGGCCGCGACAAATTCCATTTGCATGCTTGTTTGTTTTCCCCGTCTCGCTTTCTCCGTATCTCTCGGGTCAGAGAGCCGCAAAGTGGTCACGGGAACATTAGCGGTCTAGCAAGCAGACTGAAATTGCTAAGAAATACAAAATACAGCCAAAACCGGACCTAAACCAGGACTAAACCAGGACTTAACCAGGATTGACAATGGGAGACACAGTAGTTGTGAACTTATGCCAGCCCCTAAGTTCTCATTCAGGCTCTAGTAGTGACTGTGCTAGCGCAGCTAGCGTTAGCGTGTTCGCCGATGCGGAAGTACCGTTTAATAATAAAATAAACTGATGGCACACCTCCGTGAACACATACTGCTGTTAAATAAAGTTTCTGAAAGGTCTCTGGACAAAGATACGCTGCAGAGCTGCATTCTTGGCGAAGAACTTTAAAGCCGTTAGCTTAACTTTGTTAGCATCAAAGCCCACCTGCTACTTCCGCCACTTCTGGCGGTGGTCTTTAAAAGTAAAAGTTTATTTATCTTTGAAAAGGTGTCTGCATCATTATCATTGTATTAGATGAAAATTATCTCAGAACGGCAATATTATCGCTTATCGCAATAAATTCTGAGACAATTAATTGTCCAGCAAAGTTTGCTATCGTGACAGGCCTATGTGTGCGTGCATAGATGTGTGTATGATCGTACTCACAACTGCCAAAGTTGAACTGATTTTTTCTGTACTGTACTAGTACTACATGAACTACATTGGTAGACATTGGTTCATGCAAAATCAGGAAGGAGCAAACATGAAAATATACAACAGTCCTCTATCCAAATCATTCCTCATTGTGCTCTGAGTATACTGCAACCTGCACACTCTGTCTTTGAAAATGTCTTCTGGGAAAAGGTTTACTGTCAAATGTGTTTTGGAAAAAGTCTTTGACAGTGAAAGTGAAATGAGAATGTCACCAACTTTAGGAGGGTCACCAACATCGATTGACATTCATGTCACCATGTGAGAGCCCAGAATGTCCTCTAAATTTGAAAGTTTGTCTTAATGGTGGCACTAGAGGAGAAGTCAACTCACTGATTTTCAGGGGATTATTAACAGTGCCTTGCGAAAGTATTCGGCCCCCTTGAACCTGTCAACATTTTGCCACATTTCATGCTTCAAACATAAAGATATAAAAAATATTTTTTTTGTCAAGAATCAACAACAAGTGGGACACAATCGTGAAGTGGAATGAAATTTATTGGATAATTTAAACTTTTTTAACAAATAAAAAACTGAAAAGTGGAGAGTGCAATATTATTCGGCCCCCTTGCGCTAATACTTTGTAGCGCCACCTTTTGCAGCAATTACAGCCGCAAGTCGCTTGGGGTATGTCTCTATCAGTTTTGCACATTGAGAGACTGGAATTCTTTCCCATTCTTCCTTGCAAAACAGCTCGAGCTCAGTGAGGTTGGATGGAGAGCGTTTGTGAACAGCAGTCTTCAGCTCTTTCCACAGATTCTCGATTGGATTCAGGTCTGGACTTTGACTTGGCCATTCTAACACCTGGATACGTCTATTTGTGAACCATTCCATTGTAGATTTGGCTTTATGTTTTGGATCATTGTCCTGTTGGAAGATAAATCCCCGTCCCAGTCTCAGGTCTTTTGCAGACGCCAACAGGTTTTCTTCCAGAATGGTCCTGTATTTGGCTCCATCCATCTTCCCATCAATTTTAGCCATCTTCCCTGTCCCTGCTGAAGAGAAGCAGGCCCAAAGCATGATGCTGCCACCACCATGTTTGACAGTGGGGATGGTGTGTTCAGGGTGATGAGCTGTGTTGCTTTTACGTCAAACATATCGTTTTGCATTGTGGCCAAAAAGTTCGATTTTGGTTTCATCTGACCAGAGCTTCCACATGTTTGGTGTGTCTCCCAGGTGGCTTGTGGCAAACTTTAAACGAGACTTTTTATGGATATCTTTGAGAAATGGCTTTCTTCTTGCCACTCTTCCATAAAGGCCAGATTTGGGCAGTGCACGACTGATTGTTGTCCTATGGACAGACTCTCCCACCTCAGCTGTAGTTATCTGCAGTTCATCCAGAGTGATCATGGGCCTCTTGGCTGCATCTCTGATCAGTCTTCTCCTTGTTTGAGATGAAAGTTTGGAGGGACGGCCGGGTCTTGGTAGATTTGCAGTGGTCTGATACTCCTTCCATTTCAATATAATTGCTTGCACAGTGCACCTTGAGATGTTTAAAGCTTGGGAAAACTTTTTGTATCCAAATCCGGCTTTAAACTTCTCCACAACAGTATCTCGGACCTGCCTGGTGTGTTCCTTTGTCTTCATGGTTCTCTCTGCGCTTTAAACAGAACCCTGAGACTATCAAAGAGCAGGTGCATTTATACGGAGACTTGATTACACACAGGTGCATTCTATTTATCACCATCAGTCATTTAGGACAACATTGGATCATTCAAAGATCCTCACTGAACTTCTGGACTGAGTTTGCTGCACTGAAAGTAAAGGGGCCGAATAATATTGCACGCCCCACTTTTCAGTTTTTTATTTGTAAAAAAAGTTTAAATTATCCAATACATTTTGTTCCACTTCACGATTGTGTCCCACTTGTTGTTGATTCATGACAAAAAATTAAAATGTTATATCTTTATGTTTGAAGCCTGAAATGTGGCAAAATGTTGAAAGGTTCAAGGGGGCCGAATACTTTCGCAAGGCACTGTATGTATTCAACCAATAAACAAAGTGCCTGTAACCAAAACTTGGTTAACATTATTCTGTAAATTATTTTCTGGAGATAAATATCGCTGGGGCCAGTTTGACCCAGGAGCAAATTTGTTATTCTATTTGAGGTTCAACTTTCTCATGCTTTAAACATCATTACAGTGCTATTTGGCCTTCATACACATGCCAAAAGTAGTTTTCATTGATTCCCTCAAGTTTTTGACTTTTTCTTTCTCGAGAGGCAGCAAAACGCCTCGGTTCACATCGATGGCGCCGCACAAGCTAGAGGGGCCTGCCTCCAGGAGATGATTGACAGGGCAATGCTCACAGGGGAACAAGCATATATAGCTTATTTCAATGAAATCAATTCTAGGCAGGAAATGGCTATATTAATATACTTTTGAGTGTTGAGGAAGTATCATCCAAATGATTATCACATATGAAACATGAAGAGGAGCGACATATGGGACTTTTAAGTTATGCATGATATGCCTTTATCAAGTATATATATGTTTCAAACTTTTTTGTAGACCAATTAGATTACATTGCATTGTTAGTGAGCCAATCTTCAATTATAATTTACAAAGTATTGTGAAAATTCCTTTTTTTCTTAAACTACAGAGAGGTTCTCTGTGAAAATGCAAGAACCATTTTCCTTGGATCTCCAGTCTCCTCCATCGTTCATCGTCCCATTGAAGATGCGTACAGCTCCGCAGGGCTACGAGTGCTGCATGAGCTGTGCAGTGAAGGGCGACCCCCCTCCCAGAGTCACCTGGTACAGGAACAACCTGAGCCTCAACACCAACACCAACTACTACATCACCAACGTGTGCGGCGTCTGCTCACTGCTTGTGCTGCATGTGGGGGCCAAGGACAGCGGCGAGTACAAAGTGGTCCTGGAGAACACGCTTGGAAAGGCTGAGAGCTCTATGATCCTGAATGTCAGAGGTAATGTGATGAAATAAATTGTGTTGCAGAGTTTCAGAGTTTCAGAGTGATTTCAGGTATAAAGGCTATACTGAAGATGTGTTCCTTTGCAGAATAAGAAGATGAATGGATTCGTGAAAGAAGCACTGCAAGAAAATACTGGGCATAATCGTACAGTGTTTTAAGTTGAATGTTTCAAAGTAAAAAGAAACAAAGTTTATCTTGTCCTTGGGTCAAATCCATGTCTATAAACAAAACATTTTGCCAGAAACAAGGTCCTCTGCACATAATACAAATTGCAGTCTCGTCTGCTGCCAGAGGGTGGAGCCTCTCTATCAACAGAAGCACAGAAGCTACACACATCGATTGTTGGCCTGGTTACAAAAAATTTGTGTTCAGGGATTTTATAGTATTCCATTTAAGATTAAGATGAAGAGATCCTTTATTTGTCCGACAGTGGGGAAAATACAGTGGGAGCAATAGGAATGAGAAGCACACAGAACAATATAAATGAAACAATAATGTTTCACTAAATAATATAACAAACCTTACAATATCTCTTTCTTTCACATAATAAAGAGGGAAGTCTAAAATCTTTAGAATAATGAAGAAGAAAGAATTAAGTATAAAAGCTCTGAGGCATACTTTCGCATAACAAGTTTAAAACCTTTATTTTAGCATAATTGAAAAGCAAGTATAAAATCTCTGACTTTAGCAGAATAGAGAAGCAAAATAATATTGTATATTAAAGTGCGAGAATACTATAGTTGTATCTACATTTGCACAGGTTAGCAGCATGAGGATCTGGGACAAAGTGACTAAATAAAGTGGTATTTGCTGCAGCCTCTACAGGTCCACAAACACAAGGGCATTGACACAAATATATGTTTGACTGTAACTCCCATCTCTGTGTTTAGTGAGAGACAAATTCCCTCAACAATTGCAACGATAAGATGAGATTGACCTTTATTCGCCCTGCAGTGGGAAAATGTCAATGTCCTCGTTGCACACATTACAGCAGAATATAAAAAGTAGGGAATAAGAGAACTCAGATAGCACACATCAAACAGGGTCGATTATTTAAGATAACAGATGGTGACATTAAATTAATTAAGTAATGAGACAATAAAATATAGAGCTTGAAGTCTGTGAAGGGTGCTATAAAGATAACTTACTGTACTTACTACCGAACTTAGTTGTGAACACAAATTCCCCTCGTATGCCATGAACCCGCCCATAATCTCTCTCTCTCTCTCTCTCTCTCACACACGCACACACACACACACACACACACACACACACACACAGTCACAGTCTATGACACGCCCCCTCTTGCTTTTCCTTCAGCAGCTCTCGGTCCTGCTGAGTTCACTCTCATCCAATGCAAATGGACAGCACCTCTCAGGATTACACTCATGACCACTGACACATAAGCAGAAAACTATCAACATTTCTGCGCAAGTTTGTGGGAGAAAACGGTGGAAAGGTTTTAGACCAGCAACTTGGGAACAATGTCAACTGTTGTGGTTAACAATAAAGAAGAGACAGGAGTGAGAAAAACTCTGCCAAGCGCGTCTTCTACAGCTTCTACTGCTGCTACTTTCAACAGCCTGAGGGTAAGGCCCCCGGCTCACCTTCAAGTCCAGGTTTCTCTCAGCAGCTACAGAATGCTGTTTTACAAGATTGTGAAGATGCTTTAACCATATGACACTGGAGCTCAATCACTGACACATCACTGAGAATTTCCTATAGAGCTGAAGTAGACAATAACAAGCAACTTAATGTTTTTACTAAATCATAGCAGGGAATACTTTCTGAAAGTAGCGGAGGTTACACAAATATTATTGTAGTTCAAGTCAGGAAACGGGCACTAAGACCAAGTCTGAAATTACTATTAAAGTAAATACCTCTGAACCAAGTGCAATTTAGCTCCAGAGTTTTATTTTATTTTATTCTGTTTTACTATCTCATTCCTTACTTATAATTTTAATTTCATGATCTGTTATCTTAAATATTAGACCCTGTTTGATGTGTGCAATCTGTGTGCTCTAATTTCCTTCTTTTTCTCTGCTATAATGTGCGATGACACTGAAATGAATATCTTATCTTATCTTATCTAAAGAATGTTGTGCTCTCAAAAATGATTTTACAGTGGTAGTGGTTGAGCTGTATTGGAATTGGTTGTACAATTGTTTTTATTATTTTCTAACCTTTATTTAAGCAGGAAAGTCGCTTTCAGAATAAAAACCTGTTTTTCAAGGTAGTCCTGGACAGTAGGCTGAATTCCTATAAGACCAAATAATATATGTGCATGCCATATTATATACAGTATTTGTTATGATATAGATTGACCATTTCATAAAATAATGAAAAAGACATCATATTATGTAAAAAAAATTCTCAGTAATGTAATTAATTTGTTTTTGTAAGTCAGTGTCTGGGCCAACCTTCAAACTATTAGCAGTTACAAAACTTCTACAAACAATCACATGTGGCTATTCGTTCAGTGCGTCATGATGCCTACAATTACATGATTTTTATCTGTAAGTAAATACCGTCAAATCTGATAGGAATTTCTTCTTTTTTTTGGACAAACATGGCCAGGATTGAAAGAGAGCAGGCTGTATTAGGAGCATAATCCTCTGTTTATATGAAATACGTACAGGAGAATTGGACAGGAAGTGAGCATGAGGAGAGTGAGAGAGATAGGATGACACCGCGAGCAAGAGGGG
Organism: Knipowitschia caucasica; assembly: GCA_964034765.1. Taxonomy (NCBI): domain Eukaryota; kingdom Metazoa; phylum Chordata; class Actinopteri; order Gobiiformes; family Gobiidae; genus Knipowitschia; species Knipowitschia caucasica. Next base: position 31,120,638 of record OZ035828.1, on the reverse strand, counting down.
CAGAGCTGTGTGTGGGAACGAAGGCTTTGTATTTATGGATGTTTATCTTTTTGTGAGTCCTGGGGGAAACTCACTTTTTCCACTCAAGAATATCGGCTCAACAGGCTGCAAGTTCCTCCAGAGACAACGATGGCGGAGTGACGCTAGTGCGCAGCGGTTCGCGAGCAAAGTGCCAAATGTTTAGAAGTGACGTCTTTGACTGAAGCAGTGCGCACTCCAAGTCCAAACAGTGCTGTCATTAATACACAGCCGAGTGTTTACAAAAGAGACAGAGACGGGCCAGAGGAAGCTGACGTAAGACAAGTAAATATAAAGAGGGGGAAAATAATGAAACAACATCACTTGAACTATACCTAAAAAGTTCACAATTTTTCCAAAAATCACTGTTTACACGAGATGTTTCAAACTGAAGAATGTAGATATAGCCTCAGAGGAACTGAGATGCTACAACAAAAAAACATAGTGAAGAGTAAAAGAAGGTGTCTACTACTACTACTACTACTACTACAATTAAAATGTTTAATAGTTCATGGATGTGTTATATAAACGTATGAGCTAACGATTAGTTTTTTTCAGTAAATATTCATAGTAAACTTGGCAAGATGGCTGAGTGGTAAGCACTGGAGGTGTCTTACATCTCCAGACAAGGCCTTTTTGAGTGAAGTTTGCATGTTCCCCCTGTGTCTAGGTAGATTTCCTCTGGGTGCATTACTTTTCCGTAACACTAAAATAACATCTATAAAAGCCCCCTCTCTGGGATCAGGACTCCCCTGAAAGGGAGACTCTAAAATCTCAGTAGGATCTTTCCAGGTTAAAAAAATGTCACTAAATACATTTCTGACAGTTTTTTCCTCTTAAAGGGCTTTACACAGTTGTACACCACTTTCATTAAACAGCAATGGAAATCCATCAGACTAAATTGTTATAATTCCTTTGATGGATAGCATTGCTTTTTACTTTCTTCAGATCTTGAGAGTGAATGCACTGCATAGCTTGTCCAACTTCAGCAGGCAATAATGGACAAAATCTACAGCTGCCGCCAGAGCTATGACCTTATTTGGATGCATTGAGCTATCTGCACTTGTCTGTGTATTTAAAGGATCAGTTCATCTCCCTGTCTTTAACTTGGCTTGGTATTTCAGATGCAATGTTAGCTTTTGGAAAACTGAAAAAACAATCTGTCATTAGAGATTTCTTTTAGAAAACTTCAAAAGACTTCTGGTTCAGGATTGGGTTATTTTCAAACTAACAGAATGCAGGACAATCAGTGCAGGTACTGGGGAATTCCGCACCAAATGAAGGTCATTGAGGTTTCCCTGGGTTTGACATGTCATAAATGTCTAACTATAAGACATTATAGACCTGTTAAGTGGGTCTCAAATGTTCACATCAAGTACCATAGCAGAATGCTTCTGGTTTCCCTAGAATCATAATATCTACTATATACTGTGAAAAATACAATCTGATACTGAAGTAGAGACTTGCTTCTTTATTTTACTAAGATAGACTATGTACTTACTTCTTATTGTGCTGGATTCAGAGATTTTTGCTTCTTCATTATACTAAAGCCAGAGATTTTAGTCTTGTTTCCTTAGAGTTATTGATAATTTATCTTGTGCTCCCCATTCCTACTGTTCTGTAACCGGTGAAATTTCCCCAATGTGGGACAAATAAAGGATCTCTGAATCTTAATCCTAATAGAAGAATAAAGATTCTTTTTGGCATAAAGCTAATAATAGAACCTCAGGCGAACCCACGTACCACCAAGTTAGTACACTTTGATTAATAATTCTTAATCCCGTTCTTATTATGTTATTGTTGATTAGATTGGCGTAATGCTTTTTTTTTTCCGTTTCCTTTTTTACAGAATGAGAGGCTATCGCGGTAAGAAACCTTTTAAATCTGTTTCAAACAAGTTTCTATATTAGTCAAAGAATAGCATCAGATTTGCGTAGTTTCCAATTAATCGGGGGTTTGTATTTTTAGCTTGAACTCTGCGAGATCTAGTAATGTGTCAAATGCATCCAGTGACGCGGCAGTGAACCACGCCGAGTCCTACTTCTTGAGGAGAGAGCATAGACTGTCGGCGCGGAGGAAAGCAGAGGAAGAGGCCGCCATCAATGACTACAAAAAGGTCTGGAACTGATATGTCTGAGATATTTCCAAAGGAAACTAAACCTCATTCAAAAGGGTGATATATTTTGTGTTATCCCTTTAAGCACCATAGTTTTGACATCTTAATTTCAAAAGGCTAAAACTTAAAGTGATAAGAGATAGAGGCTTTCTGTAAATTAGGGGAAATATTAAGGATGGCCCAAAGTGTATGCGGGATTAAATGTACCCATCTAATTTACATATTATGACATCATAGGGCGTTGGCAATTGTGGATTTTATAATCTTCATTAAAAGTTTGTATGTTTTAACTGACAGACATATACATCACTAAGACATGAACTCACAAACAGAACTCCCGTAGTACCATGCTTAATGGTCAAGGTAAGAGTAGTGCAAATCATTACTGCCCCCGCTGTAAGCAGCATGCCCAGACCATAGCCCAGACCATAGACCAGACCATAGCCCAGACGCGCGCCTCCCAAGTGCAAGACTGCGTCTATCCCTGTTCCTATGTCTCCCCTGCTCTCTTTTGTCTAGCAAACTCAAGACAAAGGTTTCTCCACCACGTTACTGTCCCTGTGATTATGGGGAGGCATCATAATAATTCATGGGAGAAACAAGTTGCTCCCATGGATAAGAGACTGTAGCAGGGCTTGAAGTAGCGACTTCCAGACATGTTCTCCGCAAATCTAATATGCCTCCGAAACTTCCAATGAGCACCTCGGCCCTGTGAAGCATTGGTCCTACCGCAAACACCGCACAAAGTGTCCAAAGTTTGTGCTTGGTTTGGTACAACAATAAATAGCAAAACATTTTTGTATAGAAGCTTGAAAAATGTTTTGGGTCAGTGACATAGTCTGATATGTCTGCCAAGCAGTGGGAGGAAGTTTTGATTAATTTTGACACACTTTTTGACACAATCTGCCATTTTAAACTGAAAGTCAGAAGAGACATATACTTATTATTGTACTATACCTATTTGATACTACCTGTGTACAGATGTATGAGAAAGCACTGGCCACCAACCAGAGGCTGAAATCCCGACTGGACACAAGTAAACAGGAACTGACGGCGATCCAGGACCAGCTGCAGAGGGCACAGGTAAACTCAACCACCATTCACAAACGGACAGTCATTTCACAGAAATACACACATTTGTGACAAATGCGTTGATTGCACTCTTTGGTGTGTTGCCTCAAGACATCATAACTATAAGAATATAACGTTCATACAATAGCCTTTGAATCTTTGATGGCCTTTGATCTCTTAAGGTGGAAACACAGACAATGGCTAAATGAGATAATGTGTATTTTACAAAATGATAAACTGAGGTGTACGTCAAGGGGCTCAATCACAAAATGTAGAAACATGGCAGCCATTTATAATATGTAACATACCAACATAACAAGCTCATTCTTAAAGAGTAACCAATGTGTTATCTTCTATTGTTGTAATTTCATTTATTTTTCTTTATATGAGTGTTATTGGGGTTCTTGCTTTAGGAAAAAAAATAAAGCCATGATGCATTACATATTATTTGATTTTTTTACATTTGGCTGTTGGAAAATGTTGGATAAAATAATATTTTCAAAAAAAGAAAGAAATACACACTAAATATCAATTCAAAATCTCTGCAAAGTTAAATAAAAAATCACGGCAATAAGTCTGTCATTGCTGTACCATTCTAGGGAGGAATGACACTTCTGCGACATTAATCAAGAGAAATTTTTCATTAGTAACTCAATAATTCTCTTTCACTGCTGCAGAAGGGGCGGCCCGGAGCTTGTGAATCGAACATGCTCGAGAATGAGAAGAAGGTATTTCAATCTTACCATTAATGCACAAAAAACCTCGTCTTTATCTTCATCACTTCATGTCTTCATCGCAGGAAAGCTGGGCACTGAAAAAGAGAATATCAGATATAGAGGAACAATTAAAGGTAAAAGTCATTACAAATATTGCAATAATAAGGGAATTGTTCCAGGTAACCGCTGTGCCTGGCCCCTATTGTGTACTAATACTTAACTGTCACTGTTGTTACTGTTCATTGTGGAGAATGAGACACACTGTATCTTTGTGAGCAGAGCAGGGAAAAATATGGGTCCAGTTTACAAATTGCACATTGAGTAAAGTGGCTCTGTATTTGTTATAGGTTCGAGACAAGCACTGTAAAAAAAAAAAAAGTGGATAAATGTATTGATATTGTAGTCCTAAACCAAAGTAAAGCTCAGTAATCCAAATATGTAGGGGTGTTTTTGTTGTTAGTCATTTAAGCAGTAGCTGAAATGTTTTTTTTTATTTGTTCTATCAAAATTAAAATGAAGAGATCCTTTATTTGCCCCTAGTGGGGAGATTTCAGTGTTGCATCACAAGTTACAGAACAGTAGCTGTTTTTATAATCCGTAATTGTATAAAATTGTATGTAACTGTTTTATAATATGTATGTATGTAACTGTATGTAACTTTTGTCCCTTGAAAAAGAGGTTCTTAATGTCAATGAGACTTTCCTGGTTAAATAAAGGTGAAATAAAAAAATAAAAAAGTAGCAATGAGGAGCAGGCATAATAACGAATCAAGAATTAAGTATAACATATTTAGCTTTAGCATAATAAAGAAGCAAGTATAAAATTGTGAATATTTTAGATTAGGGCTGCATGATATATCGGGAAAAAAAATGTTGTCATTGTGTGATAATTTTGATATATTTATGTATGCATTTCTTATACATACAATTTGACAAATCTTTGAGTGGAGAACGCAAAGAAACAAAACAAGTATGGCAACCCAGAAATTGAATAATAAAGGGAGTGAAAATGAAGGAAAATAAAAGCAAATGGATCTTCATTTGAGAATATTCACTGCAATAAAACCAGACAGATTAAATTATTTTGTTTTAAAAAGAAACATGAAATATGTGTGTGCTTGGAATGAAAACAATTGTATGTGTATGAGCTCTGAATGCCACCCCCTGATCTAGAAATGGATTAAGGGGAATAAAATAGATGGAGTTCTAAGTTAAGACTAAATGGCTTTGTCCCATTGGTAAATCTTTTCAGAAAGTACTGAAATTAAGAAAAAATAATAAATTCAATATTACCTCATATCCTTTTTTGCAGTTTATGCCAAGTGTTTTGTGAGGACAGCTTAGGTCAGATACAGATCGTTTTGAAAGCTTTTTAAGATAATTGACAGGGCATTTCCTTTATTAACCAAGAACAATTTTTAGTTAACCCCAGCCCTAGATCAATGACTGACGAGGGATGCAAGAGGGTCTAAGGACAGTAGTGATGATCCAAGAAACTCAGCAGGAAACAACATTTATGGACTTTATCAACATTTATCCACATTGGTCTTGTTTGAATTGTTTGATTCTCTTGGATGAGTTGACGAATTCAACGTGTTGTGTTGACGATAATTACTGTTGTGATTTAAGGCTATACAAGAATACATTGACTTGAATTGAATTGAATTGCTGTGTCTGCGCAGGTGAAAGCAGAACTCAAGTCGGAGAACCAGAGGCTGAAGGATGAGAATGGGGCCCTCATCCGAGTCATCACCAAACTGTCCAAATGAACTAACTGTAGCGTTTGAGATTTCCACTTTTTGTTTTCCTATTTATTCCGTGTGTTAAAACTATTGAACAATCAAAGCTATAAATAAGCTGTGGGCAGGAAAGTACCCCTGTATTAAAGCTCAGCTACCTAACTTTTGAACCACATCAAAGGAATTCTGTAGTAAAATCCATCCAACTAGCTTGTTTCTTGCTCCAAACCGATTGGTGCTTTCCTAATATTTTCTATCTATGGTGCTATCACTAGTTTTTTTTGCATGCATGTATTTTCTGGCCTCTGTCATATTTTTAGATCAGCTTTTTTGGACAGAACAGTTAAAAAGAGTGGACCACCCTCACTCAGCCAATCAGCTCTTAGCCCATAGCATCAAACAGTCACCTACAGGGCACTCTATGCAGGAGGTATAAATGGAGACAGGTTGTTCTGATCGGATTCATTCACATTATACTTTTACATACTGTATCTCTATCTGTAGGAACAAACATGTACTATCTCTGAATAATACAAAGTTAGGTAACCCAGCTTTAACACTCCCAAGCTTTTCGTTTGGCAGTATATGTTTGGTCTTCATAACTTTGTGACTTTTTTCTATTTCTATATAGTTTATTTTTACGCCATTATTCTTATGAAATGATCTTTTTGCTTTGAAACAAGAGCAGTTATTTACCATAATTACCATAGCCTCATCATGAGCCACAGTTCACTTTATAGTGCAGTAAGTATTTAGTAGCTTTTCAGTTGTATACACCAGTCATAGTAAAAGTGAGTGAAGGTTAAAACATGTTATTAGAAAAAGATAAACTTGTATAACATGTTTCTTTTTGGGGGACTTTTTTAAAAACTTTTTATCGGAAATTCGACTGGTTCATTATTTTGGAAGCCGTGTTAAAAATACTTAAATATTAATACCAAACAAAAACTGTTTTGTTTTCAAAATCAAATTTTTGAAGACTACACTTACCACCAGTGAATGTTTAACGCTAGCTAGCATTATGACCCTTCCCACGTGGATAAAGCTGTGTACGATATGCTTAGTGTTCTATGAGGCTAACACAGCTATGCGCTAAAGCCTGTTTCTATAATAACTAAAGGGAACCTGCAGTCATATCTTATAACTTCATTTAAAGTAAGCAAAAACAGAAACCTCTCTGTGTCTGGGCGGACCTTCTGTCATCCTGAGCACGCTGCCACCTAGCGGCCAGTGGAAGTAATGTCTACACAGCAGCACACAAATAATAAAATGTTTTATTTATTATTTTTTTCTCCTACGATTACATTTTGACAACACACAGATGACCTAAATCCATTGAGTCACCATATATATACATACTTTTTTAGTATTATTATTTTTTTCTCCATTTGCTATAAAACATAAATTTACTTTGTGTTGAAATAAATCATGCAATTCACAAAAGGCACAAGTATGAACACACCTCTACAAGACAAAACACAAACATGTATGTGTGAACTAACAATACCATGAGTTATAAACAATGGACATACAGAGCACAAGGGAGCGGACAGTGAAATGTTGTGGCCATAGACTGTGAATGTGACATATTTGGCAGTATTGCAGTGACTGGGTCTGTACTCCAGAGAACTGGACCCTGGAAGACTGGGATCTGTTGTATACACTGAACAGAGCTCTGCAATTACCTGGCACGGTTGTTGAACTGTCTATCAAAACTACTTATTTTATTGTTGGTCATGTGCAGTCCAACATCACATTTTTGGTAGAAAAACTTGTTATGACTTTATAATGAATGTATTAAATTATATTGATTTCACAGCTATCGTGTGTAATGTGAACATAATCATTTCTATGTTAAAATAATAGACTTTCAGATCAGTTTAGAGAACCATAAAAAGTAACCATTAAGTGTTAATCTCATACAAAGTCCATGAAGTACTCTTGCAGAAGGTTATTGAAGTAAACACAGAAAAGGGTACCGTGAATACAGTCCAGAAGAGGGTGAGTCAGATCCACATGTATCACCGCATTAGAACATAGTCTCTCATTTGGTACAAAGCAAACCTGCTTTATTGGAAATCCAAACGTTTACATTTCAAACACACATTTGTTCTTATTCAACTGCAGTCACCACATACGTTTAGGTCGTTTTATTATCAAAAGTGACAGAACACAAACACACAATAGATTCATAGCGTCCCTAAAAACATGCTACTATTTACATCAACTATTGGATACAGTTCATGCTCAAGCTTATCGACAAGTGCAGTGCATTGAAGCAAATAAAAGCCGTACTGTGACCTCCTATTTCACATTAGTCCCAACACCGTACTCTTATAAAACACTCAAACAAGTGAAACACTGCACGGCATGATACATGCTCCATTCTGCAGTTCTATTTGGTTCAAGCAATAGATTGAGAGTCTTCCTGACATAATAAGTAGCTACATTTTCACTTTCAAAGATTTCTAAATTGTCCTAGAAAAATTTCACTGATTTCCTTGTGTTTGCATATGGATAATGCACATTCATAAAGTCATTTTTTATTATTATCACAACAACAAAAAAACTCTTTTGAAGCGTTTTTAACTTTGACTTAATTCACAAATAGAATAGGATGTTCCAAACTCCAGCTCCAATTACAGTAATATTCACCCACTTTACCAATGTTTACTTTAATTCTGAACAAAAAATTGCCGCAAAAAGTATATAATATTTACAGTGATCTAATTATCAAAGTGTAATTCAGGAAAGGCACCCTGTCATACATTAAATCTGTCTGGGGTCACAGCAGAAGTGGAAGCTAAATGCATAGACATGTCATCAAGGCAAGACAAAGCAAGCAAACTCAACAGACGAGAGAAGTCTGTTTTCTGTGGACCTTGTGATATGGAAGCTGGAAATGAGACAGAGCTGATTTCTGTATACATTAATTTCACCTCACTTATTATTTCATTTAATTTTTTTTTTCTTTATAGATTCAGCATTTCTCTGGGAAGGAAATCTTCCATTAGCATAGTTTTCTATTGCAAGTAAGACCACATAATTAGCATATTGCAGTAGTGGGCATGTGTGGGCATGTGTAGCGCCTTAGAAAGCAAGTAAGCATGCTCTACAAACTAAACTAAAGCTTTATTTCCAGTCTAGTCTATTCCAAGACTTTAACTCAGTGTCAGCACCCTACGAATCAGTTTCTACATTTCTTCAGAAAAAAAAAAAAAGACTTGAAATCTCCTGAGCCTGTCATGTGATACTCAACAGCAGTCCTCCCAGCATACAGCGAGGTATGCAAGACCTGAAGAACGTTACCATAAGCAGATATATTAAGATGTCTCTTTTTGCTGAGCAGGATTCATGACACTTGGGTCATGTATTTCATGCAGTGGAGGTGGGGGTCAGGTTAGTGCAGTTTAGCTGGTGAAGCGAGTTACTTCTTAGCATTGAGGGCCGCCAGCTGGCCGTCGATGTCCTCCTCTGGTTGGAGCACGTGCCACTGTGCGATGGGCCTCCGAGGGTTGGCCAACATGTCGGACCAATGCTTCAGGCCTAACCCTGTGCCCTTGCTGCCTACAAATATCTTCCCGATGGCGTCGTTCTTTCCGATTTTGTCGTAATCGAACACCGTGACCACCACTAAGATTTTCTGGAGAGAAGAGAATTTTAAGATAATATAAGAATAGATAGATTGTGCAAAAAGACAGAAGTGTGCAACATGTTAAGGTAAAAAAATACAGGCTGTGCAACATAACTTTGCAAAGTTCATAAAGTGTTGGATTTGTCAGTGTCACAGTCTCATGTAATTTGGTCTGTGCTCTGCCACTACTCCGCTCTTACTATACTTGTTTCTTTATTATACTAAATTTTGAGATTTTATACTTGCTTCTTGATTATGTCAAAATTTGAGATTTTAATTGATTTTAGTGTAGCTTTATTATTCATTTTTATTGTGCTGTGTGCTCCTCATTCCTCCTGTTCAGTGACTGGTGTTGATACACTAAAATGTATCGAGCTAAAGTTGGAGATTTTGAAATTGCTTCTTTATTATTCTTTTTCTCACCGATGCAGGAGGTGTATGTGTGTATGTGTCATAGACTGTATATATTAACGGACAGAGTCACGCCTATCTCCGCCGTTCATAGGAGTTGGCCATGAAAAGCGCTTTCATGGAGCAATCCAAGATGGCCGCGAGTGGTCCCGCCCACAAGAAAATTGTGAAAAAACGCATCTGCGCATGCGTCAGCCGGCGCAGCTCAATTCATTTGAACGAGAGACTTCAAAAATTCACCGCAAGTAAACTAGAGTGGACCAAAAAAATTCACCCCCCTCAGCATTGACACACATGTGGAACGGAGCTTTGGGCCTAGAGCCAACTTTTGGTCCATCCTGTAAAGACGTTTTTGAGAGGTCTGCCAACGCTATATGTTAGCATTGGCTAATTCTACTTCTGGGTCCACCCCCATCGGCCTGGGGTGGTATTGCAAGCATGTCAGCGCACGTCATTTTGGCCACTTCTGAGCTGGGACCCGCCCCCACTGGTATGTGTATGTGTAATGCATCAAACTGAAATTTCCCCATTGTGGGACGAATAAAGGACCTTCTTCTTTTCTTCTTCTTCTTTTTCGTCTATTATCCTGCCCTATATGAATAGTATGTAACTCTGCTCTACATTTTTTTTGAAGAAGAAGAAGAAGAAACACAGCTATTACTTATTTTGTGTCTTCCCTGTATGCTCTTACTACTGTCCTGTATGTGTGCTGCAACATTGAAATTTCCCCACTCTGGAACAAATAAAGGATCTCTTATCTTATCTTACAGAAAAAAAAAAAATATGGAATTGAAAATCTGCACAAAGGTTCACCCATCTATCATGGAACAAGCAATCTTTAGAATAGAAAATTGTTCTTTATTAAATCTTTGTTATGTATCACTATTAGAAAGAAAAAAAACATTGGGGGGACTTTTACCATGGACTTGATATTTTGAGTTGGCATTACAAAGGTCATGATGTGGCACCTATCATGAGATGTGATATTTTACTGGTACTTGTTACCTGCATCTGTTCCAGTGGGATCTCAAAGCTGAATGATTCATTGTAGTATGGATTTAAGGTGTTCTTCTTCACCGTGGTCTTCTTTTTCTTCAGTCGCTTGCCTCCCTGCAGTAGCTGGATCTTCACGTACGGATCTAAAGAGAACGATGTGCCAATCAACCCAAGAGCCATTGTAGACAACATTAGAGTTTTTCTCAAGTCATGTGTGGCAGACTTGAGAAAAACACCAATGTTGACTAGACTTGTTGGATTCTAAACAGCATAGAACTAATGCATGAAGCGATTAAATTAGCACCATGAATGAGTTGTACTTCATTCAAACGAGAGATTCAAATTAAATCAATCAATATATATATATACTGTATATATATATATATATTGTTTAAGACTCTTTATTATTTACCTGACAATCCACAGGCGTCCATCTTCTTCAGATTCTTGGCCTCCAGGATGCACACGGTCAGTTTTCCAGCCGTGGGGACATAACGTAAGGATATGCAGATGTCTCCAAGTTTCTCAGGCTAAACAATTAACACAAGAGGCATTCAGGCAACATACAGACTTCAAAAGGACATCAACATGCCTATAACAACACTCAAACATGAAGCATAGGACACTGGGAAAAGATGTTGCCCATGATTCCTCTACAAACACATACTGTATTTAATATCCTTTGAAGTTCCAGCATCCTGGCAAAACTGTTTTTCACTGTAACAAGGCTGTACTGTCTAAGACTCGACAAATACTCATTCTACTGTCTTTCAGTCAGCTCCTACCAACAGCTGAGGGGAACCTGGAGGGTCTAAGGACAGTGGTGATGATCCAGGACATTCAACATTCAACGACATTTATGGACTTTATCAACCTTTGTGGACATTGGTCATCTGCCCCTTATGAACAAATGGCTGTTTTGTTCATCATTGCATGTCTTGTGTTTTAACTGTTCTAGTGTAATGTGTAATGATAGTGTATAGCCTTTAGCACCTCTTCCTGGTCGGCGCTCTCCAGGTCCTTCCACTCCTCGATGGGCCGGCCCAGGTCGATAGTGTTCATGGGAACCTTGATTTCTCCGATCACGTCGTGTTTGGAGAAGCGGTCATAATCATAGACAGACATGCACAGTGTTTTCCCGCCCAGCTCCTCATAAGGGACCTGAAGAAGACAGAGACATGTTTTGTATAGTTTAGGAAGGTTCATGTTATATTATTAGTAGAATAGTGTTATTTGGTTCTTCTACACCAATAGTAAGTTAGTGATGACACTTTTTTTGTTTTGTAAAAGAGGAAGAGCTCGTGCTGATGTTAGAAGGTAACATGAGTCCATCCATCCATCTTCTTCCCCTTCATACATATTTGAAGTCACATAGCACCAGCCCCTCACTGATCCTCCTGCAGGTGCTAAGTCCACAGGAGGCTGGTCAGTGTAAGTAAATACCAACATCCTCAGCCATGTTTCTCCATGTTATCTCATTATGTTGCTTCCCTTGTCTGGCTACACCTTGCTTCTTCAGCAGAAGTACAGGTCACTATAGATTCATATACAGTCCTGTCTCATCTCCAGCCTGATCTGGTGCTACTGGAAGTCTCTGGAGTCTTCATTAAAAAGGAGCAGTGTATAGGCTGCAGAATTGTGCCGTGTGTGACGTGTTTGTGCAGCTTTAATGATACTAAAAGTGTATTATGAACATAGTCGTACCTTGAATACAAATGTCTCGTTGAAGACTGGGTTGAGTGTTTTCTTGTGAACTTTGGTGTCAAACTTCTTCTTCTTTTCAGGAAGCAGAACCACTCTGACATAAGGATCTGAGGTCCCACCGGAGTCCATGGACAAGAGATCTGCAGCCTGAAGGATCCCAACGGTCAGCTAGGAGAGAGAGAGAGAGAGAATAAGTCATACATGTAGTTATGAGTGGCGGGGATATATAATGGATCCAGTGTAGCAAGTAATCTAGTAAGTAATATTTATTTGTCACTTATCTTCTTGATGCTTCTCAAGTGGTTTCTGTGTGTTGACGAAAGCCAAGCTCATTTCTAAGGGTAATTCTAAATGGCTGTTTTTTAGTAGATTTATTTTGTTTTGTTTTTAAGACTGAAATCAAACCTGGGGTCAGAGCATGCTATTCCAAGCACTGCACATTTCTGGACCAAGATTTCCAAGTTTGTTCCAGGGATCTGCTGGAATGTTCCATAATGTCAGGTTGGTTCGCCATTACCATTCGGTCAGTCTGTATCTGGAAGTCCCACAGGATTGTCGCACGCTCATTCTCCACCACCTTTGGAGGAGTTTCCCACTTAGACCTCGGAGTTTCCAGCCCATACTCTGTATACTATGCCAGCCACTTGGTTATGGCATTCCATGTAGGCCTTCACTGCCAGCATCTTGCACCCTGCAGTTATGTGTTGGATCGTCTTAGGTCCCCCTTTGCACAACCGACACCTTGGGTCTTGTCTGGTGTGGTATTGCTCTGGTGCTCAGGGCCTGCTCCTGTGCAGCTATGATCAGTGCCTCTGTGCTGACCTGTAGGCTAGTCCTTTCTATTTTGTTTACTCTGATGTACTGTGATTGTGTATGATTTGAATGCCTTGGATGTTATTTTTATTGTATGTTTATTCGATAGAGACAGAACAAGAAGCAATGTTACAAATAACCGATGCCATATTCAAAGGCCAGGTCAGCTAATTTGCAGACCTGGTCCCTGGTATTGATTCCATCTTGAGTTTCCTCACATATAAACTGTGCTATACAAATAAACTTAATTTTCAAAAAACCTCTGAGACTTTTAGAGCCGATAGCCAAACAACATTAGTACCTTTGTGTTCTCAAAGTCATAGTCGATTGAGTACTGCAGTTTCCCCAGAGGCTCCTGCTCCTTCTCCTCCTCCTCCTTCTCCTCCTCAGTGAGTCCAGTCTCTCCCTCGTCTTCATCATCGTCCTGGTGTTTCTGTGTTCATAAAAACACTTCTCAATGATCACTTAATCACACTACATCCGATATGGAACAATACACAAACACCATGCCACAGACTCAGCTACACACTTACCAATGCAGAACCTGGTGGATCACTATCTATACATATATAATTTTTTACAGTTCCCCATTTGCAAAAGCCTTAACCTAATTTCTTGTAATCTTCGTTCAAATATTCACTTAACTTAATTGTATTCATATCATCATCATTATTATTATTGATTATGAGAACTTACTGTATTTTAACATGCTTGTGCAATACAGTAACAGCCAGTCAGTGCATGCTATAGTTGCACGAAGAGAGGACAAAATGCAATTTAGAACACCATAAATTATTCAATAAAGCGAAAATCATCCAATCCATATGAACCAAAACCAGCCCTCTATTCTGAAATGTTAAAAAATCTAATTTTTTGGTCTCACTGTCAAGCTAATTTCTTCAATCATGCCTTTAGTTAGGAAATGCTCACATTGGCCAAATGTATTTTATTTTAGACACATTTTGACTGCCCTAAAAGTATCTTGTTTTTAAAAGATTGAATGTAACGTCTTCCTCAGATAATTATTCAGAATGTATTCAAATCAATATAAAAACCACTCAATTTAATAATTTTTGACCGCATATTTTATCTTTTTTTGCAGTGTTGTTCTGTTGTTTTGTTGTTGTTCTAGACGTCAAACAAAAAACATCCTCTTTCTGCTCATAATGGTTCAAGATTAAAGGGCATGTCTTTCTTTTTGAAATGAGTGGAACCTTGGAGCTTATCAAATGTATTCCATATCCATATTTAGCATCACAATTTCTATGGCAATTTAAAAATTATTACGAAAATATTCTGCGACATTTGCTTGCATACGTCAGTCCAATATTCCAAACAGCCAGTCATGCCCTCATAATAACATCATGCAAATAATAACAGTCTTAAAGTGTTGTGCATGCTATCTCTTGAATCCAATATTTTGACATATTGGTGTATACTTTGTTGTTAGTGTTTCCCCTCTGGTGGGTTTATGGAGCAAATCATGGCATTCCACGTTCCTTACATTAAACTTCCTCATGATCTAATTGAGTTAGAGGATAAATATTTAATTACAAAGTAAAAGCAAAAAGCCAAGGAAGCTACAAGTTTCATTCCATCAAACCCAGTGTCCAGGCCTCAGTGGGAGCACTCCACCTACCGTGTTGAGGGGTCATCCGGCAACAGTGCAACACCAGACGCACACACACACAGAGACGCACACACAGAGACGCACACACAGAGCAGGGGGAAGAGGAGAGCAGAGAGAGGGGAAGAGATTCAACTCACGAGACTCCACTACAGGTAACAGCTTCAGGCGGAGAATTGACACGCCTGCTTCCTATGATCCACAACTGACCCAGTGTGAGGCTGCTGAGGAGGCTGCCAATTTATCTCAGATTTAGTTTGATTGAATTCAAACAGGTAGAACACAATTTCACATATTTTTACACTAAAACAGGTTTGGTTTGAGACTTACTTGTTAGTCTGGCTCACTTAACTGAAATTATTGTGGTTCGTTTGGGGCAATAATGGCAGTGTATATTTACAGTATGAAACCATAAAAAGTTATTAACCTTTAAGTAACCAATGTCAAGAAATCTAGTAATTATGGATTCAGGTTTTTAAATAGAAATTCAAAGGGTAGCAATATGTAAGATTTTCAAGTCAAGTCATCATTAAATGGCCCTAATCTGTCAAAAGGTATTAAAAACCATTCTCTTGTTGAATACATAAACTGATTACAGTAGTTCAGCTGAGGTATTCGAATTTCAAAATTAGTTTTACAGCCCCTAAATCATGCTATTGTTTTCATATTGATGTCCCGCCCTCTACTGTT
This sequence comes from Knipowitschia caucasica, assembly GCA_964034765.1. Classification (NCBI taxonomy): domain Eukaryota; kingdom Metazoa; phylum Chordata; class Actinopteri; order Gobiiformes; family Gobiidae; genus Knipowitschia; species Knipowitschia caucasica. The sequence continues at coordinate 31,105,104 of OZ035828.1, read as the reverse complement.
TCTTCAATCAGAAAGTCTATGATCAGGGTTGCCAGAACTCACCGCGTCATGCTAATCTCACTGGTAAAGTAACATGTGGCCGCAGAACTAAAAACGGTCTGGTCATTATACTCAAATCATCAATGACAAAACAAGGAATAAAAAAAGGATTTCTATGTCTCTGCATATCTGGCAACCTGAGTCAGGGAGAGTGGGAGAGGTTGCAGGACCACTTTTGGCCAAACCTTTTAGATATTGCTCGTTTAATGTTAATTTCTTAACCAATTTGTTGTATAGGTAAGTCGTAAGTGTGGTAGGTGTAAGTATTTTTTTGTGTCCAGGAAAGGCTCACAACCCTCTAAGAATCATCCTGAGACCCACTTTAAGGTCCTGGCCCGCCTTTTGCAAAGCACTGCTCCATAAGCCTCATTCTTTACATTTAATTATAAAACTGGGTGAATGCAGCTCATTATTCACTGCCAGCAGGTTGCAAAACGTGTCATTTTTCACCAGGGGCTACAATGATTTCACGTCACACAAATAAAACCACAACCACCACGACAGCGAGAAGATGAAGGGAATAGAGCGCTCTCCTTGTGTCCTTCGGCTCAGCCTAAAAGAGTTGCTGCTGAGAGATCAAAGCAGGTTTATACAGACGCACAAAGAAAGCCATAGTCCATGTTTGGGTTCGTGTGTCGAGGCCCGTACCTCACCGCCCTGCATGTCCTTCATGTTCATGCCGTCTTTGCCCTTCTTGCCTTTCTTCTTCTTCTTTTTGCAGCAACATTTCTTGATGATGCAGAAGCAGCAGGTGAGGATGAGGAGGGCGGCGACCACAGCGATGGCGATCAGAGCCCAGGGAGGCACTGAAACGCAGTCAGCACAAAGGACTTGGATGTTTATTCAGAGTATGCAGTTACAAAGTGGGTGGGAGCTTAAGTTTACAGAAGTAAAAATCAGTATTTTAAATCCCCATAAGAGTTTAGAAAATCCCACTAGCGACCTGCAGGATAGCCTATTATCCAGCAGGAGGGTCGAAGGACAGTGGACACTCAACATTCAACAACATTCATGGACATTGGTCATCTTCCCCTCATGGACCAATGTCTCTATGTGTTTTTTATCATCGTATCTCTAGTGTTTGAACTGTGTTGGCGAATAGACAAGATAACTACTGACTTGTGATTTAGAATTATTCAAAAATTATATGAATTGAATTGAATAATGCTAGTTATAAATAGGTTTTGCTCAACTTTGCCACTTTTATTGATTTATAAATGTATTTTATATATTAGGTGTTCAGGGAGATGTGCCAATAAAAAATGCCAATATTTAGACCACCTCAGTACTGTCAGTAACGGTTCTCAGCACCCAACATGTGCCCCCTTTGGCTGTGTTAGCACAGTTGGTATATTTATGTAGCAGGGCAGGGCTTGGTTAGTACTGTGATGGGAGACCTCTGGGAACACCAGGTGCCACAGTGGGGCGGCTGAAGACATTTCCCACATTTCCTATAATGAGTCTGGTGTGTGTAGATTGTTGGTGGTGGTCGGAGGGGCTGATGGTACATTTTGGTTGCCTTGCTTCTGTCAGTGTGCCCCAGGGCAGCTGTGGCTACAGTAGTAGTTCACCACAACCATGTATGGAGTGACTGAATGATGACATCTTTGAGAGTCAAAAACAGCACTATATAAAACAGATGTCTTAAAAGACAGAAAAAGATTGAGTGGCCTTTGGAACAAATACTTCTGGAAAAAATGTCTTAAATACTTTTGATGTTGATCGTGCGGTCAATTTCAATCATTTATTGGAATTCATTAAAATGTGTATGGGGATTTTATACTGGGATTTTTTACTTCCTGCATCCCTTAGCTCTGCCCCCCTTTGCCGCCCCAGAGTACATCATTTTAGAATAATTTCCTTCAAACTGTAATGAATGAATGCATGAACATATGAAAGGTAACAATAAAAACGCACGTGGAATTTTATCAATTTCATTCATAAATTTGGTCTTGATTTCTTCAAACATGTCGTTCTTGCTGATCTCTGTGTTGTTGGAGGGAGGGCCCGGTTCAACGGTGGTGGACATGACTCCTGGAGTGGGCGTGGCCATGGTGGGAGTGGTGGCCCCCGTTGGCTCCGGAGCCGCCACCGCCTCGGGCTTCCTGAACAGGTTGAACTTCATTGTCACAGTCTCGGCTCGGTCTGTCTGAAAATACAGAAAAAAACAGGATTTAGTGACAGACTGATCCAACCTTGCAGTGGGAAGGAGAGGGTCCGCGGCGCTTTCCTTCCTGCTGTTGTCAGACTGTACAACGAACAACGAAGACTTGGAGACACTGCCGGCCTGACCTCACATGTCGTGCATCTGTGCAATAATTTAAACTAATGTCGGAATGTGCAATATAGAACCACATGTGTCACTGTGTAAACATACAACATGTTTGCACATTTCCTCCTTTCGCACAATCTGAGTGTTCTATCCATGCCAAACGTGACATGTACATTTCTCCTTGTGAGATAAATAAAGCACATCTTATCTTATCTTAATATTTTTGTTTTTTAATTGATTATTCCATCCATCCATTTTCTACCCTTTAATCCATTTCTGGGTCAGGGGGGTGGCAGTCAGAGCTGCCACCCAAGTCTCATAGCACCAGCCCTTCACTGACCCTCTGCAGGTGGTGAGTCCACAGGAGGACGGCTGCTCTCTGAGTGTGAGCATAGCCTTGATCTTTCAGCGAGGGCTTTTGGGCAAAGTGGGGTTAAGTGTCTTGCCCAAGGACACAACGACAGCAGTCATCAGTGGGAGTCGGTGGAGAAGGTGTGGAGGTGGGAATTGAACCCACGACCTTCAGGCCTGAAGGCCAATGCTCTACCAACTGAGCTACTGTCGCCCGCGTGCGGTCCATTGACAGTAAATAAGCGTCTGTGCTTTTTTGTCTTAGCTTCATGTGAACTTGGAGAAAATGTGTTGTTGGTGTAAATATGTGACGAGAGTATTTGGCCCAAAGACGGAGAATGAGGCGAATAGCTTTGACTTTGTTCACAGGGATCTGCCTTGCGAAATCCGCAAGTCTGAAATCTGCGACGAAACTTGCAGATGTTTCTTTGCGAGTGACGGTGACACCACCAAAGACTGTTCCAGAACTACAGTTACCTAGAAACAGGAGCCTCTGTGAGTGCAATGCAACTGACTTGTCGTTATATCACTGTGAACTAAATAATTAGGGTATGATTAGGGCTCTATGTGACGGGTTGCCATTGTTGGAAAAAGTTTATTCTCAGGTCTGAAATGACTGTAACAGCGAAAGCTGAACAGTTTGCTTTTGTTTACCTCGAAGCGTAATGCTACGTCACCGTGCGGGCAGGGGACGTGGGCGTTTCACATGAGGTGACATCACCTCTATGCACAAAATGGCTATACGTTTTGAGTGTTGTTTTGTGTATCAACCAAATAATGATCACACATGTGCATAGGATGGACTGTGAAAAATGAAGAAAAGCTAAATAAGTCACCTTTAAACTTTCCCAATAGAGCAAGTTAAAACATGGGTCATGATTCACTTTTGAGTCATTACATGTCTATTTTAACTATAAATCATTTCATTATTGCAGGGATACTGAACTGGTAATGGTATATTATATATGTGTGTAGCCTTACTACTACTGCTCTATTTTCTCATTCCATGGGAGACATTTCTTGTATATTTTTAAACAGATTATCAAATCTTTGAGACATTTGTCATCACCTTTTGGCAGTGCAGTGGTTATTTTTATAGTTTACAATTGTATTTAATGCTAAAGGAGAAGCTGTGTGCTAATTCTTCTTAAACAAAAGTAGATCTCCAATCGAAAAAGGTTGGGGACCCCTGATTTAAACGGATAATCAAATGAAACGCAAATAGAATAGAATAACAACCAATCTTGTCCTAAAAGTTTTTATGTCTTTGGTAAAGAAGATAAGATGCACATAAAGTGAATCTTGCTCAAAAGACAGTATCACAGCACAATTTCTAACAAACAATTTTATTAGAATTTCTAGCTATAAGAACTCATCCACTTTGCTGAGGATTTACGGCAAAAACAAACATGTGATAAATGTGCCAGACATGAAGGGGACACTTTACTTTCAAAACACAATAACAGCCATCACTCTGAATGACCCTTCTGTTGTCACACTGCTCAAAGACACACAACTTGAAAAAAATATTTCATCTGTTTTATGGTTTTATGAGTCACGCTCATTTAGAAACTCTTCCTTTTGTTGGTGTTTTTGGAAACAGAGAGCTCTGACGAAGGACACCTCTGTTTTAAATATACAGAAGCTTTTAGAGATGAAGCATTAACAAAAGGTTTCAGATCATAAAGCTTCAATCTATCCAAAGTCGTCCTATGGGAATCCTCCTGACTGCAGGCTGGTATCATAAAGTTACTTGCAACAGATGCTGGAGAAAAAAAAAAGATTAGGTCGCAAACAAGTAATAGGGAAAAAAACAAAAAAGTTACTACCAGTCCGTCAGCCCAGAGGGCAACAATAGAAAGTCCCTGTAAAAGGAATAAACAAAAGCATAAAATGTATTTCAATGCCAAAAAATTGAACCCCTTTTCAAAGATTTTATTTTATTCCAATTATTAGAAGGCTGGGAGTATGCTTGGGATGGTCGTAAAGTGTGCCTTAATCAGTTTACAGTGAGCACTGAAATCATTCATCCCAGCCCACATAACTCATCATCCTCATCATCAAGCTTTTATTGCAGACTCATGGTCCAGGAGAAGACAAACACATCACATAAAAAACAAAACTGTGTAGTATTCATTCAATCTAATCATCTAAATGGAAGGATGGATTGTCACAGCAAAGAATAAGCGCTCTCTGAAACTGATATGAAGCTCGTAAAAACAGACTGGACCAAAAGAGACGTTGTGCCCTCACATCTGACTCCTCCCCCTCCACCTGCGCCTCCACCTGCACCTCCACCTGCGCCTCCACCTGCACCTCCACCTGCTCCTCCACCTGCGCCTGCACCTGCACCTCCACCTGCGCCTCCACCTGCGCCTCCACCTGCACCTCCACCTGCGCCTCCACCTGCACCTCCACCTGTGCCTCCACCTGCGCCTGCACCTGCGCCTCCACCTGCACCTCCACCTCCACCTGCGCCTCCACCTGCACCTCAACCTGTGCCTCCACCTGCGCCTGCACCTTCACCTCCACCTGCGCCTGCACCTGCGCCTGCACCTGCACCTCCACCTGCGCCTCCACCTGCACCTGAGCTCAGCCTCAGTCACACACCTGAGCTCATCATCACTTCATGGCTGTATTTAAACAGAGCCTTTTAGTTCTCTGTAGCTTCAGCTGCTAAAGGTAAAGTTTTATTGTATAGTGCCTTTCACAGACCAGGATCACAAAGAGACTGCAGAGACTGGGGAGGCTCATTCCAAAGGCGAGGAGCGTCAGCCTGAAAGCATCTGTCTCCTCGAGTTGTAGAACAAGTGTGAGGGACCATCAAGAGGTTCTGAGTGGAGGACCTCGGGCTAACTGTTGGAGACGTAAGGCTGGATTAGGCCTTGGATGTGCCTCACCATGAGGCCCTGAATGTCAGCACTGGACATTCAAAGTTGATTCTATGTGCAACAGGGATCCAGTGTATGTACTGTAAGTACACTGTAAGTACTGTATGGCTGTCCTGGCTCTTTTCATCAAACAATAAATACAAAGCTACAGTTTATTTATTGTGCATGCTGTAATTTCTCAGTCCATTCATTACCTTGTGTCGGTTTAGTGCATTCTAGAGCAATATATATTCTTTATGTTCTAAATGTGGATTGCTCGTTTAAAACAAAGAATACTGTTTGTGAACACAGAGGTCCAACAGTACAATCTGCTCGGCCTTCAGCAGCGCAACAATACAACTAATGAGCCACCAAAGTCAGCATGTGCTTGTGCAGACGTGGGAGTATTCAAAGATTTATTCCATCTTCTTCCAACTGCCTCCATTTCTATCTAAATGAGCCGACCACCGCAAAGACACGAGCATATCTCGCAGGCGTCATGCACTAAATTGAATTCTTTCAGTGATCCCTGCACTCCAAGACACATGAGAACAAACTACCTTACACACAGCCTCATTCAACGTCAAAAAACCTCTGACAGTGAGATTCACCACATCAGCTCAGCCTACACTCCTACAGGTGTGTGCGGCCTGCTGAGAACGGACATGATTTATGACCAAATGTAACCGATTCACGAAGCAAGGGTCTGTGTGTGATATAGCCGGAGATAGGATTGTTGCTAGGCAATCCAGATACTGTCAAACTGCAACCCAGCGTTAGCCCAAGCTGCATATAGTAATGTCCAGTGGAATTGGACCAAGGCCAGAGTCAAGTCACGGCTCGGAGCAAAGGTTTCGAATCAGGAATAAGCTGCAATAGTGTTCAGTTGTCAGGGAAACAATTGGAATGAGAAATAAAGGAATGTATAGTATCAATAATGCACAGGTATATTTCCATTATCCATAATTGCTGTACAGTGAGGTAACCCAGATATTGAAAAGTGATTGACAGATGTGGATATAGATTATAGATAGATACGGATATATAGAGAGATATATAGATAGACAGACAGACAGATATATAGATAGACAAACATATGTATAGATAGACAGACAGATGTATAGATAGACCTCATAGGACTTCATACTTCAACTTGTCACAGTGCATCTACAAGCAACAACAGTTTAAATCAAATCCTGAACCCATCTCCTTCTTTCTGTTTAACTATGATCAATTATCCCAAGCATGCACACTCCAACGATAGCACCTCTGCTTCAAACACACAATCAACATTTATGGACATTGGTCATTCGGCCTTTAAGGTGTATGTGTCTTTTGTTAATGCATTTCTTGGTTCTGTTTGATTTGTTGGTCTGTGTTGAGGAATCGACGGTTTTGTAAAGTCTGAGATAACTACTGTTGAGATTTAGGGATACACAAATATAAATGAAATTGAATCATACACTATACAAAACAAAAAACACCTTGATGAGTTATGGGCACTTGCCAATCACTTTGCAAACACAGCCCTGGCATCGATCTCGCCATCTACCGCGTACATCTAATCAAACATGCGTCATTCATGGCAAAACTCACCGGTCAGATGCGGTGCCCCCTCCCTCGTCAGCAGCTGTCCCATCCAATAACAGGTCTAACAGTGTGGACGCCGGCTCCAGTGCGAATCGCCTCAGTGTGATGCCTCCCATAAGCAGCAGACTGCAGTCTCCTCCGCTCACTTGTCTCACCACTGCAGCATTAGACACCCCCCTTTCTCCCACTCTCTCCACCACACCACACCCCCCCTCCCCATGCACACACACACACACGCACGCCTCACTCCCCTCTCTCAGCTCCTCCAGTAATAGTCATGCACGCGGTAAACCTCTTGCTGATGCTGCTCACACACACCTAATTGCAGCAATGCTTCTTGGGGGTTTTTAGCCTCACAGACCAATCGAAAGCGCGTTGGTCGGTGAATAAATGTACAGTTTTTGCGTAGATGCTGGTGTGTTGGAGATGGCGATGGAATAGTAAAGTCAATCTGCAAGGCTGGATCTGAATAGCAGCTTGTAAAAATTAATTGGATTCCAACAATTGATCCCAGAACTAGGGTATAAGTCTCAAGAGAGGTTCATGGCTTATTAAAAATGTTCAATGGGAAATGTGCTGTGATCTTGTGAACTACAGTTTTTTACTTATTCTTCACAACTATGCTATCAGGGGTTGCTGTGCAATGAAAAAAGTGATCTTGATAGCTTAATAATTACATAACTAGTTAGCTTGGGATTTGTGATCACAGAGTGGTCTTGGCCATTTTTGTGTGTAAATTGTGTATATACATTTTAAAATCACATTGCTACACACATTATAGTATTGTGAGCCTGGTGTCATGATTTAGGTTCATTTCCTATTTTGTTTTGTTTGTAAGTAATTTATATAGCACCTTTCACAGACCAGAGTCACATTTTACACTTTACAATTGTGGGCATTTGTCTCTCACTCCACACAGTGAGCAGGGTTGGCAGTACAGGAGGCGCATGCCAGACTGATTGTACATGTTTTTAGTGATAGGGGAAACCGGACATTTGGACATGCAAACTCCACTCAAAAAGGCCCAGTTCCGACCGGGATTCAAACCCAGGACCTTCTGCTGAGAGGCGAGAGTGCAATCCACTCTGCCACCCTGTCGCCCAAATTAGTAATTGTAATTTGTAACTAAATCAAAGCATTAACAGTGAAATTGTATAAAATGAATTATTAAAAAAACATCCAGGGAAAGGACATTGAGAGAGTGGACTCTTACAAGTACCTGGGTGTTCATCTGAACCACAAACCGGACTGGACTCATAACACAGACGCCCTCTTCAAGAAGGGCCAGAGCCGGCTCTACCTGCTGCGGAGGCTCAGGTCTTTTGGAGTGCAGGGGCCACTCCTGAAGATCTTCTATGACTCTGTGGTGGTCATTATCTTGTTTGATGTGGTCTGCTGGAGCAGCAGCATCACAGAGAGGGACAGGAAGAAGCTGAAAAAGGTCATCAGAAAGTCCAGCTCAGTCCTGGACTGTTCCCTGGACACAGTGCAGCAGGTGGGGGACAGGAGGGTCCTAGACAAACTAACCTCTATGCTGGACCATGACTGTCACCCCCTGCAGGACACTCTCTCTGCTCTGGAGAGCAGCTTCAGTGACAGACTTATTCATCCTCACTGTGTGAAGGAGAGGTTTCGCAGGTCCTTCCTCCCTGCTGCTGTCAGCTGTACAACGAGTATGTGTAACAAGAACTGCTGAGTCTGTACAAGTGTCACTGATAGTTCACTAGTAACTTTGTCACTAGTCACTTTACCTGTTATTAGTATTACTGCATTATTACATATCCATCTGAAATTTTTCCCATTCACCAGTCTCTTTACCTGTTGATATTATTTCTGATGTTTATTCTGCTCATATTCATATTCTCATATTCTCCGCTGCTAAAGTACAATATACACAACTGTAAATACTTCTGAACCAAGTGCAATCATAACCCATTTTTTTTTTATTCTTATCTTTATTTTATTGTCTATTATCTTAAATAATAGACTTATTTGATGTGTGCAATCTGAGAGCTCTTTTTTCCTTCTTTCTCTGCTGTAATGTGCGCAGCGATGACACTGAAATTTCTCCACTGCGAGACGAATAAAGGTTTATCTTATCTTATCTTAAAATAACAACATCATACAAAATAATAATGATAAAAAAAATCAAAACAAATAAATAAAATCAAAACAGTTTGTAGGATTTTTTTTTCTTCTTCTTTAGTTTGCACATGTTTTAAGAAAGGGGCAGGCTACACAAGATTTTGTTCTTATTTCTGCTCCTTTTCAATTATGTGACAGGACTACAATTATCTGTTTTTATCATTATTATGTTAATGCAAAATATATAATGTATTATCATGTCCACAATTGAAATAAATGAATGAATGATTTGTTACCCCTGTGTCTTCCCTCTACTCCCTGTTGTCTCATGACCTGCACTCATGTGTCTCTCTCACCTGTGTTTCTTCTTATATTTAAACCCTGTGTGTTCTTTCAGTCATTGTCATTGTCATTGTCATTCCATATATTTTTGTAGTTCTTGTCGTCAGTCCCTGATTGTTTACTTTTTGTGTTGTTTTACCTGGATTTCACTTTTTTCTTAAATCCATATTTTTTGCAGTTCTGCGTTTTGGGTTCATTTCCTTTACTGTAAAATCATGACACCTGGTCTTTAAAAGGCACAGTGTACAAACCGTCACCAAACACTTCTTTACTGTTAATTAGACAACTCTATAGTGACAGGTCAGTCCCCAGCAGCTTTAACCTATGGATATTATCTGGATAGGGCAGTGTTTTTCAACCATTTTTGAGCCAAGGCACACTTTTTTCACTGAAAAAATCTTGCGGCACACCTCCAGGAGAAAATGTAAAAATGTATACAGTACTAATGTAAAAATATATACTGTACATACTCTGTGTGATATATAAAGTATATCTTATCTTATCTTATAATGTATACAGTATACTCTGTAGCCTATATTCACAATATACAGTTATTCTCATCAAAATGCTTAAGTCCAGGCCTTGACATTAAGCTTTATTTAACATTTCTCGATACAATTAACAAGAGTTTGGTAATAAAGTGGCACTAACTGTGTGGAAAAAAACTAAGAAAATCCACTCTCTGCCCAAATAGTCAAATAATAACTCACACAAAGAACATGCATTGTTAGTGCATTGGGAAAAATGTAGGTATCCGAGCTTTAAATTCAGGAGTTTTGGATGAGGGACACGGGAGGTCCTGAACGCGAGTCCATGGTTCTGTCCGGTCCGCATGTCTGTGGTTCTGTCCACTCGACTATGGTCTGCGCTCGGTACCCAGTTCAGAAGTGCGTTCGCGAGAGCTGTTGTACAAAAATTGTACATTTCATAGTTAAACCACTACAACGCGGCCACGGCTGCCCCGGGGCAGAGCGGAGGATGTTAATCCTGTTCAGAAACGGCATAATTCATTTTCAAAAACGTCTCTATCACTTTCACTTCTCACTCGCCACAAAGCTCTTGTCTCGCTCCCTCCCACATTTGTTGGTCGCATTCAATTTTACCTTTCTCGCCAAAATGCTGACCTGTTACAGCCAGTGGTCGCATCCAATTTTTCAGTTTCAAAGTACTTAGCTATCTGCTGCCATCTACTGATTTGAAAAAGTATTACATGGTTACTCACAGTTCAAAACAAGTCACCGCTCGTCAACAGCGAATGCAGTTATTTTTAGACAAAGTAGACGAATTTCTCACGGCACACCAGACAATATCATACGGCACACTAGTGTGCCGCGGCACAGTGGTTGAAAAACACTGGGATAGGGTATTACTAGCTTGGAGCTGAAGGACCCACGTGCTCGGGGGATTCTCACGGTGCTGCAGATTAAACTAAACAAGACTAAATTCACGTGGGCTACACAGAAATTTTCCATATAGAACTCAATAAAACCTAAAACAGCGCGACCTCAGCTGACAGAGAACCTACAGCTTTCATAGAAGGTCAGATATTGTGGGGATTTTAGTGTCCCTTGTCATCCTGAACTTTTTTGTTCTTTGCAACAAATTCCGCTTGATCGTCTCCCGCTCTAACTCCGCACTAAATGCGCTCTGATCAGCAGCTCTGATTGGTCAAACCATAGCAGCTAGTTATAATGTATATATTGTGTGTTTCTTAATGTCCTATTCGTGAGCTGCAACATTGAAATATGAATGAAGGATCTCTTATCTTAACTTATGACAGTTTCATATCAGAGACAATTGAATGAAATGCAAGCAAAAAGGTAATGAATTAATAAAGAAACAACTAACTAAAAAAACTTTTAGCACATTTTTCTATCTTTTATCTATCTTTTACAAGTGTGTTTGGGTTTCAAAATTGGTTTGACGAGAAAGGGGAACATAATTTTCTTTTGATCTTACATCTATTGGGGAAGGGTTCAAATGTGTATATCAATCAACTAAAAAGTTTAAATACAAAGGCAAAATGATTTAAAGTACTCTGTTTCAACTGATAACAGGCTTGCGGAAAGAAGCTGTTCGCAAAACGAGATGTCCTGCATCTCAGCGAACAACATTTACTGCCAGAGGGAAGAAGCTGGAACATGGCTTTACCAGGGTGTCCAGAAGAGTCATTGATGTTTAATATTATTATTGAAAAGAAATTCACAAAAATGTTGCAAAACAGGAGAATTAAAGAGAAAATAAAGAAGATAATAACATCAACGTACCAAAATAAATAAATAAAACAACGACATGGTGGCGTGGATTCAACCCGCGGGCCTCCTGATGATCAGTGGTGTATATTATAATAGTATACATTTATAACTATGACACGTCGGAGTACATTTGCCAGATGCCACTGTTCACTTCAGGTTAAAATTGTGAAATGGTCACAAAGAGCTTTAAATCCCTCACCCAAACATTACCGCACTAGAGTACGAGGCTGAGGCTGGTGTGGGCCAAGTGTCTTGCCCAAGGACACACAAAGGGAGGTGGTTAGACACCTGGCAAGTAAGGCTAAATGTTCAGAAAATGGTTTAGAAATGTATGATGCCTGATGTTGCTGTGTCCTTGGGCAAGACACTTTACCCCAGTTTGTGAAAGTAATAGTACATGCAGTCTTGATGTGTACATGTGTATTCCTTCATCTAACGGAATTTGTCCATTATGAGATCAATAAAGTATATTCTTCTTCTTATAATAATATAATATAATATGTGTATTGTTTTTGGAGCCTCGCCTGTAAACTTTCTCCCTTTCCTTTTTACAAAACACATACAAACTTTAGAAATTAGAATATGTATGACTTGTATGAATAGGAACAGGAACAGGATTCAAACCGTCAATCTTCAGCTCAGAGGACACACACAACAACTTCCACACTGCAAAAAAAAAAACAAAATATGGGGTAATAATTGCTTGAATAGTGTACTTTTCTCCTAATTTGAGAACATTCTGGCTGTCAATGGGACAAAGCCACTTCAAGAACTGTTGCTTTATTTTCTCATTTCAAGGCAGACATCTTTTTAAAATACCATTATTTTGTTATGTCCCAATGGAAAATCTTTTTTTAAGGAATTCAGAATGTGCTCAATTATTTGCAATTTTTGACTTATTTTTCAGCACTTTTTGCAAAGTAACACTGCGATTGGTTTTCCCCATGCGCTAAAACAAGTATGTCGGGAACGGGAATGAAGCAAATAAGAGGCTATAGAGGAAGGAGCCAGACTGTTCTTAGTTCTCACTCTAAACATTTTACAGTTGGAAAATTCAGTCCAGCTTTAAACCAATTCTATGGAATGGAATCTGTGGAAATGTGTATACCATATTATGGAAGATCATAGCCAGAGAAACAGTACCTCCCAATCGTATTAGGAAACATATCTATGCTGTTCGATGTTATGCTTTTTGCCGATTTTTCATCTAGAAATTCCGTACTGAGTTACTTATGTGTGTGGCCTTTAGACAATGCAGATAATATGCTAAAGATATTTCTCAATAACATAAATGTGACATAAGACAAATGCGAGTTTTAACTGTTACTGTCGCCGTATGGTCCATGTTTGTCCAATTATCGTGTGAGCGCTGACACAGCACTTTGGGAGGAGCTTTTTAGTGAAGGTCACTCCCCAGCTGCAGCTCCAACACTGTTTAGGCTCTCAGTTAGGCTCCTTGTGCATTGTGGGAATCCACTCTGGCATTATTGAGGAGGACCCCTCATGCACTTTGAGCGAGTCCCAGGACAGTGATGAAAGGATGAGAGAACACAGCTCTGTGGTCAGGCACATGCAGCTCTGTTCAGAAATGTTTTATTTCATCAGTTGAATGCTGCTCCTGCAGAAGTGCTGCAATGCAGAGGAAACTCTGATCACAACTGACAAAGCTTTTGTGAATGCTGCTCTTAACCCTGAACCCCTCATGCAGGATGTGGCCCAAGGCACTTCCTCCTCATGTCCTTCATCAAAAACTGACATCCGCATCAAATAATGAATTAAGCTAAACTCGTTATAGCTCCTTAATTGTACATAACAGCAGCATTTAGTGTTTCTATATTCTGATCAATGGTCATAATTCTACAGATCATTCACACATGTGGAGAAGAATCTTGTTGAAGATGTTGAGTGTCAAAAAATAATCTGTTAAATATAAATCTTAAATTCTTCAATGAAAGCAAAACATGGGGAAAGGGAAAAAACTAAAAGATGAACTTAAAAAGCAAAAGAGGTACAGTTCTTTTCCTAAAATGAGCTGGAGAGTTGGTTTAAATAATGCAACTATTTTTACTTTATTCATGAATTAGAATTGTCAAAATAAAATTAAAATATTTGATAATACTACACCATTCATTTCAAAAGTGAATTTCTCAACTGTTTTGTCAGAGAAGCATGAGGTCAGACGTGCTCCGTAAAATGTCCCTTTGCGGTTCTGCTGTCAGACCTGAAGACTGTGACCTGTTTCATTATTAGGGAAAGTGCCGCCTCAGCAGATCTCCACACTCCACCAGTAAAGCCCATGTCGTGGAAAATCTACTACTAGTCAATATTTATCTTTTCACTTTACTGGGTTAGTTTTGTATCATCAGTTTTTTTAAGAAATGTCAAAAAATCACTCATTAATGTATCAGAAATAATGTTACACAACCATCAACAATAAAAAACAAAACAACAAATACCAAAATATTATTGGAGGCAGAACAGCTCAGTTTTGAATGTCGGAAAATTTGATTCGGTTCAGTATATTTTGCTCACACAAATTAAATGGATAAAGTAGAGCAAACGATTGCAATATTTTATCAAATAATTATCTGTTTAATTGTTGTGTTTTCTTGGAGTTTATATCCAAGGTTAACGTTCCTATGATGTCTGACTTTTGTGCTGGGAGCTCAACATTCATGCATGTGGAGTTTTTTGTGTACTTTTCTTTTTTTTTGTGCAGCACTTTCTAACTGTTCTGTTGTTTAAATGTGCTATAGAAATGAAGTGGATTGGATTGGAGTCAGAGAAAGAACATTATAAATTTGACATCAGATGGAAAAGAATCTATCCCAATCAAAAGTACAAAAGGTAAGAAAGCAGACCTTAACTGGCATCACAGTTGCTGAATTGTATGGCCTCTATCCACAGAAAAGTCAAGATTAATATCATAATAATGATTAGTTGCTCTCATTTTCTATAATGAAGCCAATAATACGCAAAGCATAACAATCCCCTGTCATCTCTATATTTACTTTTTTGGAAGTTGGTAGAAAAAAAAGTGTTTTGTCAATCGAGCTTTATTCGTTTGTATTTTGTTAACATATCTTTAATTCAGGCTTTCGTTGCAGACACGTTTCAAGATTTCGAATTAACTTTTATTTTGAGGTTTTTTTTGGGATTGAGTGTTGGCACTGAAGTGGTGCAGGGTGGACCTACAATCCTCCAGATGGCAGTGGGCACAGGGAATCTTTCAGAGAGACTGGTGGTGGAGAGACTGGCCAAAAAGCGAGTTGGGAGTAGATGAAGGACTTTTGGCGTTTTTTTTTTTTTTCAATTTTGGACGTGACAATAGATCACATACAACTACATTTCAAATAGGTTTTAGTCCTGTCACACAAATGAAAAGGACCAGAAAGAAGACAATTATTCTATGTCGCCTGCCCCTTTGTTAAGCATGCACACATTAAAGAAAAAATAATTAAGATGGTCTGTAGCACTCTCATTCTTTCAAAAAGCTGGGCGGCACGGTGGCTGAGTGGATAGCACTCTCGCTTCTCAGCAAGAAGGTCTGGGCCTTTCTGAGTGGAGTTTGCATGTTCTCTTTGTGTCTGTGTAGGGGTCCTCCAGGTGCTTCGGGTTCCCCTACCACTAAAAACATGTACAATAGGTTTGGCATGCGCCTCCTGTACTGACGACCTCACTCCCATCTCTGTGTGGAGACAAATGCCCACAATTGTAAACCACTTTGTGACTCTGGTTTGTGAAAGGCAGTATATAAATAAAGGTTACTTACTTTCTATGATTACACTGTTGTTGCTTTTTTTATCTTAAACATGTGGATTATTGCAGTACTTTTTATTTCATATTCTGTTTTCAGTCAGGGGTGGACAATTAGCACTCATGTTTTAGCATTTGGTTTACTTGTGACTGTTGTGATTGTTAGATACATGAATATTCATTAATAACTATCTCTCACTCATCACTCATGATATAGGCCTTCTCTACATTATATAAAAAGTTACGTCCACACAGTTTATGAGAGCACGCCACCACCAGATGGCGATGTTGAGTAAAGAGTATAGTAGTGTATTAGTCTGCAGCTGGAGAGAGCTGCTGGGGCAAAGATGACCCACATATAAGCAGCCTAATCATTACAAAACGTGAACTTGTGTCCCTTAAACAAAAATGATCTGAACTCAAAAAGATGCAGTGCTTTTGAAAGTGCATTTGTTTGTGTATAGCTGTCCAGACAACGGTTTTAATCCAGAACCTGTCTCCCTCAGGCTGAAACAGCTTGTGCTGATGGCATTTCTGTGAAACACGCAGTGCAGCAAAAGAAGACAACAGTTCAGCAAATCTTTCTCTTTCTCTCACACACTCCAGAGGATAGACTCAGACTGGAACAGAACCTGGAGTGTGACGGGAGTCAAGGGAAAATACTGCATCAAATGTGGGAATATTAGCCTCATATACATTCAAACCACTTTAGACCTGCTTTAGTTCTACTCTAAATGCCCTAATTTCCACTGCTGTATTGATGTGTACAAAAAATGATCATCACTCAAAGTGCATCATTATTCATAAGACATCGACCTGCAGAGCTCCAGGCATATCCTCCGAGAAGTGACTAAGGTGGAGAATGCTGAATGTAAATATACAAGCCATGGACATGACGTTGTACCATAATGCTAAAGCTAAAGATTTTATACTTCATTGTTGCTTCTTCATTATGCTAAAGCTATTACACTTGCTTTGTTAATATGCTAAAGCTCGAGATTATACTTGCTTCTTTATCATATGGAGATGTTATACTTGCTTTTTTTAAATGCTAAAGCTGTAGATGTAATACTTGCTTCTTCATTATATCCAAATTGTATACTTGCTTCTTTATTATATAGAGATTTTGTACTTCTGCGACCGGTGATACAACAGTGACATTTCCTCTCTGTGGGACGAATAAAAGATCTCTGAATCTTGAAAATGCAAGGGCTGATCACTGTAAATATGAAACTTGTCAATAGATTAAAAGTTACAAGTGGCTACCAACATAGTCAATGTGTTTGTATGATAAGGAAAGGAGCTGGTCACAACCTAAATGCACTCCAGTGTAAGAAACCTTGCTTGACCATATCTCACCAAGCAGGATAGGAATCTCCCACTATCACGTGCATGCGCATCACATTCCAGCGTCACAAAGTCAGTATCATTAGACCTATATCATTCATAAAAACACACACTCTGATAAAACAGAAAATCGAAATCAATAAAACTTTATATGATTTTAATTGAAAAACAGTAATGGCTCTCAGTCTCAGTCAAATTAGCCCTGCCTTTAGTATAGGACAATTTTTGCAGCATCAGCACTATTAACCCACAAAATAAGGGGGGCGAATGAAGAACGCAGGAAATGACATTAAACCATACATGATCTATCTACAATTACCACGCGGCTGTCTATACATCACACTTTAGAATTAACTGCAAAAAATATAGATTGATTTTTTTTTTTCCTTCCCCCTGTGTGTAACCTAGGCAACCCTTTCATCTTGCACTTTGCCTAATGAACCGCAGCGCATAGGAGTGGGCCTGTCCCAGCGCGCACTGGAAGTTCACCAAATTAGGAACCACCTTTTGGATCTAGACATATATATTCATGATTGCGGCAAGATTAATACGGAAAAATTGAGGCTATAATACATGATTGGATTCTAAAACAGCGAGCGTGAAGGAGAAACGGAGAAAACTTAATGATGCAATGCGTAAAATGCTGCTTACCTTAAACCACAGCTCCTATGGATTTGTCAATGAGGTAGAAGAATATTAAAATCTACTTTCGGACATATTCCACGTTTACATAGCTGAAACGTCGCCGTGAGTAAATCCAATTGTTTTCTTTGAGACGTGTTTTTCGTCTCAAATCGCCACAGACATATAACTTTTTTTGTTTTTGGATCGCTTCGTGTTTTGCAGCAAAATTCTAAAGAAAGAGCAAGTCCCAAATGCGCTGCTGCATGCGTCCACTGCTGTATTTCCCGGCGCTGCTCCCTGATTGGCTGACGCAGCAGTCAATAAAAAATCCCCGGTGTTGTCATTGGGCAGAGAGTGTGGGGGTCTCTAGTGCACCATCCTCTTTCACCCCGCCCCCTCGCACTCTCTCTTTGCTCCATCACTTTTCCCTACACCGGCCCATGTCCTATCTAGAGAGTGCTGAGCTGTTCACAGGCACACACAAAAAAGAAAATAAAACTGCGATGGTTAGTAAGCAAAAAAACAGGAGAGGTTTGGAAACACACACAGCCCACAAGATCCAGTGAGGGGGGTCCAGAGATTGGGAAACAAGAGGAGAGGCGTGGAGTGGGGAGAGGGGTTTTTTATTCGTCTTGGCTCATCGGCTTTTGCTGCAGTACACAAGCTGTCAGAGCGCGCACAGAAGAGGATCCCCCCCCCCCCTTTATGACCAGTATATGAGGGAGAGGTAGAGGGACACACTCCTATTGGAATACTGTGAATAATTTAGACTGAGCATAGCAGTGGTACAGGACAGAGGCAGCAAGAGAAAAACTATTGATCTATTGACTAAAGCACCAACATAATTCTAAGGAGACGTATTGAAGGGTAGATCCAAATGACAGTTACTCAGTGCTGCTTTTGGGAGGTGCAAGAGTAGATTCTTTGAGGACAAGTACACAACACTGCAAAAAATTATAAAATAAGAGCATGAATTGAGTGATTTTTATATTAATTTGAGTCCATGCTGACAAAACCAAGATTTGCCAATGGGACAAAGCCATTTAGTCTTATTTCTAGAATAATTTTCTCATTCCAAGGGAAACATTTCTTATATAGTGTATATTATGAATATATATATAAGAAATAAAATCATTTTGCTGGTCCTGTTGGCAAATCTGGTTTTAAGGCAGTCAAAATAAGATCAAATTTAGATACATTTTCAGATTGAGCCCTTTTTTCAGTGAAATATACATAGCTGAGTGTTGCACATTATGATTTCCGCGCATTTGTTGTTTAAAACAATGACAGGTCATTCTTGGTCTTGGTGCCAAACTCCCCATTAGCCTTATTAAACAGTCTGGGAGTGGTGCCAGTTGCTCTTAAAGAAGGACAAACCATCCTCCAGCCTTCAGCTTTCATGATGAAGCAGAGACTGTGAGTCCAGTGCATTTACTGCAATTAGACTGCAGCAGCATGACTCAGAGACCATGGCTTTAGGGTGACTGCGGACTGGACGCACGAAGGAACCGGTTTAACACAAAACTAGAGACCAGTGAGTCACATGATCCCATACATTATGTCCATATTAACCCTTTAATGGTTTCCTCAACCATTTGCTGGATCACTTTTTGAGTCACTACTTGAAGCTTGGAGCTGAAATCTACCTCTATCACATGGTTTTAGGCCTTTACCATCAATCTGTATCTCAACCATTTGATATAGTTAAAAAACTAGGGGATTCTAAAAAAAAAAGTAAAACGTACATTGCTTTCTTCAAAGAAAGGGTTTTATCGACAGGGGAACGTTGGATAATTAGAATATTGTTTTGTGACCTGCACCTGGGCGGCACGGTGACAGAGTGGATAGCACTCTCGCGTCTCAGCAAGAAGGTCCTGAGTTTGAATTCCGGTCGGAACAGGGCCTTTCTTTGCTGGAGTTTGCATGTTCTCCCCGTGTCTGCGTAGGTTTCCTCCGGGTATTCCGGTTTCTCCTACCACTAAAAATATGTACAATAGTTCTAGCATGCGCCTCCTGTACTGGCGACCCCGCTCCCATCTCTGTGTGGAGTGGGAGGACAAGTGCCCAAAAATGACAATTATAAACCGCTTTGTGACTCCGGTCTGTGAAAGACGGTATATAAATAAAGGTTACTTACTTACTTACTTACTTGTGTGTGAAAGCCAGATCCCGTCTGAAGCTAAGCAGGACAGGGCCTGGTGAGTACTGTGATGGAAGACCTCTGGAAACATCAGGTGCCATATTGGGGCGGCTACAGCTGAAAAGTGCCAAACTGTGGTTATGTCCTTGGGCTAGACACCCACATTGGAATGAGTCTTGTGTGTGTGTGGGTGTGTGGTTATTGGTGGTCCGGGAGAGGCCAATGGCAGAGACTGGTTGCCTCGCTTTAGTCAGTGTGCTCCAGGGCAGCTGTGGCCTCAGCAGCAGTTTCTCACCACCGTGTATATGGAGTGACAGAATAATGACATGTGAGGTGTCTTTGAGTGTCCCAAGAAGTGCTGTATGAAACCTGTTATAATTATATATATAATTATATATATAATGATATTATATATATATATATATATATATATATAATTATTATCATTATTGTTGTTCAAAAGTCCACTGACTTCTTTGATTCAACGATAAAAAACAACAACTCAATCAGTAAGTCTCACAGAAATAAATTAACTTTTGAAATCTGAGTTAGGATACAAACATTTAACATACTTTGAACATCTCAAAGAGCACAGTTTAATCCATCATCTGTCGTAAATTAGACTCTTCCAGACCAATTCCATTCATTATGTAAATTAGTGGATGTTCAATTGACATCTGTATTTTTTATCTCACAATAAAAATTCTCAAAAGAAAAAATATATTGCAGTGATACTGCAGTCCCACAAAAAGACACTAGAGGGCGCTCCGTTCATAGATTCAGTCCGACCTCACCATTGCTACAATTCCAATGACATAGACCTTAACTATTGCTTTAGATGCATGTTTATTTAGTGTTTAGTTTATCATTGTTCTTGAGGAACAGGAAGTTGAAGTATTCAGAGCAGTAGCTGCTGCTGCTGAGCTCTGGCAGAAGGCCTCATGTCACTATGTCTGCAACTCTCAGACCAAATACTTACACGATCAGGACTATGAGCCTGGATTATTCTGACGAGGTCCGGGCATACTCTCTGTGTTCCTCTGGGAACACTTCATTCTGAAAAGGAATTCTCCTCTCTTTGACTGGCTTACTGTATGTGCCAGGAGGATTTCGTATTTACAGCATTAGGCCTTAAATCGAACCAAAATTGATTAAGAAAATGTAAATGTGAGTTTTTAAAGAAGCAAACATATGTTTACACAGGCCCTTCAAAAGGAGAACATTTAAATTGTGTTTTATTTCATCATAGACCAGTTCTTCACTGGAAAAAAAAACAATACTAGCCCCAAATTACTTGATTCTAGAATAAAAAAACATACATTTTTTATAAACTTTTTTATAAAACATTATTGATCAACTATTTTTTTTTTCAAATATAGCATAACATCTAAACAAGAAAAGTTGTCTGGAAATAAGAAAAAATTACTTTAAAACAGTTTTACTGTAAAAACTCACTGCTCAGATCTTTTTCTCTAATATTATCTTAAAACAAGTTCTTAAATGAAAAACTATATTCATGCAAAAGAAAAAACTTACCATTCAAAAAATGACATTATTTATGTAATTTTTAGTAAATAAATCTTACCAAGATTTGACTGTGGTGTGTGGGTTTGTCCAAATTGTGCAATTTGAGAACTGTTCAAATCATCTGCATTTTCAAATGAACTAAAACACCGTGGTGTCGGAGACATCCTGTGTTAAGTTTGAAATAAAGGAAGACCGATCAGGACCAGAGGAGACCGATCAGGGCCAGAGGAGACCGATCAGGACCAGAGGAGAGCGATCAGGACCAGAGGAGACCGATCAGGACCAGAGGAGACCGATCAGGGCCAGAGGAGACCGATCAGGGCCAGAGGAGACAGATCAGGACCAGAGGAGACCGATCAGGGACGATCTGCTCTCTCTGCAGTTGATGTCGTGTCATGGTTTAGTTCCTGTTTTCTTTTCTGATTTGTCGACATCAGTTCTACTTCCTGTTGTGTGCTGACCTGACCTCATGTGTTCTGTGAGGGCCATTTCCACATCTTATTTAGTTCTTGTCTTTGTCCCCTGTTTAGTTCCTGATCCTTTGTTTATGCTTTGTTTTTTTTTATATATATATTTTATTTGCATTGATTAAATACTTATTTTTACAATCCATCTGGGTTCATTGAAATTTTCCTCCGTGACATGTTGACAATTTTAACAGTATCCTATTTCTCACTTACTTAATGACCCACTTCCTATTTCAATTTGGAGAGATGAGAAAACAGGAAGTTTTGAGTATTTTATTGAAAGGAGGTTTGGCGCCCTAGGTCCCGGTGCGGCCTTCAGATCGGAAAGGCTCCTGCGATAGAGCGCGCACAATCCCCCGGGACCTAGGCACTGGTGGCGGCATTTGGCAGCGGAAGCAGATTGAAGGCAGATTGGAGGCAGGGTGAAGAGGAGGAGGAGGGGAGGCGGTGGTTGCAAGGCTTCGAGAAGGCAGAGAGTGGGAGTTGCTCCGTTTTTATGCGGCTGCGAGTCGGTACAGATGATTGGAAGGGGGCGTCTGCTGAGCGATAGGCTGGGGATGCGAGCCGGCCTGGAGGGGGTAATTTTGGTTAACGTCTACCAAATTGAATTTTCGCTGGCTGCATTTGTCTTGATTGCTTTTCCCAACCAACAAGTCTTAGGATTTTGAATATAATGTTCTATACCCCTCATAAATAAAAACAGATCTATGATAATTAACCTGGACTATTGAGGAACAAACCAGAGAAAGAGAACGTTTAGAGATAAGAGTGTTTTACTGTCTTCCCCACATGGCAAACTGCAGCCTTTTACTACATGTATTAATGTAATGTACTGACAAACATATTGCAAACATACACTGCACACAACAGGAGTCGAGATCTTGTATTTACATTGACATTGAAAAAGCACTAGCAGAAATTAAATTATTTATTGTTATAAACATTGATGTTACAAAGAATTCTCCGATGATGCATGATGTGGAACATGGATGTGTACTTGGATGGACTTGTTGGGAAGATGAGCTGATTTTGGACATGGATGTGATGCTAATAAGTTCAAGTCATTCATCGTAAAGTTCCTAAAATTGGACAGCACGGGCAATTACTGTCTGGTTAGAGTTGGAGTCACCAGTTGTATATACACGTTCTTCCAGAAATCCGGCACCTCCTGTTGAACGAGAGAGATTTAGAGAGTTAAATGAAATGTCATGGGGAAACAATGGTTCTTGATGCTTGGCTAAAAAGGCTACATACCTCAGGCTGTAAAGACCTCACTCCCGCTGCTCCTAAATTAGCCGGCCGCAGATGAACATGTAACAACAACAGGTGTCAGCAACAAGGGACAACTGCCATAAGCCGCAATCAGGAACTCGCATGTAAACATTGTTGGCTAAATTTAAGTGCGGCTTCTACCAGATTGAGATCCGTGACATGTCCGTGACAATATGCAAGAATGATAAAATTATAAGCAGCGATATCTTTTGCTGAGAATGTAATCCAATTGTAAAAGTTTTAATCTCTGTCCTTGGCTTTAGCTGCTGAGTCAATGAAATGTGATTTAGACGGCGGGCTGAGAACACGACCGGGTATTATATATTTAATTTATGGGGGCTGCCATGAGGAGGAGTGGGGCAAGGCACCTTCTCCAACTTTAGCAACGTCCATATATGGAGAGGAGGTCATGGAGACACGCACACAAACACACACAAACACACACACACACACACACCTATCCAGCTCCAGGTATGAAAGCATCGTATCCCAATAAAACCATCAGATACTTCAATCTTGATAATTTATTAGGTTCAGGAGCGAATCCAGTGTCAAAAGTTATTCTTACATCCGTTTAGAAAGATTCACTGTGTCTTCTTAGTAGAATTAAAAACCATAAAACTGAACTAAACTAAACTAAATTAAAAGCCACAAAACGTTATAGTCTTACATCAGTTATATTTATACACACGCAGATAGATATATGTATTTCTTTCAATGTATTGCATAAAACATTGAGAATACATACATTATGAAGACAGAACAATGAATAGAATTAATACCTATAAAACAAATGCTAAGACTAGTTAAATAAATATATTATCTCCCACTACGTTTTTAGAGATTTTTCCCATTTTTTTTCTATGCAGGAGGGACCAGTGTCAATAAACATTAATTAACATTTATGGACATCTGCCCCTTATGGACCAATGGCTCTATGTGTTTTTGATTAATTGCATTTGTTGAGTCTGAACGGTTTGATTCTCTAATCTGTTTTGGCAAATTCCGACTCACAAAAATACATTGAACTGAATTGAATTGAATTAATCCTCACCTTGGAGAGTGATGTTTTACTTCTTCTCTGCATCGGGATTCACAGGCTCTGTAAACATAAAATGAATACATTGTTTTAGCTGCAGCATGACTGATTCAGGACACTGGGTCATTCATAGTTGAAGGAATAGGGTCGTGGCTTACGTTTGACCTCCAACGTGCAGCTGACGGCGGCTTCTCCGTGGTTGTTCTTGGCCTTGCAGGTGTAAACGCCGCCGTCCCAGTTACCGGGTTTGCGGATCTCCAGGGAGCAGATTCCCTGGACGCAGATCTGCCTGTACTTAGGGTCGTCTCCGATAATCATCTTGTTTTTCAGCCACTGGATTTTGGGCTGCAGAGAAAAGCATAAAAAGTTGAGTTTGTAAATGTGAGGTCAAGAAGAAGATTTTGTGATTCAGTTTGCGGAGTAACTTCACGGACTGTCTTTGGATTCAAGTGTAGCGATAAAAACATGATATCTAAAAATAATTCCAAAAGAGCACACGTAAAGTAATTAGTTAGTGCCATATGATCTCCCTGTGCTCCTCAGAGACTGGCCTCCTGCTGGGACTCTGAGGAGCACAGGGACTGGCCTCATGCTGGGACTCTGAGGAGCACAGGGACTGTCCTCATGCTGGGAATCTGAGGACCACAAGGACTGGCCTCATGCTGGGAATCTGAGGACCACAAGGACTGGCCTCATGCTGGGACTCTGAGGAGCACAGGGACTGGCCTCATGCTGGGACTCTGAGGAGCACAGGGACTGGCCTCATGCTGGGACTCTGAGGAGCACAGGGACTGTCCTCATGCTGGGAATCTGAGGACCACAAGGACTGGCCTCATGCTGGGAATCTGAGGACCACAAGGACTGGCCTCATGCTGGGACTCTGAGGAGCACAGGGACTGGCCTCATGCTGGGAATCTGAGGACCACAAGGACTGGCCTCATGCTGGGACTCTGAGGAGCACAGAGACTGGCCTCCTGCTGGGACTCTGAGGAGCACAGGGACTGGCCTCCTGCTGGTCCCAGAGTCAGAACTAAACATGAGGAGGCAGTATTTCAGATTTATGCAGCTAAAATCTGGAAAAGTCTTCCTGAATATGTGAGACAATGTTCAAATCCAGGTTAAAACAGATTTGATATTCTTTTAACTCTTTTTAATGTACTGCGATTATGTTTGCCTTGTGTGATTGTTTCTTGTTTTGTTCAACACTTTGAGTTGCCTTGTGTATGTGCTATACAAATAAACTTGCCTTGCCAAAAGATACAAAACATCTGTTCAAATCTCAAAGGAATTACTTGTAGATCTTGTACTGTGTTGACAATGTAATTTGTACTTCAAAATGTGTTATGGGTAGCAAATTTTTTTCTCCCGTGCACGTTTGAAATGAATAAATAAATAAAAACAAAATACATTTATTAAATTATAAATATATTTCTATTCTTGGACTGGATTCCTCAGGCTGCAGTCGGCCTGTTTTGGTGCCTCAGCTCCAGCCGGCCCCTTACGAGAATCTTAGTCATGTGACCAAACGACCCAGGACCCATGATCCCAGCTCACACCTTGGGACAGTTTAGAAGCCTGAGGATGCCAGTCTAATTAGAGCCTTAAGTATCGCTGCTGTTAGCGCTTTAGTACAATATGCCTCCACTGAGAACAGCAAGTGATGCACCGGTGATGTCTTACTTAGATTTTCTCACTCGCCACCTCCACACTATCGCAGACAGCTACTCCCTCTGCATCGAGCCATTGTCAAGGACCAGGGCCCAGAGCCAGGACCAAAGCAATGACTAGGGCCCCGAG
Organism: Knipowitschia caucasica; assembly: GCA_964034765.1. NCBI lineage: Eukaryota > Metazoa > Chordata > Actinopteri > Gobiiformes > Gobiidae > Knipowitschia > Knipowitschia caucasica. The sequence goes on along the minus strand of OZ035828.1, from coordinate 31,079,331 downwards.
CTGAGACTAGGGCCCAGAGCCAGGACTAGGGCTCAAAGCCAGGACCAGAGCAATGACTTGGGCCCAGAACTGAGACTAGGGCTCAGAGCCAGGACTAGGGCCCAGAGCCAGGACTAAACATGGGGAGTCAGCGCTTCAGATTCTGCTTAATGACCGTTAGCACTTGTTCTAGAACAGCTATTATGATTAACTTTGCATTTATAGCATGTCTTAATTTTAAATATCATTGTAAAGTTAATGCAAAATAAAAAAACATTATTGAATTGATTCTAAAATTATAGCCCAACGCGTAATTTTTTTAAGGTAAAAATATACTGTACATATGCCGTCACTTTCCCTCTGCCCAGGGACTATGAATGAAAATTAGCTTGTAGCTATGTCCGGTCTGAACAATACTTTAATCGTGCAATGTCCCTGTCAAATAAATCAATAAATACATGTTAAAAAAAATATATCATAAATTATTCCCTAATCATTCATCTATTACATCTCTTCTTTACATTTCATTTCAGTTTTGGATTAAACAAAACTCAAAAATGTGCCACTCAAAAATCTACCACATAATAAAATATATGAAAAAAATAAAAAAATAAAAAATAGTTTGACACCTCTTTTCTCAAACTTCTTGGCTTCACAGGCTTTATGGTGGAAAGCAAAAAGTTTTCTGTAAATGAAGATAGGATTCTGTGTGACATTGTTTAGTGACATGGAGAGGAGTCCTACCTTTGGGGATCCTCTGACGGAGCAGAGCAGCTTGGTGCTGTAGCCGACGGTGGTCGCTCTGTCGCTCAGGTTTGTAGTAAACTTGGGGGGCTCAGTAAAATCGCGCTCTTTGTACTCAGGTGGTTTGTAGTCAATACCTTAACAACATCAAAGTATTATAGATAAGTAGTGTTATTAAACTAAAGGTGGTGTCTGTAACTTAAATGGTATTTCATTCGGCTGATATTTTTTCCATAGGATCATGTATTATCACGTAAATCAATATATTCTCCAATGCAAAAAGGAAAAGCCCTAAATGTATGTGCATGGAAATATGTATTTTTTATTGTGTGTAATATGTAAATCTGGTACGTTACATGAATTGATTCCTGTTTATAATATTCAAATTAATAAATCAAATCAAATATGTTTAAATCAAATATATTTCTGTCCAATCAGGAAGCATTGGGGGTGAGAATGGGTGGATCTAACTGGTGCTCGGTTTTGGAAAAAAAAAATCTCTCTCTCCTTAAATTAAAATTTGTATTGTATCTATCCGTCTGTCTGTCTATCTGTCTATCTAACATTGACTACTATAATTGTGTTTTGGTTTTTTTACGGTCATTGCGTACCCGTCTTCAGGATCGTGGCCTCCTCTTTCGTCACCGTTGCTTCTTCACTGATTCCACACTTGTTCTCGGCGAATGCCCTGAACTTGTAGGTGTTGCCCATGATGAGGTCAGAGATAGTGGCGTTCAATCGGTGATAATGATCCACCACGGTGAACCAATCCTGCATAGTGCCAAGAGAATTCAATGCCGAGGATGTATGACATGCCACTTAACAAAGCTGTGATTGTGGTATTAAAGAGGCCTAATGTGTGAATGCAGAGAGACGCCAGCCACATACTCCGGTCTTCTTGTCGGCCTTCTGGATCGTGTAACCGGTGATTTCTGTGTTTCCGTTGTCTGTAGGCGGGGTCCATTCCAGAGCCACGTTGAAGCCCCACACGTCTGCGATTTTGATGCTGGCAGGAGGTCCGGGCAGCTCTGCAGAACAAGTTTACAGTTTTTCTCAGTCGGTTTGGTGTTTTTCTTACACCAGACTTAAAGTTGTCAAAACTATTACTTAAACCTCCACAACATTGAGTCATTTGTGCACATCATCCTAGCATTTCCTCCTTTGAACAGATTACAAATGCTTTTGGACATGTATCAGTTACTTTCATACAACTCTCTGCTGTTTTATAACACTATAATTTGCTTCTGTCCTGTCAGTCAAAATGAAATATTATGAAGCTGAAGAGTCATTCCCTATAAAACTAATAGCACTCATTTCATTGCTTTGCCTTCAAGGGAAGATGGAGAGATGGAGATGAAAATATGTGGCCAGACAGACGGAAGGCGTGGCAGTCCAAGGAATGATGTATGTTCAGTTTGCAGTTATATGCACTGTTGTATTGTTTACATTTGTGCACAGTTCTACTATAATGCTATTTCTTATGTTTGCTCTAATTAACGTAACATAACATAAAAAATCGCTTTTGTGCATTTCTCACATCACTAAATAACATTTGCACAACAGTTAGTGCATTTCTCAGAACAGTCAATAAAACACAAACAGTTGCATTGACATGAATACTTTCTTTTGAGGAATCAACTTTTCATTTTGAGCAAATGACGCACTTTTGCAGGTTATCCAATAGGGTTTGCAGTTTGTGCTAATTGTTTTGCAAATGTTAATAGTGAGAAATGGACCCAAACGACTGAGAAAAAACACATTAGACTGATACACCCTCGTACAGACTTATACAGGTCTTTCCTTCAAAATCCGCTGAGCCTGTACATGTCATCTCATCTGTAAAAACTGCAATTTCAGAATGTCCACTGAATGTCACTTTATATGCTTATCATCCTGCCAGATATGTGTATAATTGGCATTACACAGTATATAGATATATACTGATCTTTACTTGCTTATGAAGCATTTACAGCTATCTAAGAATCAAAGCAGCTAAGTAAATTGTTTAGTTTGTGTTCTCCCTGTGTGCTCTTACTACTGTGCTGTATGTGTGCTGCAAGATCCCCACTGTGGGACAAATACAGGACATTTTACCTTGTGAAATGTTTGAACAAGTCTCTCCATGGCCTCGAATCAAAGTACATAAGTGACGTATTAGTGCCATATGAACCAACACAGACTCTGAGGAGCACAGGGACTGACCTCCTGCTGGTCCCTGAGTCAGAACTAAACATGTGGAGGCAGCATTTCAGATCTATGCAGCTAAAATCTGGGACAGTCTTCCTGACAATGTGAGACAGGCTTCTTCTCTGACAAAAAAACAGTTATGTTTAGCTTTGCATTAAACTGAGGGATTTTATCTTTACTCTTTTTTTATTTGATGCCTTGTGTGCTCGTTGCTATCTTGTTTTGTTAATCACTTGGAGTTGCCTTGTGTATGAACCGTGCTGTATATGTACATTGTTGAACATGCAGCAGACAGAGACGGAGTTCAAACTGACCGACGATCTGCAGAATGAGTGAAGCCTTATCCTCAAAGTCGTCCACTTTGACTCCCATCTCGTACACGCCGGAGTCGTCTCTCTCCGCAGCGCGAATGAACAGGATGCTGTCTCTGTCCGTGCTGCGGATGTTGACCCTCTTTGTGTCCAGGGGCTCGCCGTTCTTTATCCAGCTCACGACAGGTTTGGGTTTGCCCTTCGAATATCAAAGCCAATGAGTGAAATATTACTGAGAAACTGCAGCGGCACATGTACTGTTGTGCTCGAATGTCTACACCCCTGGCAGAAATCTTTACTCCATTCTTTTCACTGTTTTTTGTTTCCTTTTCCTAGCCAATGGAGGAGGGTCTAAGGACAATGCTTTTGGTCCACGCGATATTTATCATGTATGGACATCGGCCATTTTCCCATTATGGACCAATGTCTGTATGTGTTTTTTTATCATTGAATTTCCTGTGTTGGTGAGATCAACAGTTTTGCATAGTCCTCCAGGATAACTACTGGTGTGATTTTGGGCTACAAAAGAACAAATTAAGTTAAAATGAATCTTTATTATTCTGGATAGGTTTCTGAAATTACATAACCTATTTCACCCATTGTTGAATACTGCTAAAAACGATAAAATATGAGGTAGTGATTGCTTGAATCATGTGTTTTTATCTTAACTTGAGTACATTCTGACTGTCTTAAAACAAAATTTGCCAATGGGACAAATTCATTTAGTCTTATTTCAACAACCTTTTACATTATTTTCTCATTCCAGGGGAGACATTTCTTGTATTTTTTTTAAAAACAAGATTATTTGGTTCATTATCCCTTTGGCAAATCTTGTGCTCAAAATAAGATACATTTTTCCAAATTTGAAAAATTTTTACTTATTTGTTGTCACTTTTTGTAGTGAAGCCATTTCTCATCAAAATGTTTTTTATTTTCAAATTTTAATGACAACATTTCCATAACCCAGTTCTCAGTAGAGTGCATTGTCCCCTCATTATCTAAAACAGCTTAGAGGAAGTTATGGAGGAGGTTTTTTATCCTCTCTGATGGTAAAGCTGCTCATGTATCCTCCAGCACTGGTAAATTCCTGGGCTGACTTGCACAAACCACACATTGAACAACATATATGGCTACACAACAAAGCCATGGGGTTTAAACTTTTGTGTGGGTGTATTACTGTGAAGGGGATGGTCAGGTTGATCTTGTCTCCCACATGAGCGACATATCTCTGCCTGAGGAAGCGGGGCAGGCGGACTTTGGGGCGATCTGGAAACAGGAACAAGATTGTTAGAGATCAATGAACATTTGACTGACTTCCTGTGGCTCAGAGAATGGACTTTAAAGCAGTAGTACATCTGTGACGTGTTAGTCCCATTTGAACCAAGTCAGACTCTGAGGAGCACAGGTACTGGCCTCCTGCTGGGACTCTGAGGAGCACAGGTACTGGCCTCCTGCTGGGACTCTGAGGAGCACAGGGACTGGCCTCCTGCTGGTGCCCAGAGTCAGGACTAAACATGGGGAGGCAGTGTTTCAGATTCATGCAGATATCTGGAACAGTCTTCCTGACAATGTGAGACACGCTTCTTCTCTGACAATGTTCAAATCCAGGTTATAGTTCTGTTTAGCTGGGATTTTATCTTTACTCTTTTTAATTTACTGTGATTATGATTTTAAATCCCTGTATCTATTGTGTATTCTATTTAGTCTTTATTTGAAGAAACAATGTACAGAGACATTTTGCTCAAAGACAGATATGTTCTGCACCAGATTAAAGCTCAACAGCTAGTTTCCATCTGCAGTCCCTGGTTACATAAATAAAATACATGGATACAGTAATGTTCAATCCAATAGAAATACCATCGCAATACAACGCACTGCCTCAGATACAGACTCTCTCACACACCAAAACTTAAACTGAAACTTATCTCTTATACTTATCTTTGAGTTGCACTTTGAGATGCCTTGTGTATGAACTGTGCTATACAAATAACTTGCCTTGCCTATGAACCCTGATGTTGTCAAGTATTATTATTTCATTCATGATCTACTTTGTTTTGTACAATGTTTCTGGTCGAACAGTGATTAATTGTTGCTTTACAGTAGCAGCAGCAGCAGTAGTAGTAGTAGTAGAAGTAGTAGTAACTAGTAGTAACTTGGGAAAAAAAACCCAATGCAACAGTACAAGGTGAATATAGGTGTCTTTTTCAGGCTTCTCCAGGAGTGAAAAAAACGTGTATGAACAAAAAGTATGTTTGTCTGTAGCATGGAAATACTGTATGTGCCACTTTAACTGCACTGCTAAATGTCTATTATTGTATGCACACGTATAGTAGAGGTATTTTTTTATGCTTGCCTTTACCTATTTTTACTCCTAGAACTTGAGCCAAAGCAAATTCCTAGTTTGTGACTTTCTGTTACTTGCAATGGCAAAAAAACACTTCTGATTCTGTAAATAATGTTAAGTACAGCTATTTACTCCTGTTTATTTGCTTGTAATACACACATAGGAAAAGGTGGAGCCCTGAAAGTTTACGAGAGATATTAGTACTACTAAAATCAGCAACGTAAGGCAAGTCTTGCCTTACGTTCCCTGGATTCTTGAGAAATTCTGCTACTTTGGTGCCTGGTACCAACAGCTTTGAGTATCAGGAAGTAAAATATATAAATAGCTTTAAAAGGCCTGTAAGAAAAGAAATAATATGCATACTTTGCAAATGTGAGACACTCTCAGTCTCTGCACGCTCATTTGTAAAAGTAATTTGGTTTGAGGCACCAGCTGCTAAGTCTGCACCAGAGTGACATTTGCCAGGATTCTAAATAAAGTACTGGAGTGTATCGTCTCTCCTATCTCTTCAAGACGCGGTGCTATACTTGCCCCAGTTGCACTAGGAGGTCCTTAAAGGAGTAGGTACACACTCTCAAGCTCAATTCAAAACTCATACAAGACAATTTTAAGTAGCAGAATTTCAGCCAACAAAAAAAAAGCAAACAGGGTGGTTTGTAACTAACAAAAAATGTCAGACAAGAACAATACAAAGGCAACACGATAGAACACACACATACAAAGTCTAAGACAAGAAAAGCCTTAAAACTCTCTGACCCTACACCTCTCTTCCATCACTCTCATTTCTTATGGTGAGCCCTTTGTAGAGGATTGCAAAATTCGTGTCCCTCGTCATATCATCATTGCCAATACAGAAGCAAATACACAGTCTAAGACAAGAAAAGAGAGGCCCTAAAACTCTCTGACCCTACACCTCTCTTCCATCCCTCTTGTTCCTTATGATGAGCATTTTTCAGAGTATGAAGACATTCTGGTCCCTCATCAAATCGTCATTGCCGATACAAAAGAAAATACACAATCTGAGACGAGAAGCAAAAGGCCCTAGAACTCTCTGACCCTACACCTCTCTTCCATCATTCTCTTTCCTCCACACACTGAGATATTAATCAATCTTAAAGTGGTTCTTAATTAAAAGACATACACTGTTTGTTCCCGATAATAATGACTACAGTAAGCCATTTAGTAGACAGAGGAAGAAATTTTGCTCGGTGCTAGCCAAATGCAACAGGGTCTGGGCATTAACCTGAAGCTAAGCCTACGACGCCTTTCAAAATAAACACTGAATCTCTGGAAGTGTCAAGAGATTTGGGCGACACCAGAGACACCCCGGCCACCCCACCACTGACGCAGAGATAGGACACACTGGAATTCCACTTATGCTCCTGCACCGAGGCCCCCCTCCTGCCCCCTCCTGCCCTCTCCTGCTTACACCCAGATCACTTGTCACCATCGATCGAGCCGGAAAACAGCTTATAAAACATCCAAGCACTTTACAAAGCTTAACTTGCACCGTAAAATTATGATTAAAATTAGGTAGTAATGGCTTGATCGAGTGGACAAAGCCTTTTAGTCAACTGTTGCTTTATTTTCTCATTCCAAGGGACACATTTATTGTATCTTTTAAAAACAATATCATTTTACTTTGGCAAATCCTGTTTTAAGGCAGTGAAAATGTGCTCGAAAAAAGGTACATTTGGTCACATTTTGAGCCAATTTTGACTTAAATCACTTTTTGCAGTGTGGCACATTTCTGAGTGTGTACAGTGTGTGCAAATGTGAATCATGTTAATATGTTTTACTGGTTTAAATTAGAGCAGATTTTGTTTGCCATAGTCCATGCTGCTCACTACTGTTCGAGTAGTGAGCAGCCGTCTCAACTACAGAAAACCCTTTTGAACTTGCGCCAGTCCTGTGGGTATCGGGTTGCAGTCCCTCCTTGTGCGTCTCTCCATTACGCAAAACCATAATTTGTGCCAGTGCCAAAATGACAGCTACTCTCTTTAAAGCCCGGTGGGACTAATCCTCATTCTACCACAAATCACTTCTCGTACGCTGGACATGATTATCACTGTAAGGTGTACGGCGGCACTAAACCAGCAACTTAACAGGTCTTTGTAGATATGTGTTTGGCTTAAAGACGGATAAATGAACCAGGGATGGGACCGTGTGATGTCTGCTGTAGCTTTGGTACTAAGTCACGATTGAGCAACAGGCCAATCGAAGATGGAATTTGACATATAATAAAGATTGCTCTGGGTTTTTTAAAATCAAGTTCTTCCTTGCTGATGCAGGAGGGTCCGAGGACACAGGTGATGATCCAGGACACTCGACATTCAAGATTTGAAGAGTTATATGCAAAAACAGATATTTCTGTTTTGAAATGTGGTCCAAATATTGTATTCCTCCAGTCACAATCTTCAACGTGTTCTGTTAATGGCAGTACGCTTGAAGGAATTTGCACAAGAAGGGGTGTAAATGTATTTGTATGGCACTAAAACAGATTCGGCTTTTCACAAGGTTCACTTGGTAAAGAGAAAATAATTCGATATGTTTCCATGGCACTGTTTTTGCATCTGCCCCTTATGGACCAATGTCTTTATTTCAATTTTTTTTTATAACCATTGGATTTCCTGTGTTTGAACTGTTCAATTCTCTGGTCTATGTTGGCGCATGCAACGGTTTTGTAAAGTCTGCCGAGATAACTACCGTTTTGATTCAGGGCGATACAAGAATGCATTGAATTTAATTGAGATTAAATAACTCGAACTGTGTGATTCTAAGGTCTCACCGGCGACTTCCTTGACCAGGACGGCCTCGGGCAGAGCCACGGGAGGGCTGCGTCCGCCCTCGTTCACCGCCACCACACGGATCTTCAGACGGTCTCCGGTGGTCTGGTTCTTAATCACATAACGACAAGACTTCTGCAGATCCTCGTTGACTGCCTTCCAGTCCTCTGCTGCAAAGAACAGACAAGAAAACGGCAAAATTAGACAGAAGAAAAAGACTTGGCGCCACCTCTAAACAGGGCCTGTCTGTCTGTGTCTGTGTGTGGGTGTGTGGAGTTTGCATGTTCTCCCTGTGTCTGCGTAAGTTTGTATGTACACTAGGAATGAATGTGATGAGAGGGTGAGTGGATTGTGGTCGTCACGGCATCTCGCTTCTGTCATCGCTGTGTGTGGAGAGAATGAAAAAAAAATATTGGTATTCCAAAATTGTATAGCACTTTGTATGACTTTGGACTGCAGTGAAATGCGCCATAAAGATAAAGATTAGTTACTTACTTTGACCATGACGTTCAAAGATACAGTACATCACGTAAGAATCATGACAATGTAACACGTTGATCAATTAACCACAACTAATGAATGATTGAAATAGTAATAAACCAGTTTAGTCATTGATTTGGATCATTGACTGCAGAATGAAATAAAAAAAATGGCAAAAAATGTTTAATGGAAAAACCCAATGTGTAACACGTCCACTCTATGAAGATGGTCTCCAGGGGCAGCACTTGAGCTTTTTATCATTGCATTTCTTGTGTTTGAACTGTTGATTCTCTGATCTGTGTTGACGAATCAACGGTTCTGTAAAGTCCTCTGAGATTACTGCTGGTGTGATGTGGGACAATACAAAAATACAATTTAAATTAAAATTTACTTTTGTCAAATGTATAAAGCTCCCATATCGAATTACCTTTTTTTTCTAAACAACCTTTTTTTTCTAAACAACTAAACAAAATAACAGGGGCGACAGTAGCTCAGTTGGTAGAGCATTGGCCTTCAGGCCTGAAGGTCGTGGGTTCAATTCCCACCTCTACTCCTTCTCCACTGACTCCCACTGACTGCTGTCGTTGTGTCTTTGGGCAAGACACTTAACCCCACTTTGCCCAAAGCCCCAACTGAAAGATCAAGGCTATGCTCACACTCAGAGAGCAGCCGTCCTCCTGTGGACTCACCACCTGCAGAGGGTCAGTGAGGGGCTGGTGCTATGAGACTTGGGTGGCATCTCTGATTGCCACCCCCCTGACCCAGAAATGGATTAAAGGGTAGAAAATGGATGGGTGGATAAACAAAATAATTAAGTACAACCCCAATCTCTGATGCTACACTGCAAAAATGATAAAAAAAAAAGTGAAACATTTACGTTCTGACAGGCAACATTTTCTTGTTTTCAAAAGATCCCTTTTGGTTCTGTTCCATTGGCAAATCTTGTTTTAAAAATCTGCTCAGATTAAGATAAAAATCACTTGATTCAAGCATTATTACCTCATATTTTCTCATTTTTGGCAGTTGAACTTCTCACACTATAATAATACTAACAGATTTAGCATATTAAGGTAAGGTAGATAGTCACACTTAAGTGGAGCTGATACGAGCTGCAGAGTCTAAAAGTGGGACCTGGGTGAGAGCTCCTGAAATGCCCCTTTCCTTGTAGGGAGAAGTCAGGAAGCCGGTGATATAACTCTGGGACTGACACTTCAGGGACAGCTGCAGCTGATATTGCTGACCCACAATAAAAAGAAAAATGCACGTGTCTCGCAGACCACTCAAAAAGCATTTGGGAGTATCTTAAACCTAAGTGTACTAAGCCTTTATGGGAATTTGGTTTAAGATGAATTATAATGTTTTCAATGACATTTATGGACTGTATCAACTTTTATGGACATGTTTAGGAAGGTCCATCTGGTCTTAGTAAAAATTAAAGTATATATGTTTTCTATACCGTTGTAACACATTAAGGTAATAACATCGCTAACTATTGTCTGGTATAGAAGAACCAAACACATTTATGGAAATTTTTCATCATTTAATTTCTTGTGTTTGAACTGTTTTATTCTCTGATTTGTTTTAGCAAATGTTTGGTTTTGTAAAGTTGTCCGTGATAACCGCAGTCGGGATTTATGGCTATACAAAAATCAATTGAATTTTAATGATGACGATAAGTTCTATCATTCCAAAACAAGAGAGCATTACACACTCGAAAAACAGAACGAAAAAAAAGTTTTATTTGATCACGTTTGGGCCGATAAAGCCTTCATCAATCATATTTTCTCTTTCTTTGAATCACAAAACAAACAACAAAGCGCTTAAATGTTTTTGCATTTTGCGTGTTTTGTATCGAAATTGGTTTTGTTGACCGATTTGCTTCCTGAATTTTTTGCTTGTTTTATTCTTGACACTTTTCTGGTACACACTGGGGACTCTTGCAAATATGTTCCAATAAGAGAAAAAGAATGACCTGTATAGTGTTGGAAACTTAACACGGAAAATAAATCATTCTTTGATCTATTTTTGAATGTGCAATGCTTTCTTGTTTCTTTAAATCGTTCCCCTCACTATTGCACCTCATCAGGAGCTCGCTGGTGTGCAATACCTAACGAGACAAAAGATCCTCCTATGGTTCTACTCTCTTCAGAACTTACTTCCATCTTTGCAAATTTCAATAGTGTATCCGTCCAGACCAGCGGCTCCCACCACCTCCGGCTGGCTCCAGATAATGGTAACAGAAGTGTCATTCTTGTCCTCGATGAACAGATCCAGGGGAGCGCTGGTGGGCTCTGAGAGAGAGAGAGAGGACCCAGAGAGCCCAGGTTACACACAGACACACAATCTTTGATAACGCAAAGAAAGTGTGAAAGGAGACAGATACCTTTGGGTGGAGGTGGAGGGGGGGTGGGTGCCTTGGGTTCCTCAGGGGCAGCTTCACCTAACCACACAACGAAACAACGTCATTATTGTGGCAAAGTGCTGTAAAGTGCTACATCATAACACAATTTCCCTTTGTACACTGGAAAAAGTGATTAGAAAGAGTCAAAAATGGCTAAAAATCTTCAAAATGTATCATAGTTTGAGTATATTTTGAACGCCATGAAACAAGATTTGCCAATGGGGATAAAGCAAAATGATCTTGTTTTAAAAAGATACATTAAAAGTCTCCCTTGAAAGGAGAAAATGAATTCTTGAAATGAGACTAAATGGCTTTTTCCCATTGGCAATTCTTGTTTTAAGTCAGAATGTAGTCAAATTAAGATAAAAAACATCCCGATCCAAGCATCTTTAACCTCATATTGGATCTATTTGCCGTGTAATATTTCAGTATGGACAATATAGCATGTTCTTATTAGTTCTAGCAGAGAACTATAAGCAGATATGTGTAATGCTTTACCCTCGGCCGGTGCCTCGCCCTCAGCAGCAGGAGCAGCTTCATCTGCAGCAGCCGCGGGAGCTAATTTTAAATGTTAGATATTAGTCATTAGTGTAGTTAAGCAGATGAGATGTCTTACAAATTATTATTAGGGCTTATTACTCATACAGCACTGGACCATGGTGTGGAGATTAGTGGCTGTTTTTAATCTTACCATGAGAACCTTATGATCATCGCAAAAAAATATGACAGGTGTGAGACTCAGGACTTATTATTTTTACCATCGGCTGGAGCTTCAGGCGATCCTTCTGCAGCGGGAGCGGCAGCAGCTGATTAGAGGTTAGAAAAGATAAGCGTTACAAAGTATTAGCGATTAGCAATTTGCTTTGAGAAGAGTTTTAGCAACGGTTATCTTGTCGTTTCTCAGTCTAAAGAGGTAAGAGAAATACAGGTGCAGTTATACTAAAATAAATACATCTTTATTACCCTCAGCAGGAGCCTCAGCAGTTTCCTCTGCAGCAGGGGCAGCAGCTGGTGTTAAAAGTTAGAAAACAGGCATCAGACTGAAGCAAATATAAGCAAATAATTCAAAAGGATCATTCTTAGTATCTGAATGATACAAAAGAGAAGGTGTCAAAAGTGATTCTATTGTATTGTTAATAAGCATATAATGATGAATGCTATACACAAGCGTTTTACCATCAGACATGATGTCACTAAATCACTAAATGCCAAAGTATAATTTGTATAGAGTTTAATATGTAAAAAACATATATAATGCCATATTGTAATGAATATATCAAATTAAGTAAAGTTGTACTGTATCGTTAGCCTTACAGAGCAATGCATATCATGATGAATGCTATACACAAGCGTTTTACCCTCAGCAGGAGCCTCAGCAGTCTCCTCCGCAGCAGGCGCAGCAGCTGATGTTAAAGGTTAGAACACAGGCATCACATTTGTGCGTAAAAGTTAATCACATCTAAGCGTCTACTTTGTTATTAAATACATATAAGAAGCTGTAAAGGAAATATTAAGAGTTGAGATAGTGTTTAAATAGCCTTCATCCATAAGCTGTATGCAAGACAATGTTACTAGACAAATACTATTATAGGCTTACCATTTATATACATATATACATACTGTCAGACAAAGTATATGTGCTCTCACAGCGCTACAAAAAAGCATTTTACCCTCAGCTGAAGCTTCTGTAGATTCCTTGGCAGCCGGGGCAGCTGGCGTTAGAAGTTAGGACACACACAGGCATATCATACAATTAGTTCAAAGCACTGAAGATCAATATTAATATTATTATTGTTATAAGAGTAGAGAGATAATAAAAGTGTGAGAGGAAAGGAGCCTATAGCATTAGAAGCAGTCATCATAAAAACCTTGACGAAGAAGCAAGTTTTACCCTCAGAAGTAGCAGATCAGTTTGCAGCAGGAGCAGTAGGTTTGTCAAATGTTAAAGCAACAGCAGGCAACATGTCAAAGGAGTTAGACATTGACAAAAATCGGCTTCTCTTTCATTTATGCCCAAAAGAAACGCTCAAGAACCCGAGTAGAAGTTGGATCAAAGAGAAAAAGATAGCTCTGATGATGCCACAATATCAGGGCAAGTCAAATGATATAATATAGAAGCATTGAACCATAACTAACAAGCCAAATACTGAAATAGTTGAAAGGGCGTGTAACCTGCAATCAGCACAAGGTTCAATGCATCCTTCAGCGGCAACAGCTGATGTTAGAGGTCAGGACAGAAGTTCACAGGGATCAGTCATTCCCAAAATCTTCAGCCTCTTGAATGATCAAAGACTCTACTAACAATCTGATAACCCTCAAATAACAATTAACCCTCTACAACAATGGACCAATTCATTTATCCATGTTTCTTTTTGATGTATTTATGTACTTCTGATTCTTTTTCTTTGTTTTGTTGTATGGGGTTTTGTATTTTAATCAATGTAGCAAGGTGCAATATAAAGAAAATGTATTATTATTATCACTATTTAGCCTCATGTTTGATTTCTACGTATAAACTGAACCTACTTGAAATACTAACACAAATGTTGATGCAATAGTAGGATTTACTGTATGTATTGGATAATCTTTGGGGTCCCCCTGAAATCCCTCTGATGCTCTGCTTTGGGAAACACTGATACAATATTTAAGTTGCTTTAGGAAGAAATGGTTAGTGTTTTAATAATGTATCCTTATAAACTGCAGCTGCAGTTAGTGCAACAAACGGCACGGCACGTCTGACCATTAGAACACTCATCAGGAAGACTTCTGATTCTTATTTCCAAATCCATGTCGCGACTTCAGACCTGAGTGCGCACGCCAGCCTCCCGGGAGCGCGCTTTTCTCTCAGGCTCCGAGCGCGCGCACACTTACCGCGTCCTCAGTTTGGACCAAGGACATGAACATCCAGAGAGAACATGCTTTAGACTCATGAAAGCTCCTCCGCGGTTCATCCAGGGACAGAGAGCCGGGCCTGGTGTGTATTACCGTCAGCGGGTGCAGCTTCGGCCGTGGCAGGTGCTTCCTCCGCAGGGGCGGGTGCAGCCTCCTCTGCGGCCGCGGGCTCTGCGGGTGCGGGCTCTGCAGGTGCGGGCTCGGGGGCCTCCTCCTTCTTGGCTGGTTCTTTGCTGGGAGCCTTCTTGATGGGGGCAGGCTTGGACGGCATGTTGGCGGTTGCAGCTACTTCCCAACTAGTAAAGTCCGTGAAGTGAATCCAATGCCATCTTTCCAGGGGGTGTAAGGGGCTTTTATGTGGGCCACGGTCCAGGCCCCGCCCCCTGTAACAGAGAGGGACTGCTGAAGGACAAGACCACCATGACTGGTTTCACAGACTCAAACTGTACTTGCGATGGACTTTTCTAAACAAGTGAAAAGTCAAGCACACATTTATGGAAGGTTGCATGGTTGCAAGGTGTATTCCTAACTTTACCAATGGTATCTTTTTTTAATTACCATCAAAATTACTAATGGTAATTAATATTAATATATATTTTTATTACCATTGTTGGTACATATTTATTACCATTGTTGATATTCTTGCTGTCTTAACATCACTGGTTTTGTTTACCTCTCTCTATTGTATTTATTGTTGATATGGAAGGGTTTTCTTCCCGGTGGATCATCTACTGTTGGTCCTCCTAATTGTCAATCAGTAATTTGCAAGAAACGTTTTAATAGGCGTTCCCTCTGAGGAGGCCAGTATCCTCCTATATAACCTTATGTTTGCAGAAGCAGAAAAGCAAATGGGTTAATGAATAATGGGGGGATTAATTAAGTTCTTCTCTCTTGCTTTCAGGCAAATTGATTGTTAGATGTGTCTTTATATATTTGAAAACAAACATGATGCTCCTGCGTTGCCTGAAATAAAATAAATAAATACAAAATAATAAAAACTAATAATTAACCTTCAAACATCATGAAAAAAGAAATCCAACAAAATAAATATAATATGTAATTTATTGTTTTCAGCCAACAGTGATCGATGGGTGATGCATATGACTTATCCCTGCATTGGACCATTTTCTTTTCTTCACTATGATTGTAGCTGCATCCATCCAGTGCTTACATATTTACAGTCTTTACAATGATTCCATTTCCATTTACAAAATAACATAACATTTTAGAAACAAGTTTTAAGAAAAAAATAAAGAAATATCAAATGTTTTGAGTATTACAAAGGAAACATTTCTACATATGACCTTCCTCTTCAATACATACTTTGTCTCAGCACACAGCGAGTTTACATGCATTTACAACATAAAAAACCTTCCAGCCTAGAACAAGCTTTGACAACATATTTCCAATATTTTCTTATTGGACCATCTACTGCATACGCTGCAAAAAGTGATGAAAAATAAGTCAAAAATTGCAAAAATTTGGCATGATACATCTTGACTTGGGCACATTCTGGTGGCCTAAAACAAGATATTCCAATGGGACAAACAACAGTTATTGAAATGAGACTAAATGGCTTTGTCCCATTTACAAATTGTGTTTTAAGACAGAATGTTCCCAAATTAAGATAATAACCACTTTATTCAAGCAATTATTACCTCATATTTTATCATATTTTGCATTGTATTATACCCTGGTTATGAGCGTACAAAAAAATAAAAAAGAATCCTGTCTCTTATGTGCTAACAATCATTTCAATTTGTAATAAACAATGTATGATGCCTCCCATATTTCCTTGGGACGGTGTATAGTTAGATATACCAGTGGAAGAAAACATGCCTTTTTTTTTAGATTTCTGTTGCTTGCTAGCACCAGTATTAAGTTGCTGCATAGTCCCTCAACCCAACAGTTGATGTCACAGGCACAACAACAATGAGATGGAATGATATGACGATAATGGCCTACGCTGCTAAAATTGATGAAAAATTAGACAAACACATTGCTAAAATTTGCCAAAATGCATCTTGATTGGAGCATATTTTGACTGCCTTAAAACAAGAATTTGCAAATGGGACAGAGCAAAATGATCTTGTTTTAAAAAGATACAATACATGTCTTCCTTTGAATGAGAAAATAAAGCAACAGTTCTAGAATTAAGACTAAAAAGCTTTGTCCCGTAGTCAAATCTTGTTTTAACAGTCAGAATAAACTAAAATGAAGATAAAAACCGCTCAATTCAAGCAATATTTTCATATTTTCTCATTTTTTACAGTGTAAGTTGTGAAATGTGCATCGATTCTTTACTTGTTCATTGTTTTTTACAGTTCAGAAACACTTGTGTGGCTGGTTTGGCTCTGGCGCATGGTACTTTGTCAATCACACCTCGGGAACATTATCAAAGTGACCCACGTGAAGCCAGTCGAAGCACAGTGCAATAGCAAAAAGCATAAGCGTATACACACTTTTTTTTGTCAAACTATAAAATGTTACTTCCTGTAAATGAATGTCACCTAAGAAAGCACTTAAACCTGATGAGGAAGGATGAATGGATGACACCACAGAGTCCACTTTGACAATATTCTTCTTTGAATTTTTTTTTTTTTTCTATACAAAAAGTTTTCATTAGCATCTGTGCTTTTCCCACTGTATTTAAAGAGGCTACAGCGTTAGCATGTATCTAGCATAGGGTCACTCACGGGACGTCACTATATGCGTCTACAACACATCCCCAAATATCCTGGTTCTACTTCACACCTACAACGTCAAACTTTGTTCAGTTCGATTCAATGTTGACACAGACACGGTTGAAATATCAAAAGCACCAGATGTAACCGGATGTTGGTGATGGGCGACGAACACTGGTGGTTCGACTCGGCGACAGACTGGATATGGAGGTGAACGAGTGGAGATTAGGTAGCTTAAATTTGCTCTGAGTTTGTCACCAGTGGCTTTTGATAAGGCGACTTGAAAAAGCACCTTCAGCAATGTCCGATACGGTGTAAAACTGCTGATACATTCAAAGAGAAACAAAACATAACGCACGTATTTGGTATAATGTTGCGAGTCCTGCAACAAAAATATGTCCGTAAATACTTTATAAATAAACTATTGTTTGCTTTATTTCAGGGGGATCGACAATAAAGTTTGAACGTTACATTATAGGGAACAAGGAATGTTTTAATTAAGTACAAATCCCAGAGACTTCAAAAAGATGAGATTTTAACGTCTTCATTTTGTCGACGAATTACCGTGTTTCACACATTTTCAGAGGGTGGAGTTTATCATTTATAAATAACCAAGTTTGTTTTAGATGACGAGACACTACACCACTGTGCAGAACAAAAACACAAAGCTCCAATTTGTAAATGTGAGTCTGACAGCGTCACTGAAGAGGAGATGTTTGGAGAAAGCACCAGAAGTCTGCGGACTTGTTATAAGGCATTGCATTGTTTCTACACCAACATGATCTGTATTGTAAGTTTGCATATGTGTTGATTTGCTGTCATCTTCCTCTACAAAACTAAGCAGGTAATTATCAGTAAAAAATGAAAGTGAAATAATGCTTGTGGGTTTTGTTCTGCACCACAGACTCAGAGAATGGTCTGGTTAGTACTAGCCTGGTCTTACCATACCATGCTAACTCATTTCATTTCGTACTTGGGTCTGGATTTGCTCAATTGCGTAATGCGCCCGAGTGAGTGACGCATTTAGCATATAGCCTAGCTTTAGCAACCTCATTTGCCACAAACGGAGCCCATAGGAGCAGAGCCACAACATCTTTGCAAGCAATGAATTATGCTTAACATTCCTCTTGCTCCGGCTTCAATTTCTTGATACTTTGAGCCGAACCAGAACGGATTGAAGAGCCTCCTTTACTATAGCATTCGCAGCTATTTCCAATTCAACCGAGGTAACTGCAGCCATTAAGAACAGACCCAGGCGTACATGTAGGGAAATGATAATTGACCTGAGTTTAAGGGTGGATAAGGCCAGGCTAGGTTTGTACTGTACGTTCTACAGTACTGTGACGGATGAGCACCAGTTAAAAGGAACAAGCATATGTGTCTAAAATACACTACTTTTCAACTATTAAAACGATGCTGTAAAACAACGGCGTGTGACGTATGGAAACAGTCAATCATGAAGTAATTACACATCTTCTCTGGACCACACAAACCATTAAGAGCTTATTAAAAGGCTAAATATTAGCGTCCATTTAAAATTTAGGCAAGTGTGGGTCATCTTTATCAGGGGATTCGATGTAATTGGCTGCTTCTTGAAGTTTTAAAAGCATTGCCATCTACAAAAACAAGGACAAAGATTCTCATTAAAAGAACATTCACCAGTGTTTCAAAACAAGGAAAGCTCGGCTGTGTTACCAGTGGGTCAGATTCCATGGAGCTGGGTGGAGTTTCCTTGTGGGGCCTCTCGTCGCAGGCCTGTCCTGGACTGCTGGAGATGATGTTTGGTGGGGGCAAGTGGAAGAGTTTAGCTTGGTCCTGTTGGGCTGAGGGCCAAGGCAGAGTCCCCCTCACCCACTCCACCGGATCCTCCCACACCGCCTTCTGCCCATGGACCTGCAAAAACACAGCACACCAGGGAACTCAAATTCAATTTTGTATCTGGGCGGGTCCCAGCTCATAAGACCTGCTTATAATCTGACTCCTTGGCGGTGGTGTTGTACCAGGAAAGCAAATACAATGAATTCTTATTGCGCCTTTTTTCCTCTCGAGAACGGTTTTACAGCCCGATCCAAAAGTTGGCTCATGGCTCAAAGCTATGTTCCAAGTGCTGTCAATACTGAAGGGAATATTTTGTTTTGGACCAGTCTAACTTAGCTGCTATGGACTTTTGAATGCACTCGTGCCGGCTAACACATGCGCAAATGTTTTTTTTTCACATTTTCCTGCGGGAGGGGACATTCACGGCCGTTTTAAAAAAGACGGCGTGTGGTAAAAGTGATGACAGATAAGTTTCAATGACAGAGATAGGCGTCATTACGTCCGTTAGTATTTATAATGTCCATAAATGTCATTGAATGTGGAGTGTCCTGGATCATCACCACTGTCCTTAGACCTTCCTACATCAGCGAGGAAAAACTCTAAAAACCCAGTGGGAAAAAGTGAGATTTTGAGGGAGGGATCCTCTTCCACAGTCAGATGGGTTACAAATCAAAGGAGTTCATAGATATAACAATAACTGGCAATTTCCAATGATAATCACCTTGAACCCATCTTTGGCTCCTTCCTGCAGGTACGGGATAATAGAATGGTTCCAAAGGTCGATGAACCATGAGCGAAACTCGTCGACAGTGACAGGGCAGGACAGGAAAAAGCAGGGGCCTGAGGAGAACATGGACAACGACCTCAGCCTTTGTGATTTAAATACATGTATTTCGACGTAGGAAGGTGTTCAAACCTATGAGAAAGTCCGATGTGCTGTGCTTTTCCAAGAATGTGTGCAGGTGATACCACAGTTTGGGCAACCAGTCCAGGACCCGCGTCAGGTCCTCGTTGGTCAAATTCTTCTCATCTTCCGACTCCATCATCTTTCTGTGCAGGTAGCGGACCAAGAAGCCGTTGGCAGGCTCTACATTGTTAGAGAAAGTGACCATCCTGAAATATCACAAGTGTCTTGTTAGAGTGACATGGCTTTACAAAGACGCTTCACATTATTAATTATTCATTCAATCCGCACACGGTTGTGACAAACTAATTCAGTAGCCACATCTGCCCTGAGGCACACTGACAGAAGTGAGGCAACCAGTATGTGCCATAGACCCCTCCCCCTCCAACCAACCATTCATACACAGACTAATTCTAATGTGAGTGAAGTGTCTTGCCTAAGGACACAACAGTTTAGCACTATAGAGGTCTCCCATCACAGTACTAGCCAAGCCCTGCCCTGCTTAGATTCAGAGATTTCACTCTGAACTCTTTGATTATAGGACAGTACCTGAAACTAAGATGTAGGCCGTGGTTGGCAGTCATTTTGACTGGCTGATTGCTTGTTCCAATTATGTAGGGACTGTAAAGAATTGGCACAAATGTTAATCATATGTTTTTGAATCACATTTTAAACATTTAGGCTTTAAATACAGACCATTTGTGGTATTTACAAGTAAGAGCACCATTGACAAGTTCACTGAGCGAGGCGGTGTCGTGAATATCATCCAGAATCACCACCAGGGGGATTTCTGACGTCACGGTTTCTCGATCAATCTGGTTTGCAAGGTTTGAAAGATAAAGTTGAAGATCCTATCGAAGAGAGAATGTGTTTGTTAGTTATATTGTAATGGAATGAAATGAACAAACACTGATGTATTTCAATTCAATTCAATTTATTCTTGCATAGCTCTAAATCACAACAATATCACTGCAAAATATGAGAAAATATAAGGTAATAAATGCTTGAATCAAGTGGTTTTAGTCTGAATTTGAGTAAATTTGAGTCTTAAAACAATATTTGCCAATGGGACAAAGCCATTTAGCCTTATTCAAGAACTGTTGCTTTATTTTTCTCATTCCAAGGGAGACATTTCTTGAATAAGATACTTTTGCTTTGTCCCATTGACAAATCTTGTTTTGAAGCAGTCAAAATGTGCTCAATTTAAGATACATTTTGACAAATTTGAGCAACTTTCAACCTATTTTAACACTTTTTGCAGTGTAGATATCTGAGAAGACTTTACAAAACCGTCAAATCAAACAGTTAATACACAAGTAATGCAATGATATAAAAACACAGAGCCATTGGTCCATTAGGGGCAGAGACCCTCATAAATGTAGATAAAGTCCATAAATGTGGTTGAATGTGGAGTGTCCTGGATCATTTACCTTGCACGACTGACGATGCATGTTGAAGTTGATAACGATGCCGTCGGTGACCTCGCGGGCGCTGCGGTCCACCAGGTACTCGGCCAGGCGAGAGGCCAGGTAGGTCTTCCCGGTGCCACTGGGACCGGACAGGATCAGCCGGCGGTGTTTGAGGATCAGACTGATGTAGTGCTGCATCATGGTTTTGGGAATAAGGGTTTCAAAGACCAAGTTGTCCACACATTTCTCTTTCAAGCCTAAAACAAAAAACACAGACTTTCAGCTTAAGGACATGGTAATGCTGTTTGTATTTGTGAATTGTATACTTACTTCTTACTTTTAAAGTTACACATTTTATACTTGTTTCTTTATTATGCAAAAACTAGAGATTTTATACTTGTTTCTTTATCTAAAATTAGAGAATGTATACTTGCTTCTTTATTAGGCTTAAGATTTTACTTTTATTTTATGTTAGTATAGATTTTTTGTTCATTTATCTTGTGCTGTGTGCTCCTCATTCCTACTGTTCTGTCACTAATGATGCAACACTGAAATTTCTCCAATGTGGGACGAATAATGGATCTATTAAACTTAAACTTAGATTTGATTTTGGACAGATCTGTTGGAAGACGCTGGATGGGAAGTATTTCTTTCACCTCGCAAAGCCTCAATAAGCAACATGGTGCTCAAATATGTGGCTCTAAAAATACCTAAGCATCGAGTATAGCGACTTATTGCTCCCCCACCGAGCGAGAGGCGTCTAGTGTTGCTTCTCACCATTTGAGGCCCATGAGTCTGCGAGGAGTCGAGCTGCTGAATCTGGCTCTGGAGAAGATCAGGTTTCTGAGAGCTCTGCCCGGAGAACTGCCCCAGCGCTACCAGCTATTCTAGCACCGTGCACCAGACATTTCAACATGGAGGAGTGAAGTGGGAATGCAGCCTCGGATTTTCTCCAGTGAAGTGTGTTACCAGAACCGATTTGTACCGCTCTATTTGCAATGTTGTTATGATATTAATATTCTCTGCCCAAACTCTTTTATTCAGAAAGTCAAAATGCATGCTCATCAGTGCAATATTGATTTGATTATTGTCAGAATGTGCAAAATAGAAAGTGTATAGACAGACATGTGTTACTGTCACTTTACGGCCACTTTGTCCCAGACACTTACACACAGACACACGTACTCTAACATTTACAGATGTATACATATTGCTGCACTACAGGATTTGATAATTGCTTTTTTATTTGTCTAAAGTCAGCGATTTTATACTTTACTCTTAGTGAGTTACACTGCAAAAATTGACAAAGAATAAGTCAATACTGTCTCAAATTCTGCAAACTGTCTTAATTCTGACAGCCTTAAAACAGAAAAAAATATGAGGGTTAGCACAAGATAAATGAACAATAACTCTAAACATCTCCAACTTTAGCATAATATCAAAGCAAGTATATATTCCAGTGAAATAAATATTAAGTTGTATACATCTGTACATGTTAGCAGCATGAGGGAATGGGACAAAGTGACTCATTAAAGTGACAATGAACACATGTGGCTCTATATTGCACATTCTGACATCAGTTCAAGTTATTGCACAGAGGCACGTGAGGTCAGGTTGGCAGTGTTGGTTAGTCCTCATTGTTCGTTGTACAGGAGCCAGGCTCATGAGTAAATACCTTTCAGGGCCACAGTGATGCTGTTCGGACCGCGGGACATGCAGCGAGATGGTTGAGTCTCTGGATGGTCTCCTCCCAGTAGCCTCTTGATATGACCGATGCTATAACTGTAGATGGAGTCAGTGGACAGGCCCAGACTGGAAGTGGGGTCCACCCTTGTGATGTAAACCTGTGGATTAAGTGTCCTTTAGCTTCTTTACATATCGATTTACCAGAGACTTGAATAAGGTTCAAAGTATGAATGAAATAATACCAAGGAGGTCTTAATTTGAATAACAAGCCATTTAAAACAAGGCATTAGTGTTATTTCAGAACTGTTGAACATTTCTTTTTTCTTTTTAGAACATGATCATTCTTCTTGTCACATTGGCATAACTTGCTTTAAGGCAGTCAGAATGCGATTAATTAAAGCATCTTGCCAAATCTGAGAAATGTTTCATCACTCTTTGCAGTGTATAATCAATCCAATT
The DNA here is from genome assembly GCA_964034765.1 of Knipowitschia caucasica. Lineage (NCBI taxonomy): Eukaryota > Metazoa > Chordata > Actinopteri > Gobiiformes > Gobiidae > Knipowitschia > Knipowitschia caucasica. The sequence goes on along the minus strand of OZ035828.1, from coordinate 31,056,247 downwards.
AAATTTCAGTTCAATTCAATGTATTTTTGTATAGCCGTAGTTATCCCGGAGGACTTTACAAAGCTGTGAAATTTTCCCACACAGATCAGAGAATCAAACACAAGAAACGCAATGATAAAAAACACATAGAGGTATTGGTCCATAAGGGGCAGATGACCAATATCCATGCATGTTAAATAATAGTAAGAGATCACCTTAAAAGCCTGGCTGACAGCAGAATCCAACATGGTCCAGTCCATCCGACCATTTAATCTGACGGTGCCAATGAAGAAGTCCTGCTGCTTCACATCCTGTCCATAACATTTACAATGAGTTCAAAAATCTCACACGTATAAGTTTAGTTTAGTTACATTAACTTTAAAACTTACATCTTTAAAAACATGTAGATTTGCAACAGAAACCACCACTCGAACTCGATGATCATCTCTTTGGGATGATTGGCTAAAAGAGTCTGAAGTGAAGACGTCTGCAATGTTGGACACAATAGAGTTAAATATGTGTTAATACATAATGCACATACACTGCAAAAAGGCATGCTTGAATCGAGAGGTTTTATCCTAGGAAAAGGAAAAATCAGAGGCAGCTTTGACCTTTAAATACAAATCCTTTAATGTACAGGGATGTGCTACAAGTTTCGGCCACGTAGGGCCATCCTCAGGGCATGTGTCAAGACCACAAAGTGCACTTTGTAGTCTTCAACATAAAAGATTTTTCTTAAAATGTCAAGAGTGCCTCGGATCTTTCCTCTTAAGTTTCCAGTGTTTTTGCCACTGCAAATCCTGATGAGCACCCACTGCAGCCCTCATCTTGAACTTTTGGTTTTTATCTTAATTTGAGAAGATTCTGACAATCTTAAAACAAGATGTGCCAATGGGACAAAGCCCTTGGCCACTGTTTTTCTCATTCCAAGGCAGCCATGTGTATTTTTAAAACAAGATAATTGTGCTTGTCTTATTGTCAAATCTTCTTTCAAGGCTGTCAGAATGTGCTCAAGTTATTTTTCATCACTTTTTGCAGTGAGAGTGCCAAATAATCTCAAAAGGAATTAGACCAGAAATGCTTTGTTGCGTTTGTTTGACTTTCTGTATAATACATTGTGGTGACTTTGGATTGTCAATAAAGGCTGCAGAGTTTAATCTTTGCATCAGTTTCCGCTGGTGGTGTACCATGTGATTGTTCTTAATGAAATAGGTTTCATAAAGGTTGGTGAACACTTATTTACTCCTGTGCAGATACCTGAGCTTCCGTCACTCAGCCCCCTGCTGTAGCTCTTGGGCATGGCTACAGACTGGCGTGGTGAGGAGTTTCCCAGTGCAGTCAGACCTGAAGACTGGGACGCAGAGCTGGACGGCCCAGGCGACGGACAGGGAGACAGACCTCCAGTCTTTAATTGGTCATTCTCAGATTTCAACTTCTCCACCGTCCTCTGAGAAACACAAAGCTACATGTTTAATGTCACTTCAACAGCTTTACGAAGGTTCGAGCTGTTTGTCATAACGCCACAGGTCTGGACAGGCTCCTGTGGTATGCACAAGTTTGGTTATCAAATTGCATGATTTTTATTTATAAATCTTTGCTTGTTTGGATGAGTAATTTCAGTTAAATATATCATATACTGAAGGAGACAAACACTATGATATTGGAGAAGTGAAATAAAGTTTGTATCATTTAAACCAAATTAGGAATGTGTGTACATTTAGCAATATTTTTTTTGTCCTTCTTTTGCAGAAAAAGTCTCGAAACAAGTCTGGATTCTGGTGAAAGGTATTTTGGACCATTCTTCTTTGCAGATCATGTCTTGTTGAGTTAGGTTTGATGGGTTTCATGCCAGGACAGTCCGTGTCATTTCTTATCCAAACAACCAGCGATTTATAAAGGAAAAAATATAAATGTATAAGGAAATGTATCAACACAGATCAGAGAATTAGTAGTATTTTATCATACTATAAAATACTTGAGAGTATTGTGTTTAAATCCATATTTCATGTGAACTATCATACAGGTATAGGCCTTGGTTGAGGTTGTATCTTAATCGATAATTTTGCCAAGATGAAGTCTAGGCCTTGTTTAAAGTCGCCGCCTTTTGAGTAATTACAAAAGTAAGTAAATAAGTAATCTTTATTTATAAAGCACCTTTCTCAGACCAGAGTCACAAAGCGCTTTACATTTTGTGTACTATTTACATGTACACAACAGTTCAAACACAAGAAAATGCAATGATAAAAACAGATCGAACCATTAGTCCATAAGGGGCAGATGACTAATGTACATAAATGTCATTGAATGTCGAGTGTCCTGAGTCATCACCACCGTCTTTTGACCCAAGGAAATACCCAGTGGGGAAAAGTGAGAATCCTTGGGGAGGCCTACATTGAGTGAGAGTTCCGCCTTTTCATACCACTGTTTATTTTTCTATGTGATGCCTTCCAAAACGGCCTAAGACCTGCACAAGGCAATTGACATCTGTAAAATGTATTTGCGTGTTCTCCCTTTGTTACTGAGTGTGGATCCAGACCTGCATGTTGGTCATGGCGTCCTGCAGCTGCTCCAGATGATGTGCCGAGCTCAGCGCCTCCAGCCGGATGTCTGTCAGTTTGCGCTCTTTCTCCCACAGCTCTGAGCGTAAATCTGACACCACCTTCTCCTCCCCTCCCTCCCCATCATCACAGAGTCTGAGGATGCACACAACACACACAACATACGACAAGTGTTAATGCGCCAAGGATCATCAGGCTAACAACACCAGATAAAATTAGAAGAGTCTTGTTGTGTAGCGACACACTGCAGAAATGATCAAATATGAAGTAATAAAGGCTTGAATCGAGTTTTATTTTGGGTACATTCTGACAAGATTTGCTAATGGGACAATGCCATTTAGTCTTATTTCAAGAATTGTTGCTTTTTTTTCTCCTTCAAAGGGAGACATTTCATTTTACTTAGTGTCATTTACAAATCTTGTTTTAAGGCAGTCTAAATGGGCTCAATTTAAGCTACATTTTGCCAAATTGTGACTTATTTTCAGTCACTTTTTGCAGTGTAGTTGCGGCCTTTACCCAGAGGACGAGACCGAAGCTGACGACTTCATTGATGGTGCAGAGATTTCAGCGTCAGGACGAACTTTAGGAGAAGGAGGTGCCGAGGATTCTGGAGTGGCAATCTCCTCAATGTCAGCGTACGGGCCGGACTGCTTGGATCCTTTCTTACTGAACGCTTTATTGAAGGAGCTTCGTAACTAGGTGACCATAAAGAGAATAAGGTTAAAAAACGTCCCAGTTAACACAGCGATTGAGAAAAGTCTTAGCCATAATATTTGTAATAATAATAAAAATACTAGATATGATGATTCTACACATGCATCTTGTGGGGTAAGATGTTGATGTTTTATTTACTATAGCAACATCACTCACCTCAAAGACCTAAAATAAAAATCAGGGCAGCGTGAGGGAGAGAGTCATACCAGAGACATTAATAACACAATCAAGTCAAAAGGGGATTCACAGCCACACAAGGAAAAAATATCTATTTCATGCAGTGCAAAAGGTTTTTTTTAGAAATGTGTTCACTACTTTAATCCAGCATAAGATTGTATAGAAATAGATTGAATATCAAAAGAATGGAGCTGTTTCTATATTATTAAATCCTGATTTGGAGTCTATGAGATTAGTGACCCTACCCAGCCTTTCTTCTTCTTCTTCTTGGCCTCCTGCTCTTTGAAACTGCCCATACTGGAATGACTGGTGGTGCTGGTGAGGCTGGAGAGGCTCTCTGAAGAGTTTTGACGCACGATTGGCATTTCTTTAGATATAAAACATAAACAGAGATTAGATCCTTGAATATGAACAGGACTGAGAATAATCCACTTCTACCTTTGGGTGCAACTTCAGGAGGGGTGTTGAGCGCCCCCTGGATGATCTCTTGTGCCTCTGTGTTTTTGGCTTTGAGGATGTCAATGGTGTCCTTCAGCTCGGTGAGTTCATAGTCCTGCAGAAGCAATCGTGAGTAAGCTCTCACAGACCAGTAACTGAACTGCGATTCTACAAGACTGACGATTGTGGAATGTCTATCTCCTTTCACCGGGAATGAGCGGCTGCGATGAGTAACTGATGACAAGATCCACACATACCTGCGACCCACATTCTTCTTACAGTTTGAGGGACCAAGCGTTTAGCATGGCAAGGCGATTAGCATCACACGTCTTATAAACATGCTGCATACGTAAAGAACATGTGGTATAGTGCTCTTTACCGACAGCTGAGGAACATACCTTCTGCTCTGACGACACGGACAAAGTTTGCAGTCGCGCCGTCATCAGCGCCAGACTCTGCTCGAAAGCGGCCACCAGGTTGGCCTGAAAGGAACAATAGGATTAGTGTTCAGCAGAAGTGAAACAGAACAGAAAAGGAAATAAAACTTCTGGAGATGATGTCAGAAATGATTGAGGACATTATACTGTAGTGATATGAACTGAGGAATTTGATTGTTTGAATAAAGAAAAACAAAAGATGTAAAGATAAGCATGATATGAAACAGATGTTTGTCAAATGTGTTTATGTTTGGACTAAATGGTGAGCAGCGAAGGTGAACAGACCTGTCCTATCTGCTCGACCGTCAGCACAGGCAGAGGAAGCAGTCCAAGAGTTAACAAACCAGGAATACAAAGAAGGCGAGCGTTAGGGAGAGAAACTATGAATAATGTGCCGAGAGCAGACACCAGAGGGCGACGCTCAGATTAGATTGTATCATGTTTGTTATATGTAGGGGTTTCATTTGCTTTTTTTTGGCTTTTTTTTTTTTTTTTTTTAGAACATTTACAGTTAGAAATAGGGTCTAGAGTTCAGAGAGTTCAGATACACATTCAATTAATACTGTATTATTCCACTTTATACATAAAAGACGTTTTAAAAATATACATACATTGGCAGAAAGCTGCATAGTGAGGTTTGCGACCTTCTCCTGGGAATTCTCCAGCTCTCTCCTCAACATGCGAATCTGCTGCAGGCAAAAGACACAGGATAATTCAGCAAAAAAGTTAACATTTTTGTCTTGGCACTGATGCAGTTGAATCATAATCCTCATTCAGGCATGCACAACATAAAGAACACTGCAAGTTAAACATTGTGGTTGGTGGTATTTTTCCCATGCAGATAAACTATAGTGAAAAGTGTGAGGCCAGGACACTGATGGTATTAGATGAACTGGCAGTGTTATGTATTTGGACACACTCCACTCACTGATAAGATGAATGAGGCTTTCTACAGGAAATGACAAATGACACTGACAGAACACGGATCTTACCTCCCCCTGGATCCTCTCCTCATTCTACAGCAGCACGGTAAAAATCCACAAGAAACACAGCAGTTCTGAGTAATTTTATTAAAGTAACTATGATGATGTTTGTATGTTTATTTCCTGTAAAATAATATGTATCGGTATATAATGCATCGGTTATATACCGATACATACTATAATGCATCGGTTTTATATAGTGCTTTTTGGACACTCAGATCATTCACTCCATACAATAAACTATTGCACAGCAAACCAGGATAAAATATGAGGTAATAGTGATCATTTTTAAAACACTTGATTTAGTCTTATTTCAACTGTTGCTTTATATTCTCAGTCCAAGGGAGACATTTCTTGTATATTTTAAAAACAGGATAATTTTGCTTTGTCCCATTGGAAAATATTTTTTTAAGGCAGTCCGAACGTCCTCAAATTAAGATACAATTTTGCCAAATTTGAGCAAGTTTTTACTCCTCCTAAATCACATTTTTCAGTGAGTAGCCACAGCTGCCCTGGGACAAACTGACGAGGGAACCAGTATCTGCCATTGGCCCCTCCGACCATAATAAACCATTCACACACACAGACTCATTCTAAGGTGAGTGAAGTGTCTTGCCTAAGGACACAACAACAGTTTGGCACTTCACAGAACTAACTAGGCCCTACCCTGCTTAGCTTCAGGTCTGACGGGATCTGGCTTTCACACTTACTCTATGAGGTAGATGAGTAAGAGCTAACTAAACTTTTTTGTTTCGTATTTATTCTGTATGTAACTCTGACCCTCTGATGGGTTTAAACGCGCAAATTAAATGATCAGTTTATTGCCTTTTTACTTAATTTACTACAAATAGAGTTACATTTGAAGCTGTTAACCTTATAATGTGTTACTAAAACGCAATATTTCAAACAACCAAAAGCCCTCCCTTTGGACAGTTGCTACAGTACATGTGGAACCAGCATCTCATACAGCTCACCTTTATAGATTAGTACAATTCTGTTTGTTTTCTAAAAGGACAATCTGATGTTCGAGCAATGAAAATGTGACCGGATCATAGCAAACTTACAGAGGAATAGTTGGATGAGGCGTTGGAAGCCAAAGACAATACAGAACCATGAACTGTAAAAAGACAAGACTTTTAGGTATATACAAAGATAAAAAGAAAGAGGGTAATCTCACCATCTTCCCCTGCTTCTCGGAAAGACCCTGAACGCATCATACTTTTTGGGCGGTCGGCCAGGGACATGCTGCTGCCCAGGGGGGACGTGCCATACAGATCGCAGGAGTCACTGGGGGGGCCGATACTGTTTGAGCGAGATATCCTGGGGGGGCCACTGGGAGTTGGGGCCACTATAAAAAGAAAAATCAACACATTTTTTGTGTCAGAAAGACTCAAGATGCACATTCAAAACCAGAGTAGGACATTTTTTGTGAGACAGGGTTGGAAAAAAAACAAAAAACTTAACCCAACCCCTTTTTAAACCTGTATTAGTGTAAAGCTATGGAAAATTGTGTTCTGCAGGTGAAATAAATCAAACTAATACGTTAAAATTTCAGCACAGCAGACTAATGACAGTTAAAATGAAATCAGTCATACACAACATTTGTTATAATAATGACAGTTAGTTGTAGGGTGGGGGCAGGGGCCCCAGAGGTTTCCGCTGCGGGAGACTGGTCAGACCAAGGCCACAGGTGAGCGCCTCCCTGTGGCCTTTGTTATAATGTGTGTTCAGGCTGAGACAGAGCAGAAGTCCTGGATCTACAGCCTGTTGGTCAGTGGGAGTGGATCCCTCCCTCAATGTGGGGACTCCCGAGGTTTCTCACTTTTTCCCACTGGGTGCAGTATGAGATTCCAATCCAAAAAGTCAACAAGGTGTAGGACTTATTTTACACCGTGTTGCCATGGCAATGACAAACAGGAAAATAGCTTTTTCCATAATAAAGATCGCCAAGGCATGGGTAAGGTTTGTGTTATATTATTGTCTACAACTAAAATTTCCGCAAAAAGTTAGTCAAAAAGAGTCGCAAATTTGGCAAAATGTATCTTAAGATAAGATAAGATAGATTTAAAGTTGAGCACATTTTGACTGCCTTAAAACAAGATTTGCCAAAGAAACAAGAAATGGCTAAAATAAAGCAACAGCTCTTGAAATAATGAAATGGCTTGTATTCAAATGAAGATCAAAACACTAAATTCAAGCAATCACTAGCTCATTATGTACAGTATCTTCTTTGCAGTGTATCTGTACATAGAATCAATCATCAGATGCTTTCTCCATTGGTCAAAGTCCGAAAGTCAGACTGGACGAGAACTCACCCACGTTGGTGAGCGGAGCCTTGGCTTTGGTTTGGTGCAGGCGAGTGGGAGAGGGCAGCTGAGGCGGACTGCGGCTCTCTGTCATACTCATGATGGTGTGAGAGTGACGTCTGCCTGATTTGCTTCCTTCACTCTCTGACAGACTTGAACTGCAGCGTCTGAAAAGAAGAACCAATGAGAAAGTGAGGCAATGAGAGACAGTAATAAAGTCAAGATTTTATTGACATTAATAACAAAGATCAACATACTCTAGGCCTTTCTTCGGAAACGTATTTCTGTCAGTTTGCAAGCTACAAAGAAAACAGCACATTGAAAAATTTAGCAATCTACAAGGTGATTTGGACAAAAAAGTGATTAAAAATAAGTAAAAAAATTACAAACATTTTGAAAAATGTATCTTAATATTGAGCACATTTTGACTGCATGGATATGCCAATGGGACAATGCAAAATTATCCATCCATTTTTCAATCAATTTCTGGGTCGGGAGGGTGGCAGTCAGAGCTATGGGCTTCAGGCAAAGTGGGGTTGAGAGTCTTGCCCAAGAACACAATGACAGCAGGCATTAATGGTGAAATAGGTCTTATGGTGGGCTTAAACCCACTACCTTCAGGCTCAAAGGCCAATGCTCTACCAACTGAGCCATTGTCGTCCCAATGCAAATGTCTCCTTTGGAATGAGAAAATAAAGCAACAGTTCCTGAAATAACACTTGGCTTTGTCCCATTGGCAAATCTCGTTTGAAGACAGTCAGAATGTATTCAGATTAAGATAAAATCCACTTTTTAAGCAACCTCATATTACATCACTATTTGCTCAGGTTAAAGTTGAATTATAACATCATTGCTTGTCCAGTGTCCAATACCTCTCCTGCAGTGACGCTCTGGTGGCCGACCCCCAGGTGCCACGGTGGTCCTTCTCCTGCATCATGTCCACGGGGCCAAACCTGGAGATGGGTGCGACACTCATCTGCAGTGGCAGGGACTCCAGGCTGCGGTGCATCCCTGACAGTTTGGGGTACAGCAGCGGGGAGCCTGTGCGGGTCTCGTAGCAGCTGGAGGAGTCCAGGTGGAGCACAGGCGCCGGGCTGGGAGCGAGCCGGCCTCCACAGTGAGAGCCCGCCAGGTCCTGGAGTTTGGAGTACGGTGGCACTTTGGAGGGGAGGTCCTGGATGGTCACACATGAATCCAGGCTGTTGGAGTTGACCTTGTCCAGGTGAGCGAGGCTGGGGGGGCGGCCGAGACATTTCATTCTATGGAACAATGGAACGATCATGATCAACGACGTTATATTCAATCTAACACTGTGACAAAATCCACGTCCTCTGCCCTTTATGCTACCATCACTTCATGCTACCGTCACTTTATACTACCGTCACTTTATGCTACCGTCACTTTATGCTACCGTCACTTTACGCTACCGTCACTTTATGATACCGTCACTTATGCTACCGTCACTTTATGATACCGTCACTTTATGCTACCGTCACTTTATGCTACCGTCACTTTATGCTACCGTCACTTTATGCTACCGTCACTTTATGCTACCATCACTTTACGCTACCGTCACTTCATGCTACCGTCACTTCATGCTACCGTCACTTTATGATACCGTCACTTCATGCTACCGTCACTTCATGCTACCGTCACTTTATGATACGCTCGGTACTAGATCATATACGGAATTGGGACGAAACCGGAAGTAACGATCATACTAGTTTTAGACTAATAAGTCCTTAAGTGGTGACTGGTTAAGTTTTAGGCGTCTGATTAAGATGGTTAAATTTAGGGTTAAGGCTGGGTTGGGGTTATTTTATGGGAATGGCTGGTTAAGTTTAGGCACGAATAGGTAGTTTGTTATATTTACTTCCGCTTCCGTCCCGATTCCCTATATGATCTAGTGCTGACCTTTATGATACCGTCACTTATGCTACGTCACTTCATGCTACCGTCACTTCATGCTACCGTCACTTTATGCTACCGTCACTTAATACAAGTCACATTTTGTTACCATTACTTTGTGCTATCGTTACTTTATGCTATTGTCACTTTAGTGCACTGATGATGCCTATTGTGTGTACTTAATGCACTTGTATATAATTTTCATAATTTTAGAAATTATGCAGATTTTTTTTAGTTATTTCTAAGCATACTTTATTCTATTGTTACTTTTCTAACTTGTCCGCACCGAGAGCGAGAGCAATTTTATTTTCATGTTAATAGGTTAACAACCCATTAGTAGGTTGCCTTCATGTTCTAGAAATCTGTTGCAGTTGGACAGCACGTGATTTACGTCAAGTAAATTTGAATAAGATAAAAATAAAGGTTAAAATGTTATTTTGATAGTGATCATATTCATAAACCTTTCTAAAGTCCTTTCTGCTGACCATCTCCACTGTTCGAGTATTGTCTCTACTTTTAGACAGTTATCAGTAATGATTTGATAGAAGATGATGTTGAACTTTGTGACAATTGCTAGTTACCAAAACAGATTTTTCAGCTGCCATCCACCACAAGTTTACTCTATAGATGTGAGATATTGTCTCTTTACCTGCTCTCTTATTAATACAATATTAAATATTCCACTAATCTGATAACTAAAGAATCCACTAGTCACTTTACCTGCTGCTTTTATTACTATTAAGTTGTGCAAAAGATAGGAAATGTGCACAGAAAATTAAAAAGCGAATATACTTTGTTTATTCTGGTCATATTCTCTGCTGTACAATACAAACATTTGTAAGTAGCTCCAGATGCTGTTGACTACAATGTATACATCATAAGTGATTTATCAATGAACAGTATAGCTCCAGATTTATATTTTATCATTATTATTATTATATGACCTATTATCTTAAATAATAGATCATGTATTTTTGATCTCCTTTTCTTTTACGATGACATTAAAATTTCCTTTGAGGGACGAAAGAAGGCTTATCTTTTTACTGCTAATTCAGGAGATGGTCACCACTGAGAGGGCACAGTAAAGAGAGGGTAAATGAGGTGTAAAGACCTTGGTGTTGTGGGTGATGAGAGCTCTGGGTATTTGCTGCTGCTGGTACGCCGGAGGCCGTGCAGTTTCAGAGGAAGCTCCCCTGTGCTTTGTGACAGAACGTCCTCTACTTTGAGAGAACCACAGTCCATGTCAGCCTTGGCTTTGTCTCTCTCCTTCTCCTTCTCCCGGTCGGTTTGGTTCACTGGGCCTGGCATGGTGCGATTACTCATTTTACTGCCGCAGCTGCTTGCTTCTTTGACCCGAGGCCCTGCGCTGCCAATGGAGACCGGTTTGAGACTCAACAGACTGGGGTCCACAATGCCACTTGGGGGGCGAGATGCGGGACGGCCAATGACACTAAGCGTGCTGGACTTGGCCGGACGTGGCAAGCTCCTGTACTGGATACTGTTCCGAGCATTTGGCCCCAGAAAGCCCTGCTCGCTGCTGGCATCAAAGCTGTTTTTCCGACCCGTTGGTGCCCCTATTGGCTTCACTGGGATCCCAGAGGACTTGGGCGGTTTCCCCAGGGTAGAAGACCCAGTGGAGATAGTGGCGCCCCCTGCTGTCATCACAGTGGCAGTGCCCGTGGCTGTGGGTTTCCTGTAACCAAACGAGGCTCCGGCCATGGGTTTAACAAGACCTGAAGGAGGCTTGCGGTATTCTCCGTGGTGATCTTTGCCAGCGTCTGAGCGAGAGCGCTGTAGACCGGCCGTTCTGACAGAAATCCGAGCTTTGTCTTGTGGCTTTTCACTTTTGGGAGCTGCACAGAAACATGAAGCAGTCATAGAATTGTTTATCATTTCTATAACAAGACTTTATTGAGGTTATCTCATGTAACTGCAAATATCAGAGTGCACTGCAAAAAGTTCCAAAAATAAGTCAACACTGGTCACATTTGGCAAAATGTATCTTAATTTGAGTTCATTTTAACTGTCTCAAAACAAGAATTGCCAGTTAAAATGTGCTCAAATTATGATCAAAACCAGACATTTCAAACACGTATTACCATATATTTTGAAGTGAGGCTACTTTCATTGCAGAGACAGATGGGCAATAACAAATGTAAAAGAAAATGTAGTACTTAGTAAAGCAGTAATTTACTGTGTATGGGGAATGGGAAGAAAAACATCTATATTCCGTGCCCCTGACCTGAATCTGAATCATGGGCTGAAGACACTCAATCTTACGCACTTTCCCAATAAAACACATTCCAGTTTTATCAAAGGGGCAGTTTGTGGGATACTGAAGTGCACTGCATAGGAATAAAGACTTCTACAAACAGTACTTTGTTTGAATCAAGCTTGATTAATCGCAACTAATTGATTATTGAAAAAGTCGTTTAGTGATTGATTTATTTGGTTATTGTTAACATGCTAAGGAGAGGTTTTATAACTCAGATGATAAAGCGTTAACAAAGGATTTTTATCATAATAACCCTATGACAAGATATGTCAATTGGACAAAGCCATTTAGACTTATTTCAAGAACTCAAAGATGAATTTGCTCTTTCCCATTGGCAAATCGTGTTTAAAGGTAGTCAGAATGTGCTCAAATGAAGATACATTAAGATACAAATTTGGGCATTTTTTAAACTTTTTTTTTTTGCAGTGTTGAGTTTGTATTGGTCATATGTGTAAAAAAAAATATTGCATATGCACATACTGACTATTATTCCAAGTATGTGTAGATATCTCACCTGCCACTTTGAGCATGCTCTGGGAGGTGTGGGTGATGGGAGACGTGACTCCGACGGGTGGATTCTTTCCCTTTCTGAAGTTGCCAGGTTGTCCTAAACTCTGGGGCTTCTTCATGTCGCTTTTGCCAAAGTCTTCACTTAAACTCGGGGGCTTCTTTCGCCACTTGCTCGGGGCTTCGGACTTGAGGCTTCCTGAGTCAAAGCTGGTTCCAAGTTTAGAGCTGGACTTGTCCTCGCTGTACCATGAAAGCCCACTCTCCACCAGGAAGCGTTTCTCTGCGTCGGTGCGGAGCTGCGAAGAGACAAGGGCGATATTCTTGTAAAAGTTAAATATTGTGAAGAATTCAGACAACCACATGTGTCTTCATCTAATTAGAAAACCTTTTAGATTTTTTTTCAATTCAATTTATTCTTGTATAGCCCTAAATCAAGCTTATCTCGGAGGACAAAACAATAAAATACTGTTATTTTTCTGAATCGTTTTGATGTAATACCGGTAAATAATATATAGCTATAGGAAAAGTCATCATCTATTGTTTATATTTTCTACATATTTATTTATATTTTTGTTATTGTTTTATTTGTTTGTGTCATTGTCTTAATTTAATCTAATTTTGTATTTGTTTTATTTTACTTTTTTTGACACAAGGGGAGCATAGTGGGAACAAAAGGAAAACAAAATAAAATAAAATGTGTCTCGTTATGCTGTTTGTACTATGAGGAGACTAATGAAGATGACACAATAAAGTAATAATGAAAGGTAAATATAAAAACACATTAAGCCATCAGTCCAAAAAGGGCAGACGATAAAACAATAAAAGACAATAAAAGTTGTTGTATGTTGAGTGTCCTAGATCATCACCTCTGTCCTTAGACCTTCCTGCGCCGACAAAGAACAACTCTAAAAACCCAGTGGGAGAAAATTGAGAAAAACTTTGGGAGGTCCACATTCAGGGAGGATTCTACTCCCAGGGACCGATGTAGGAGCACGGACGGACGTGGTAAAAGGGTGGAGGGCGGGACATCGAAATGAAAACAATAACAAGATTTAGGGGCTGTAAAACTAAGTTTGAAATTAGTTAAAGAAGTATTAAAAAATAGCATGGTTTATTAATACCCTTTTGACTTTTATGGACACTTAAGGATGACTCGACATGAACATACTGTATAACATAATTCAACTTTAAGTATAATAATGTTAGGTAAGTTAAGATTTAATACGATTGTTAGCTATTTTTAGAATGATCCATTTATTTGTTTTGTTTATACGGATACAGTAGATGTGTTTCCGCTTCTACGGGACACCTGAATTTCTCCTACGGGAGTCAACAAAGTATCTATCTATCTATAAGTTAGCTAAATGATAATAATGCATCATAAATAACAAAGTAAGGTAAATAACAATAATGCTTAAATTTTTATACAGCATATTTTTGGACACTCAAAAACTCACATGTAAGCAATGTAAAATTCATCAACACCAATTCTGTGTAAATATGTTGTTGTTTTTTATAGCCCGATCTCAAACAGCAAACAAAAATTCCTAAAAAACAATCAACTCTTTTACTACTGTCTTATTAAGGGATTGAACATGATGCAGGACCATCTGTCAAAATGCACAGAGCCAAACATTGTACTCCCTTCTTCATTCCACAGTTTTATCATTTTTCTCTCTGGCCTCTAAGTGGTTTAGCTTCACACGCTTTGTATAAAAGCCTTTAAACACATGTATACATCCACAAGAAGAAGACAGTAATTTGGATCTCCAACACGAACACAGGAGATTACTCTTAATGCTGGCAAACCTGCATTGTGGACATACCTGCGTGAAAGCCAGATCCCGTAAGACCTCTGAAGCTAAGTGCGGCAAGGAGTTGGTTAGTACTGTGATGGGAGACCTCTGCACGGCGGCTGCAGCTGTGAAGTGCCAACCTGTTTGGCCGTGTCCTTAGGCAAGACACTTCACCCACATTAGAATGAGTGTGGTGTATGTGTGTGAATGGTTGGTGGTGGTGGGAGGGGCTGATGGCACATACTGGTTGTCTCGTTTCTGTCAGTGTGCCCCAGGGCAGCTGTGGCTACAGTAGTAGTAGTTTATCACCAGCGCGTTTTGAGTGAAAGTAAAATGACATGTGAAGCGTCTTTGAGTGTCCTATAAAGCACAGTGGGTAATCATTTTTATAGCGCCTTTCACAGACCAGAGTCACAAAGTGCTTTACAATTGTTGCATTATATAAAACAAACGCATTATTATTATTACTATTATTACCATCATCACCATCATCATCATCATCACAGCATGAGGAGTGGCTCACCATGGCAGAGGAGCTCCGTCTGGATGTCAGGGGCGTGCACGGTAACGAGTTGAGGGACGAGCCGACGTTGAATTCTTCTGAACTAATATTCTCCGATCCATCGCCGTCGCCATCGCTGAGGCCACTGCTGATGGAGCTGCTCTCATCCCACCTGAAACCAAACAACAGGGAGAGTTAGCGCTTTAATCAGGGCTGAAAGGGGACCAAAAAAACTGGATGCCATCTGTCTGCAGTCAGTTGCCACATGCTCAAACAGGCAACTCATTTGGAAAAGGGTACCACTGCTGCGACAGTAATAGCAAACAGACATAAGGTGTTTAAGAGCTGGACTGTTAGACACTACACTACACACTGAATCAGAACAGAAAGAATAGACAAATCAATCAAAATCAATCATTGAGCTGAAATTGATAGAGGCCTCTCAGAAATCTTAGTAAGATGTGAAAAGTTACAAAAGTAACTTTCGTAGCAAGTTTGATATCACATAGTAATTTGCAAGCTTATTGGAGCTGGTAGAAATTTTATGATATCGTAAAGCCGATATATGCGCTAGGCAAGGGAAGCTTATTTGTATGGCACAGTTCATACAAAAGGCAATTCAAAGTGTGTAACAGAACAAGATAGAAACAATCAGACAAGGTATTAAAATAAATAAAGGCATAAATAATCATTACATTAAAAAGAGTGAAGATAAAATGCCTCAGTTTTAACCTGGATTTGTCAGAGAAGAAGCCTGTCTCACATTTTCAGGAAGACTGTTCTGGAGTTCAGCTGCATACATTTGAAATGCTGCCTCTCCAAGTTTAGTTCCGACTCCGGGCACCAACAGGAGGCCAGTCCCTGTGCTCCTCCAGAGTCCGAGTTGGTTCAAACAGTCACAGATGTACTTTAGTGCGAGGCCATCGAGACAGACTTGCTTTAAAGTATATTTTCTGAGTCACAGGAAGCCAGCGCAGAGTCCTGAGAGATAACAGTATTTATTGGCTGATATTAATCCCGAATCGCTAAATTTTAACTTTTTCTCAAACAAAGTTAAAGCCATGATTTGAGGATTTTCTCTGATTGAGGATTGAGGATCTTCTCTGGTATCAGTCCATTTACCATAACGGCTCATAGCAGGTATTGAAAGCCACAGTATTGAAATTGAACATAGCAAAATCTGTACCTGTCCATCTCTAATATCATAAGCCTTCTCCGACCCTGAAGATATAACGCACAAATATGTATAAATATCTACAAGAAGTGCACATGTAGATTGCCAAAGATAAAAGTTGCAGACTTCTGAATGTGATAAGTCCCCTTTTGCAGACTTATTTCTAAGCCATAAACACAGTCTATGAAAGGTGCCACTAAATCCACGGTTTTAGTATTTTAACAGCTGTAGCCTGCGAACTATAGTTAGTGGGGGAAATTGATGCTACTCCATATCTACGTTCAGCACTAATGCCTTGTTAAATGTACAAGTTGTGGAGCTACTGAATGCAAGTCCAGCTGAATTTGCAGCATGTTCCCCCATCATTACAACTGGCAACCACAAGGGATAATCAAGCTCAAGCTGGCTCACAAAAAAAAGACGATTGCAGGAGAAGGAACTTTTAAAAGCTGAGTCACTGCGAGATCTTTTCGCTTTCGGCTGCCTTCCTCCGA
This sequence comes from Knipowitschia caucasica, assembly GCA_964034765.1. Classification (NCBI taxonomy): domain Eukaryota; kingdom Metazoa; phylum Chordata; class Actinopteri; order Gobiiformes; family Gobiidae; genus Knipowitschia; species Knipowitschia caucasica. The sequence continues at coordinate 31,039,996 of OZ035828.1, read as the reverse complement.
CCGAGAGAAGCTGCTCTTTGTGGCTCTGCAGTCTGCAATTAGCAAAGGAATGGAACAAGGAAGTGCACAGACAGGGATAAAAATGTCTCATACATGTTTGGGAAAGGTATAATGACATGGTTACGTTTGACCACGGTAGTAAGAGAAAGTCTTGACAGTTTGCACACGTGTTGATGATAAACGCTCAAATCAAGTGGTTTTTATTTTAGTTTGAGTTAATTCTGACTGTCTTAAAACAAGATTTGCCAATGGGACAAAGGCATTTAGTCATTTATTTCTTGTATCTTTTTATAACAAGCTAATATTGCTTGTACCATTTGCAAATTTGGTTGAAAGGCAGTCAGAATGTGCTCAAATGAAGACCCATTTTGCCAAATTGCAATTTTTTTAACTTAGATTTCCTTGCTTTTTGTAGTGTATGTAAGAGCTTTTAACCATCACTGAGCAACATTCATTCAGACCTTATTCTGTGTTGTACCTCTCCGTCTTTGATATCGCCGACCACATTTTTTTGCACACAGCAGCTGCTTCCACACAAAAAACCCCAAAGTTTAAGAAAAAAATTCGTCAAATGTGTTAATTTAAGATACATTCTTTGACTTATTCTTCATCACTCTTTGCAGCGTGGGACGGAAGTATTTATGGGAACCGAGCACAGGAAATCTTTAACACGAGTATGTTGAATTATATGTTTTGAAAAGCCATGTGTCGCATGAACACAGTATTATGCTGTCAACCCCTTATGTGGTTGGAAAGTTTAAACAATACCACCTCTGTCAGCTGCACACGACACAAATAAACCAATCCCTGTGGATTTTGGCTGAAGTTCCTCCAAGTATCTGCATTGAAATGTGCAGCCCAGAAGCAGAGCGGGAGGTGTTGTAGTAAATACTTTAGTCCAAGGTACCAATGAGGCTTTGTGTCTTTATTGGCTCATCTCCAACACATCTCAGTTGATCTGGTGCTTATCATTCTATTCTACACTGCAAAAAGGGATGAAAATTAAGTTAAAAATGGCTCAAATTTGGAAACATGTGTCTTAAATTGAGCCCATTCTGACTGCTATAAAACAAGGTTTGCCAATGGGACGAACACAATTACCTTCTTTTTCTTAAATACAAGGGATGTTTTTCGTAGGATGACAAAATAGACAGTTCTTGAAATAAGACTAAGTAGCTTTGTCCCATTGGCAAATCTTGTTTTAAGATAGTCAAAATGTGCTCAGATTAAGATAAAAAAAAAAAAAAACACTTGATATACCTAATTTTTTTTATCATTTTTTGCAGTGCAATATTGCTTAATTTAAATGTTACCTAATCTTTTGCACACAACTCAACTAAAGACCTTGTCGTCTTGGTGAGAACATGATGAAGAGGAGGATAAAAGCAAACACTGCAAGCCAAGATTTCTTTTCAATATAAAACATTTCATCAACTAGACAAAAAAGATAGTCTCTTCAATAATTGTTCTTAATGTATTTATGCCTCAAGTTTTCCTGCAGAATCTATCATCGCATTTATACATTTAGACAGACTCCACAAAGAGCTCTTAAGATATTTCTGAACTGCATAGATGTATCTCTCTGACTTGGAATATTTACTTTACTTATGCAATAAAGGGGTACGCCGTATTTTTTTTTATCATAAATGCGGGATTTGAGTGTTTTTTAAGCTAACTTTTGTACATTCTGAGTGTCTTAAAACGAGATTTGCCAAAGAGACAAGAAAATGTAACTTATTTCAATAACTTGCTTTATTTTCTCTCTCATTCTAAGGAAGATATTTCTTGTAAGATCATATTGCCTGTCTCATTGGCAAATCTTGTTTGAAGACAGTGAAATTGTGCTCAAATTAAGATACAGTTTGCCAAATTTTGACTTATTTTTCATCACATGTTGTAGTCTAGCAAATGTATGTATTGCTCTGAGCTCAAATAAACTCTCTGAAAAAACTGAAATGAGAAGTAAGATGTGAAGATAAGAGCATCAGAAAGCCTGTGTGCCCGATATTACCTCGGTTTGAAAAGTCCCCTCTTAGATCCATCTGCAAACTGCGAGGGAGACACCTTTCCCGGCAAAAATCGCCCGTTCATTGGTCCTGGTTTTCAAGGTGAGCGGTTTATCAGGTGTTACATCCGCTGGCATTGCAGTCCGTGCGGTGAGAGAAGAAAAAAGACCCTTCCTCAGCCTCGCAGCAGAACGCTCTGACGCTTCAAAGGAAACAGTGACTGACTCTCTCTCCACAGCGAGCGAGCGAGGACTGTGGCCAGAGAGGAAGCTGGAGCACAGTGGGAGACTACACTGGGTTTTTACTGCTCTATTTGCAGAACTATCATTTCATCAGACTAATAATGAGTGTATATGTTTAAGAGACACAAGCCATATTTGCCACTTTCATTATGCTACAGCTAAAGATTTTATACTTGCTTCTTTATATCTTAATCTTAATACATACTTACAAACCTGGTCATTTATAAACGTTTTTGTCAATACATTTCTTGTGTTTTAACTGTTCTCTGATCTGTGTTGGCGAATCAACGATTTTGTAAAGTCCTTCGAGATAACTAATGCTGTAATTTAGGGCTAAACAAAAAAAAGTATTGACTTGAAACAATGCCACATTAACCTTTTATATAAATATTTAAGCGCCAGGCTGTCTGGTTGTTTTTAGAATAAAAATGTGAATGGTTTTGCTCGTCCTCCCAAACAGACCAAAAATGAGTTTTGAAGTAAAATAACTAAACCCATATCGCGGATTAACACAACGTAAACTGAAAATCCATACCTTTAGGTGCTTGCTGTGAAAACCTCACTCTTGACTCATGTCTAGAAAGAAAAGTTCAACCACAAATCCTTAAAAGCTGAGGACCTCCAGTGAGCTTGGGGTGCTTTGGAAAAGCCTGCTCTCTCTCTCATTAGAAGTGGAACAGCCTCTGGAATGACTTCACAAAATTTCTCTCCACACTCAGGGCTATACACTGCAAAAAGTGATGAAAAATAAGATAAAAATTGCAGCAACAAAAAAAACAACATTTTTAGCATATTTTGACTGCCTTAAAATAAGATTGGGACAAAGCAAAATATTGTTTTAAAACAATACAAGAAATCACAGCAAAAAGTGATATAATATGTGGTAATAATTGTTTAAATTGAGTGTTTTTTTACTCATCTTAATTTGAGTGCAGTCTTAAAACAATATTTACAAATCGGACATTTGTCCCATTTAGTGTTTTTTCTAGAACTGTTGCTTTATTTATTTTCTTATTCCAAATTAGACATTTCTTGTAACTTTTTAAAACAATGGCAAACATTGTTTTAAGGCAATCAGCATGTACTCAAATTAAGATAAAAACCACTCGATTCCAGCATTTATTACCTAATTTTCTATCATTTTTGACAGTGTGGGTTCTTTGGTCCACCCACCGCTCATTGTAACGAAAGCAAAGACTATATAAACTACCTTCCATTTGATTTCTATTATCCCACGACAAAGATCCAGAAAGAATCCTCTGCTTTAGGCATATAGAATTGTCAAATGTGATCAAGAGATGCAGACAGACTTCCAAACGTTACCCAGGGAACTGCCAGGAAAGAGTCTCATGCAAGTAGGATTTGTAGACCACAATATTCCTGTAGATGTGATTATTTTAAGTCTTCTTTTCCGCAGAAGACCTCAGCCCTTAATAGACAAAACAGGACACTAAAAAATAGAACGTGAAGTATTTTACAGTGAGATTTTAACTGGATATTGCCTTGTTATGGCTATACCCCCTTAATCTTATACCTGTCTTGGCAAGATGAATGTCGGCCCAAGGCACGCAATTTAAACCTCAAAACATGCCAAACTGCACTACAAAAAGTGATGAAAAACAAGCCAAAAATTCAAATCAAATCAAATTTGGCAAAATGTATCATAATTTGAGCAAATGTTGAATGCCTTAAAACAAGATTTGCCAATGGGACAAGAAAAATTCCTTATTCGTCCCACAGTGGGGATATTTCAATGTTGCAGCGCACATACAGGACAGTAGTAAGGGCACAAAAATATATAAAGTAAGTAGCTGTTATGTTTTCATGTTTACTATCTAGTTGAAATTACGTTGAAAAACGTTTATCTTGGTAAGAGAGAAAAAATCAATAGTTAACACGGAATGTACTCAAAATAAGACAAAATCCACTCAATTCAGGCAATTATTACGTCATATTTGATATTTTTTTGGAGTGAGTATTTTATCCGCATTTCAGAATCATTTTTAAATTTTATTTGTATTGCCATGTACAGTAAGTAAGAGGAAGTGAGACTAGGAAATTAGCTCTCAAGTCAAAAGTAGAGAAGAGAATAATTAGACATAATAAAAAAACTACATACATTTCTAAAATAAAAATAGAATAAAAATCTGCTTTCTCTAAGGCACCGCATCAAAGACTATTTATAGTAATGCAGAAATGGTGTTGGTCGTGTTGCCCTGTTTATCTCGGGGGAGGCTAAACAAGTCGTCCACTTAAAAGCCTTGGAGTCGTGTTTGTACTGAACAGCTGCCTCACACAGATAACCAAACATCCTCTGTGTGTTCGCCGATACCAAAGGTGATTCATTCATCATTTGTGCATAGTTTGATAAATATTTAAGGTTCATTTCAATCACAGGGCAACACAAAGTCTTTAACCAAACAAGATAGAAACAATAATAAATAATCACAGAACATTAAAAAGAGTGAAGATAAAACCCATCAGTTGTGTGCACGGCTAAACACAACTTTTTTTTAAACCTGGATTTGAACAGTGTCAGAGAAGAAGCCTGTCTCACATTTTCAGATAGACTGCTCCCAATTATAGCTGACTAAATTTGCAGTGGCCTCCCCATGATTAGTTCTGACTCTGGGCACCAGCAGAAGGCCAGTCCCTGTGCTCCTCAGAGTCTGAGTTGGTTCATCTTCAACAAATACAGAAATCTATACTTTTACAAAAAAATATTTCTATCTGCTTGAAATGAAATCCATGTCAAAGGTATCGGTATTATTGTATTATATTAAGTTATTGTAAGTCTGAAGAGATGTCGTAGCAATTTATGACCACCAGGGGGCAGGGTAAGCACAGAATATAAATAGCACAGTCCTAACTATATGGTGTCTAAAACTTAAACGAATAATAATATTAAAAAATAAATAAATAAACAGTTAACTTAAAAAAAAAAAGAGATTTTGAGTGACTATAATGAGGGGATTGACACTGCATTCACCCCAACTCCACACACTGCAAAAAATGTTGAAAAATATGTTTAAAAAAATGGTAAAATGTATGTAAATTTTAGCACATTCCCTCTGACTTAAAACAAGATTTGCCAAAGGGACAAACAACAAGAAATGTCTCCCTTTGAAAGAGAAAAAATAAGCAACAGTTCGTAAAATAAGTCTAAATGGCTTTTTTCCATTGGCAAAGTCAGAATGTTCTCAATTTAAGATAAAATACTCAATTCAAGCAATTACAATCTCATTTTCAAACAGGACTTCCCTATAAATAACAAACTTAGTGTCCTAAATGCATCACCAGCTGAACCAGACAACATTCTAGCACATCACTGGTGAACATAAACAATGCTTCACAAATTTGCAGACGAGGAGTTCCCACGATCTGCATGACACAGACTTGTTCAAATATTATGAAAAATGAATCACTGTCTTCTGCCTGGGGTCTGCATTTCACCTCAGAGCACAACTGCACACCCAGACCACCACATGCATCCATGATACGCTGGTGATTCATGCCCCCCTTGGTAATAATGGCTGGTGACTTACACACACACACACTGCAAAAAAAGTAAAAGTAGTAAAGCATTTGAGCACATTTTGACTGCCTTAAAACCAGATATGCAATTGGGACTAAGCTGAATGATCTTGTTTTAAAAAGATACAAGAAAAGTCTCCCTTGGAATGAGAAAATAAACGGGATTGAGGTAATAATGCTTAAATCAGTCCTTGGGCAAGACACTTAACCCCACTTTGCCCAAAGCCCCCACTGAAAGATCAAGGCTATGCTCACACTCAAAGAGCAGCCGTCCTCCTGTGGACTCACCACCTGCAGAGGGTCAGTGAGGGGCTGGTGCTATGAGACTTGGGTGGCATCTCTGACTGCCACCCCCCTGACCCAGAAATGGATTAAAGGGTAGAAAATGGATGGATGGATGGATGCTTAAATCAAGTTTTTTTTTTTATTTGAGTACATTCTGACTTTAGTTATATTTCAAGAACTGTTGCTTTATTTTATTTTTTTATGTGGCTGCAGAACTAAAAAAGGTCTTGTTATGATTCTCAAATCATTAAAGAAAAAGCAAGGAATAAAATGAGGGTTTCTATTGAATCCTTTGAGAAAAAGGTGTTGGTTATAGATTTGCTGTTGAGTGGGAGAGGTTGCAGTACTACTGTTGTTTACATACTGCTCCTTTAAGGTAAAAAAAAAAATAACAATGAAAATGTTGCCGCATCCAACAAGTCCAAGCAAACGGCAGCGAGCGCGCGGAGGAGACTGTGGTTTAAAAACATGTGTGCATACGTACGTGTGAATGCGCTTGTAGGTCGTATGTTCACACATGCACGCTGTGTGTTCGCGCATGCATTTGTGAGTAAATTTGCAAGGTTATTTGTTTCTAGAGGGTACATTTGTTTGTGAGGAAAGTCATAGAAGGCCAATAAAAGTATTCTAAGTATTTGGAATTCAGGTACTATTTTTCCAAAGGAGTAAAGGCTAAGAGTATAATGTAACGAGGAGTATTCTACCCAACACTGTTCATATTGACCCCATATGTGTTGGAGCTGTAGTGGTCTGTGCTTTTCTAAGGCTAAAGTAACATATTACAGGCGCCAGGTTAAAGGGACATGGGGCCTTTTCTTTTATTGCCGTTTCTTTCTCAAACGCAAACAAACCACTTCCTTTTTTAAATGAACCATATCACCTAAAGCAGTGACCCCGTGTGGTGGGGGGTTGTTGTTGTACTCAAGTAACTCCAGGGTCACCACTAAAGACCAGTGCTTTGAAGAAAGTGGGTCAGAAAAGTGCCGAGCTCAAAAAGTCAGGAAAGTATTTGGTGTCGACAGAGAGAGGTCCAACTCATGCAGGAAAGGGAAATGAAAGGCAGACAGAATAAAGCACAGATCAAACAGCTGTAGAAAATCCTGTACAGTCTCTAAAATAAGGAACCGTTTCCATTAGTAAAGAGTTATACGTGCTGACGCTTCAAAAAGCTGACTTTGATCTACCAGGGAAAGCCTTATACACTGCAAAAAGTGATACAAGAAAAATAAGTCAGAAATTGCTAAAAAATGGCAAAATGGATCTTTATTTGAGCACATTTTATCTGCCTTAAAACATGATTTTCTAATGGGAAAAAGAAAAATTATCTTGTTTTAAAAAGATCCAAGAAATGTCTCCCTTCACTGCAAAAAAATGATAAAATATGAGATAATAATTGCATACATCAAGACAGTAACAACAACAAACCAGTAACGGCTTTAAATGGGGAATATGGACTTGAAGGCATAATGCTTCAGTATTAGATAATCATAGATCCATTCTTATTTTTACTGGTATTTGTTCCTGGATATAGAGCAACTCCACCACCCCTCGCATTTCTGTCTTTCCTTTATAAGTTTGTATTGAGGAGTCTTCAAATGAAGAATCCAGATGAGTCTCAGTGATTCTGAGAATAAGTAAATTACCTTCTTTTAGAATCTTTGAAATATCAAATTGAGAATTACTTCTCAGACTACAAACGAGATCAAGAGATCGTCTATTCGTCCCACAGGGGGAAATGTCAGTGTTGCATCACCAGTTACAGAACAGTAGGAAGGAGGAGCACACAGCACAAGATAAATGACCAATAACTCTATACTGAAATAAAATATAATCTCTGACTTTAGCATAATAAAGAACAAGTTTATATACGGTATATTGTGTTTAATAGACAAATTACTACTTTGCAAGGGATATAGGAGGATTTTCCCAAATTTTAGGAAAGAACAGTCTTCTCCACTTTAAAAAAAAAAAAAACAAAAAAACAAAAACTCTTCTGTCTTTTTTGATGAGTACGAATCAACAGAAGGATTGACAATTGGTAGGACCAATAGTATAGATTATCCAACCAGAAATTGAAAATCCTCCTATATAACTTAAAATATAAATCCAAACTAATTCAAGCTATTTTTGACTTATACCATTTGAGATTTATTTGCAGAGAAATAGATTTTAGTTCATGTTACGACCGAGCTCTGCTAGGGTAAGGGAGGTAACAAAAAAAATATGAAAAAATGGAAAAGCAAGTATCCAATAACAGGAATGTAAATTATAAGTTGATATAAATCAAAAGGACACAATACAGGACATAAGGGGGTAACTCAACATTACCAAACAAAACCTATACACTTAAAACACAGAAACTAAACACTAATCTTACTGCTGTCTCAGCAAATGCAAAGTGTCACAAAAACCAAAACCCAAAGTGACAACTAAAAAGAGACAAACCAATTAAAAGCTATACGGACTGTCTTGTTAGTCATTGCCACCCCTTGTGACAATGACAGACATTTATTAAGGGCAATACGGCAGACCAGCCACAGACAGGCTGCAGCCCCAAACAGGTGTGGAGTGTGGCCTTAAGTGGAGAGTGACTCCAGGTGGGAAGCTGGATTGGTCAGGTGCACCGCTGCTCCTCCAATCAGCGCCTGAGTCAAGGACTTCTGGGAGGTGGGAGGGCCAGTGGTTCTCCAATCACAGGCTAGGGATCTCAAAACAGGAGGGGTTGCCGCACACACACACACAAAACACACCAAATTCAAGCAGGGAGCAATATCCAGGCCCAGGGCTGTAACAGTCCAGGATAAACTTTTACAAAACAAATATTTTTCAGGTTTTGTAGCCATTTCGTTTCACAGTCAAATTCATTCATTCATTCATCTTCAACCCCTCAGTCCATTTCTGGGTTGGGGGAGTGGCAATCAGAGCCACCGCCACCCAATTCTTAGAGCACAGAGAGCCATTTTGATTTGTAAAATGACTAATAATTTAAATATGAAAGCAATGAAGCTAAACTGTGTGTACACATTCAATGCTACAGTAGTTTACCCTAAGGATGAAATATCTTGTATATAGCAACAATAGCAACAATAGCAAATCCATCTGCAGCCGACACAGCTCTTGCCAGTGACACCAATTACAAAACAATCCAATTCAGTGTTTGCATGCATCCCCACACCAGCCAGGCACCAGCAGGCTCTCACTGTGGATGCACACGCCCCCCTCTACTCCTCTTACCCCCTCCTCCCGCTCCTATCACACTGACACACAGAGCTCCCATCACTGGGTCAGTACAGGATGGTTGCCATGGCAGCACATCCCGAGCTGCCGCATGAAGCAAGGTGTGATGCTGAAGCAGCCTCTCTGCTCTGCTGCCTGTATCTGCTGCTGTAGACACCAGCACCAGTCACACACAATGTCACCGGTAACTGTGGCTGCTTTGGCACTAGTGCAAGTAAAGATATGATGATGATAATAATAATATTGCAAGTATTAATGCAAGTGTAAAAGATGCAAAGATGTGTTGTAGTGAAGACGCAGGAGGGTCAAAAATCAAAACAACTGTTGTGATTTAGGGCTATACGAGAAAAAATTAAATGCATTGAATTGATTGATGTATTAATTCCATAGAAAATGCTACTGCAGTGCTGTGGTGTGGTTGGTAGTTATGTCTGAGAAAGAAGGCCTTTCAGTGTGGAGTCTGCTTGTCATATCTACAAGAACTACCGTCTGCACTGTAAATTGCCTTGTGACACACTGTTTACATTCAAGCAGCAGATATTGCAGTAATCTGGCGTCTCTGAAGGATCTCAGGACCCAGACACGCTGCAGAGCTGCACTCATGGAGGAGAACTTTGCACAAAAAAGCTGCTAGCTTAAAGTCGTTAGCATCAAAGCCTCATGCATTTTTTGCTGTCACAGGGCAGAACCTCAGATTTACAAAACTCATGCGGCTGAATTATAGTGAACGTGCGTCCTTCAGCGCATGTCTACGCGTTGACTGAGGGACTGCACAGGGGCTGGTCTCCCTCTGGAACTCTGAGGACTGGCCTGCAGGGACTGGCCTGCTGGTGTCCAGAATCAGAACTAGACAAACTAACATCTATGCTGGACCATGACTGTCACCCCCTGCAGGACACTCTGTCTGCTCTGGAGAGCAGCTTCAGTGACAGACTTATTCATCCTCAATGTGTGAAGGAGAGGTTCCGCGGGTCTTTCCTTCCTGCTGCTGTCAGACTGTACTACAAACAATGAGAAATAATGCCAACACTGCCAACTGCATCTCACGTGTCATGCGTTGGTGAAATATCCTTAACTAATATCAAAATGTTCAATAACCACATGTCACGGTCACTTTACTGAGTCCCTGTGTCCCAGAGCCTCAATCTGCTAATGTACAGATGTAAACATACTGCTGCTAATGGACAGATGTAAACATACTGCTGCTAATGTACAGATGTAAACATTCTGCTGCTAATGTACAGATGTAAACATTCTGCTGCTAATGTACAGATGTAAACATACTGCTGCTAATGTACAGATGTAAACATACTGCTGCAAATGTTCAGATGCATTAACTACACATTGCTTGCACTAGAATACACAGTACTTATTTTACCAAATGTAATACATTACACTTTCACACTTCTTTTATTAATATAATTTTCAAGATAGATATTTTATACTTGTTTTTGATAATAGAGCTAGACATTTTTAATTTATTTTAATTAGTATAGCTGTTGTTCACTTATCTTGTGCTGTGTGCTCCTCTTTCCTACTGTTCGATAACTTGTGATGCAACACTGAGATTTCCCCACTGTGGGACGAATAAAGGATCTCTTATCTCTTAATATTAATCTCTTAACTAAACATGGGGAGGCAGAATTTCAGAAGTGGATAATTTCACTGAGTTGCTTTCAGTTGTTTGCACCGATTTTGATAGTTTAGTGATTACAGGTGATTTTAATATTCATGTGGATAATGGCAATGACAAAAATGCAAAAGAGCTGAGTTCTGTACTTGAAACATTTGGTCTCACTCAGCACGTGAGTGGCCCCACCCACAGCAAAGGGCACACTCTAGACCTGCTGGTTACAAAGGGGGTTAATATTTTAAATGTAAATGTGGTTGACGTGGCTCTGTCAGATCACTTCTGTGTATTTTTTGACATGTGTTTTGATAGCAAACAACCATATATATCTGAATCTGCAATTGTCAGACACAGACACATAAATGAAAACACAACCGAACTATTCATGGGAATGATAAACTTTGAGAACACATTGTGTTCTACTGTTGACGAATTGTTTAACTCTGTCACCGCCAATGTTATAAATGTTCTGGACATCATCGCTCCTGTGAAGGTTAAAATGATTACAAATAAGCCAAAGGCCCCCTGGACTAAAATGGACTCAGTCATGGTACAGAAGAGAGAGTGCCGTAGGGCCGAGCGGAAGTGGCGAAAATCCAATCTCCAGGTTGATCATGATATCTTCAAAAATGAGTTGTGCAAGTTTAACAGGGTGCTACGTAGAACAAGAGAAATTTATTTTTCTAAAACCATTGATGGCTGCAATAATAATCTACGACTTATGTTTTCAACAGTTAACGGATTAACAAACCCCCCTGTTCAGCTGCCATTCGAATTTGCTTCAGAATCTAAATGTAATGAGTTTGCACAATTTTTCAATGACAAGGTTCAGAGCATCAAAAACGCCATCACCTCCAAGGCAGAAATAACATTACAACAGCCGGTGAGGCTGTTTGAGCTATCGCACTTTGCACCAACAGATAATGAAACTGTCCAAGATGTTGTCTCTAGCCTTAGTTCCTCCACATGTAGCCTGGATGTACTACCCACTAAATTTTTTAAGTCTGTTTTGAGCAGTCTTTTACCTTTGCTCACACAAATAGTGAACATGTCTTTCTCATCTGGAACATTTCCAATGGCCCTGAAAACGGCAGTCATCAGACCCCTCCTAAAAAAGAGGAGTCTAGATGCCACAGTTCTTAAGAATTATCGCCCCATTTCAAATCTGCCGTTTATGGGAAAAATTCTGGAAAAAGTTGCTTACCAACAACTTACAGAATTCTTAGTAACTAATAGTTCGTTTGATGCGCTCCAGTCCGGCTTTAGAGCCAATCACAGCACTGAGACTGCACTAGTGAAGGTTACAAATGACATCCGACTTAACACCGACACAGGAAAAGTCACAGTTTTAGTAATGTTGGATCTGAGTGCTGCGTTCGACACAGTCGACCACGAGATCCTCCTGCAGAGACTAGAGCACTGGGTGGGTGTCACTGGGACTGCCCTAAGTTGGTTTAGGTCTTACCTAGAAGACAGGAAATACTTGGTTCAGATAGGAAACTGTGTCCAGATCATATGGCTCTGACCTGCGGAGTGCCACAGGGATCAATTCTGGGGCCTCTTCTGTTCAATATTTACATGCTGCCGTTAGGTCAGTTAATACGCTCCAACAATGTATCCTACCACAATTACGCTGATGACACTCAAATTTATGTCTCACTTACTGCAGGAGAACATGGACCAGTGGAATCACTCCTTCACTGTACTCAACAGATTAGTGATTGGATGCAAAATAACTTCCTTCAGCTAAACGCAGACAAAACAGAATTGATTGTCTTTGGTCCTCAGAAACAAAGAGAGAGCGTTATTCGTCACCTCCAGTCTCTCTCCCTGGAACCTGTAGGCAAGGTCAGAAACCTAGGAGTTATAATGGACTCAGACTTAAATTTTAACAGTCATATCAAATCATTAACATCAGCAGCATTTATATCTGAAAAACATTGCCAAAATTAGAAACATAGTGTCTAAATCAGATCTGGAGATTCTCATCCATGCATTTGTCTCCAGTAGGTTAGACTACTGCAATGGCCTGCTCACAGGTCTCTCCAAACAGGCTGTAAAACAACTGCAGTATGTCCAAAATGCTGCAGCTCGAGTCCTGACCAGGACCAGGAAATATGACCACATTAGTCCAGTTCTCAGGTCTCTGCACTGGCTTCCTGTGGCTCAGAGAATAGACTTCAAAGCAGCACTGCTTGTGTACAAGTCTCTCCATGGCCTCGCACCAGGGTACTTAAGCGACTTGTTAGTCCCATATGAACCGACCCGGACTCTGAGGAGCACAGGAGGTAGCCTCTTACTGGTTCCAAGAGTCAGAACTAAACATGGGGAGGCAGCGTTTGAGATTTATGGAGCTAAAATCTGGAACAATCTTCCTGAAGATGTGAGGCTAGCATCTACTCTGGCAATTTTTAAATCGGGGCTAAAAACTGTTCTTTTTAGCTGTGCATACGGCTGAAGGATTCTATTGATACATACTCTTTTTTTTTTAATGCATTGTGGTTATTTATTATTTTAATCCCGTGTGTGCTTTTAATATATATTTTTTTTTTTTCCATTATTTGTGATTTTATTCTGTTTTTAATGTATTTATTGATGTCTCTGATTTGTGTGATACTATGTGGGTTGTGAGGCGCTTTGAGTGGCCTTGTGTTGGAAAGGCGCCATACAAATAAAGTTGATTGATTGATTGAAGTGTGGAACTGTCTTCCTGAAAATGTGAGGCAAGCTTTTCCTCTGACAATGCTCAAATCCAGATTAAAACAGGTCTGTTTATGTATGCATACAGCTGAGGGATCGTATATTTACTCTTCTAACCGCACTGGGTTTATTTATGATTTGAATGCCTTGTGTATGAACTGTGTTATACAAATAAACTCGCCTTGACAAATCCAGACCCTTAGTTTAAGCATAGGTGATGATGAACACTTGGCCTGGAATAACAACTACATTATTGATGAGTCCGTATGAAGCAGTGATTACCATCAGACGAGACTCAGATGTTGCCAAATGTTGTCTGTATGAGTAAAATCAATATCCATTAGACAGTCAGCAATGTGAGGCTGCACATCATACGATATACATGATCGAATAAACACAGTGTGTAGCGTGTTACAACCCATATAAATGTAACAATACACAAGCAGCAAGTACAAGCATTCATATAATACATTATACATTTATGATTTGTAAAAAATTGTGGCTCAATGTAGACCGATAAAGAGGGGGTGAAACAGAGCACAATTACACCTCTCTTCACAGCCGATTTGAGTGGAGTTACCATGGATACGCACAGAGAGGCTGATCTATTTTTGAGTGCTGGAAGCTACTGGTCCTCATTGAGTGAAGCATAGAAAGTATGACAAGAATGTACAGTATAAATGCAAATGAACCAGGTAATAAATCTAGACTGAAAGCTTAGTTTGGAGAGCGGATTAGCTATTAGCTCATCAACAGCATTCCATGGTCACTTGACTAACTTAGACTTTGTCCCATACTCTCATGCTGCTAACATGTACAGATGTATACAATATATTTCTTACACTACAATATGTTTTATACATGCCATCTAAGATTGTGTGAAGTGTGTCAGTTATTTTTTTTGCATCTGAAGCTATATTTTTGTTTTAACCTTTTCAATGTGGGACGTACTTTGAGGAAATTATTATTAATGGATTTGGATTGCATTTTTTACTTGTCTTTCGATTTCAATTCTTGCTTGTATTCAACCAAAGCTGCACTAAAGTTAAAGAAGGCTAAGTATTATGGACAGATGAATGAATTATGATGATTTATTAAGAGCATGCCATCGTAGCACTCATTAAGTTGCTCATTCTTGGTGATTTACATTCATTTTGGGGGCCACACTTTGCTCAGGTCTGTTTTATTAGTTTGTTTTTAAAAGAGGCTTGCACTACATACTGCAGATACAACACTTAATACGACACAATTAACAAAACACTGGAAAGACCATGCAAAGCTTTATACAATTGATTCACCTTCTATACAAGTCTAGCTCTGCCTCCTGTTGTTTCATTCAACAATTAAATAAGCACCATTTGCTTTAGCTAAACACACAAAGGTACGCATCAGTTCTTGTGCTTTGCAATCTGAAGTTTCAGCTTTTCTACCAGAAATAGAAGGTCCAATTTACTTAAACTCTGTAATCAGTACACTACACACATATGTGCAATGTTAGTCTCATTACCCTTATTCCTGGGCACTTCACGGAAAATGACCCACTAATTTTCTCTTCCTTCAAATTCCTGGCAGAGAAAGTCCCTCATTTTGCCTCCTTAAAGTCTCAGTAAAAACATGACCTTTTCAGTTAATGCTCTCGAGGAAGAGCTTAAGTCCCAGTGCATGTGCAATCGTGATAACTCGACTAGAGCTCTGTCCTGGATTCCTTCACTTCCTCTGGACTTGTATGTGGGAGACGGAATTGCATCAAGACACACAAAGGACAAGAGAGAGGACGCCATCGGTTAATGAGACAAGAGCATTGCTTTCTTGTGCTGTGTCTCTCACCTTTTTGAGCCAAGGCACACCTTTTTAATTAAAAAAAATCTCATGGCAAACCACCAGCTAAAACTCTGCAGCCTTTAATAAGAAAAGCAATTCTCATCAAAGTGTATAATATAGAAAATCAAACCAGCACAAAACATTCTCACAGTATTTTCTTTTCACATTATTTGGACCAATTAGATAATATTGGATCATTTCCAAAAGGCACACCAAGCCAAGTGTCAAGTCAAGACACACAAACATGAACACACTAGTTGAAAAACATTGTTCTAGATGCAATCAAATCCTCCAGATTCACACACAGACCCTTGAATGATTGTTAGACGTGCGGAATGCAGAGGAAATGTATTTTGCAGGTATGCATGTGAGCACCACAGCATGTTTATACAACTCAAAAATTGCTCCAAAGTTTCACATAGATCCTTAAAACATGTCTCAGAAGTCACATGGTGTCTGCATTTACACAAGCTTTGAACTATGTCAAAGGCACGTCTGCTGACACTTAGTCCACTTGGTTGTTGTGGTTTCTGTATGAGTTCCCCACTGCTGCTGGTGTGCAACGCCTGTTTGGTTAAGGATACATAATATGTGTGTTTGTGTGTGTGTGTCTTTGTCTCAATGTTCTTGTGTGTGTGTGTCTCTGTATGCGTGTCTGTGTGTCTCTGTGTGTAAGTGTCTCTCTGTGTATCTGTGTCTTTGTGTGTGTGTGTCTCTGTATGTGTGTGCATCTTTTTCTCTGTGCATGTGTGTCTGTGTGTAAGTGTCTCTCTGTGTGTCTGTGTCTTTGTGTGTGTGTGTCTGTATGTGTGTGCATCTTTTTCTCTGTGCATGTGTGTCTGTTTGTAAGTGTCTCTCTGTGTGTCTGTGTCTTTGTGTGTGTGTGTCTGTATGTGTGTGCATCTTTTTCTCTGTGCGTGTGGGTGTCTGTTTTTCACTGTGTCAGTGTCTGTGCCTGTGTCTTTGTATAAGTGTGTGTCTGTGTGTGTGTGGGCATCTTTTTACGAGTCTGTGTCGATGTGTGTACCTGTGTCTCTCTTTCTGTGTCTCTGTGTATCTTTGTCTCTGTTTGAATTTGTGTGAGTGTGTGTGTGTCACAGTGTCTGTGTCTCTATGTCTCTATGTGTGTGCCTCTGTATGCGTGTCTGTGTGTCTCTGTGTGTAAGTGTCTTTGTGTGTGTCTCTGTATGTTTGTGCATCTCTTTCTATGTGTGTGTGTGGGCGTGGTGTGTGTGTCTGTGTGCCTTTGTCTTTGTATGCGTATGTATGTCTGTGTGTCTCTGTGTGTAAGTGTGGCTGTGTGTATGGGCATCCTTCTGTGAGTTTTTCTTTTTTTTAACCTATTGTTAATACTAATAGAGCCAGATCAATTTCTCAGCAGAATGAATGTCAAAAACCCACTGCGTAGGCGTAAATCCAGGAGAAAATATATTGATTTCAGGGACTCCACATTCACTGCAACAGACCTGACCCTTTAAAAGTCAAAAGGTAGAGAGCGAAAGACCAAACCACCAGCCGCTGCCATGGCAACACTAGATGCTGAGTTTCATTTCCTCTCATCCTTTGTGTGTTTGTTCTTACCCATTAGCCAAGTTATCGTCCTCATCGTCCGGCAGGCTCTTCCCCAGCACGTCACTATCGCTCAGGTATCCGGACTTCAGGTCAGGGTCGTCCACATCCAGCCCCTCAATAAGCTCCATGCGGGAGGGGGTGCTGTTGAGGCGTGGGGTGCATCTGGCCGGCATGGTGTGAGCAGTGTACTGAGAGCTGGCCTTGCTGCCCTGGTAGCCCCCTCCAGTGGAAGAGGGAGCGTCCCCGGCCTGGAGGCGAGGACTGGACTGACCGTGGCGCCAGGACAGAGGCGAGGAGCGGTTGGAGAGGCTGGAGAGGCTGCGGGCGTTGGTCTCGTCACTGTCGTAGCCAACGTTACTGCTGTCCACGCAGCTGGAGACAAAGCAGAAAGAGACACACACGTTAGACCCAAGATTCTTTCCTTCCTGCTGCTGTCAACAAATAATGAGGACAAACAATGGATCTATAATAACTGGATAGGGTATTACTAGCTTATAGCTGTCCCACCCATGGGGACATGGGGCGACCGTGGTACTGCAGACTAAATTCACGAGGGCTACCCAGAAAAAAGTCCAATAGAAAACAATATAAACTAAAACAGCTCGACCTCAGCTGACAGAGAACCTACATCTTTCAGAAAGGTCGGATTTTGTGGGGATTTTAGTGTCCCTTGTCATCCTGAACTTTTTTTCTTCTTAAATCCTTCGGGTTTCTCCTAAATCCACACTTTACTGCCAAACTCTGCTCCTTTCCTTCCCGCTCTGGCTTTGCTCTAGCAGAAGGTAAATCTGCTGCAGTAGAGCGGCGTGTGTGGCACACGCGTGTGTGGCTCTCATGTGCCACACAAGCGTATTTGGTGCAACGCATCATGGGAGATCATCCACTGCGCAGAACCGGGAGGACCAGACGATGCCCATATATGGGCGAGTTCCGAGATACTAGAATATACAATATCTTATTCATCAACTTTCCTCTTCATTTTGCTAAATCTATACATGTTATTCTTGCTTTTTATTACGCGTAAGTTGGAGATTTCATTTTAAATAAAGTATAGACATTGTTCAGATATCTTTCACATTCCTATTCTGAAACTGGTGATGCAACACTGACATTTCCCCACTGTGGATCGAATAAAGGATCTCTTAATCTTGAGATGGTGCTTTGTCTGTGTCTGAAAGCTTTTAAAAGGAAAACCAAAAATGGCATCGAGTCATCGTTGACCTACATGCACCAGTTATATTGTAACGTCTTCAGGGACTAAAGCAAAAGCTGTGACTTTGAGAATGTGAAGGACTTTGTGATTGACACCATTAAGCCTTTTTATTTGGAGTAAACGATAATCAGGGACCTTAGGAAATCAACAAAGAATTAAAAGTAAAAATGTTTGGACTTGACCAGAAAAATACAGTAGTTTATTTGAAGCTTGTTTAAAATAACCGATGCCAATTTACCAAGATGTAATCAGCTTGAATAAAGTCCTTTAATGATCTTGCACTTTTGTTGAAGCTGGTTTTATTGATTGATTTCAGTGACAAGGTCTCCTGTACTTTTTTTTAGCTTTTTGGTTTTAACTGTAGTTAAAAATAATTAAATTCTGTCTGGTGCAATCTCGGGACTTTTGCAAATGTATTCCAATGTGGTTTTACAGAAAATTACAGATAAATAAATAAAAAGATACCAAACCACAATATGCAATATGCCATTTGCAGATTCAGGGACACGTATTTAAATCTTACTTTGCAGTAAAATGTGGACAGATCAGTTATGGTTTTCAGTTTTCAGATTATGCTGAAAACATGACACACATCAGTCTACTTATCTACTGCTATTACGACTAATCTACTTCAGTCTAATATGTATAACTTTGCACTATATGTACATAGAGATACATCGAAAGATTGATATTGAAGCGTTTACAGCTAGCTAAGAAACATAGCAACTATACTTATATTGTATATTTTGTGTGCTTCCTGTGTGTTCTTACAACTATTCTGTTTGTGCACTGCAACATTGACATTTCTCCACTGGCCCACCGTGAATAAAGACACTCTTATCTTATAAACTCCACACAGGAAGGCCCTGTTCCGACCGGATTTCAAACCCAGTATTGCTAACCACTCAGCCACCATTACGCCCATTGTGACAGGCCTAAAAAAAATTCCTTCAGCACGTTGTTTTTGTGGTATGTTGTATATTTTTTTCTATATTGTCAATAAATGTTACTAGAATTCATAGATAGATAAAGACAATGCATATGTTGTGGCACTGTAGCACTAAAATACATCTAGCTCATTCAGTTATTTGACTGTATTGCTTTGAACTTGAGTCACGCTAGTCACAGCATGATTCAGAAATAATGTGTTCGACCAGCTGTGATGCATCAACTTTAATATCCAGAAGAAGTAAAGGCTTGTGCCACCCCTTGCTAGGAGCTCTGGAACTTCTAATTGTTGTCTGTTTCTTTCCTGGGCCTGGTCTTAGCTACATTAGTGGACATTTGTCGAATGAAGTAATGGCCATGAAGGAAAGCCAGATGTGGACCAGGTGCCAACTCTGAGCGACCACAGAAAAATGCAAACACGTGAACCCATTTTGTGGCTGTTGGACATGGGAAATTTTACACAAAACATATGGACATTTATCAACATTGGTCATCTGCCCCTTATGGACCAATACCTCTAAGTCTTTTTTTTATCATTCCATTTCGTGTGCTGTTTGATTCTCTGATTTATGTGGTTTGAGTTTTGTTAAGTCCTCAGAGATACTTTTGTGATTTAAGACTGTACAAGAATGAGTTCAAATCATTTTGAAGATTCATTATAATTCAAATTCATTAAAAAAATGGATTCACAAAAAATGTGGTCTGGAAAACTATAACATTTTGCTTAACCCTTTGGCACACTTTTTCCCATCCCTAGTCTGGGTCAATGGTAGCGAAGTGTTTACGATGCACTGAGCAATCCTTAGCAACCTAACAGTGAACAGAGACACATGTATGGACTTTCTCAACATGTATGGAAATAAGTCGTCTGCCCCTTATGGACCAATGTCAATGTGTTTTTTATCATTGCTTTTCTGGAGTTTGAACGGTTTGATTATCTGATTTGTGTTGGCGAACACAACCGGTTTTGTGAAGTCTGTTGTGATTCAAGGCAATACAAGAATAAATTAAATATCACCAGATCTATGTGTATGAAAAGTTAGACAAACAGCTAAACACATTACTTGCCTGTGGCTGAGTTGGGAGCCTCGAAGACTTGACATAGTGTCTTCCAAATTCTGCCGTAGGTCGAGAACATTTTGCACAGTCCGCTTCCTTTGTGACTCTGGGTCTATGATTTAGTTGGAGAGAAAACATGAATCACAATGAGCAAATCAATATAATCTTCAAAGATATTAGTTTATTTAGAGATCAGACATGCACCGTTTCACCCACATGCAAAACATTCTTGGTCAGATTTGCAAGAACGAATCAGTTCAAAGTGGACTAGAAACGACACTGACTTATTTGGCTTGGGAGACATACAAAAAGAGGGATAGAAATTCATAAATACTTTATCTTGCAACTATAAGCATTCAAAGTGTTTCAAATAGCCAAATAAATGTACAGGAGGCGGGTTAGAGAATGGACAGGACAGTAGAATCAATACTAAAGCTCAATTAACAAGTGTAGGTTCTCAGTTGTGCCAAATCAGACAAGCCTCAGTAAAAATAGCTGCTTACTTAAAGACAGAGAGCCATATTTAAACAGCATTACAGCTTGTACTGACTGATTAAAGGAAATGTGTTTTTAAAAGGGTAAACTCAGCTCTGTCATAGCTTCCATATGCAAACAGCGTCTTTTGGATTCCTCTCAAATACACGTGTAAATCTCATTAGTTCACTTAATGCAATACGCACTTTGTCCCGTGACTGCCAGATCTTTGGCATCCTGTCTTGCAGGGATACCTACAATACAGGAAAGGTAAAATTGACCAGAATACTGAAGGAAAAGCCTATGAATCATGCAGTGGTTCAGGAAGTGCTCTGGGAAGATGCTCTGTAGGGCCATGCTGAGATATAGCTAGTCCACAAATACTATGCATCCCTCATAACACAATGAGACATGTTTTTTTTTTTCTTCTCCTAAGAAAAGAAAAAAGATTTAGAAAATATTTCATGCAAGCCCTTTGGGGTCAAAGGCTAACTTAAAATCAGTTTCAATCAATCAAAAAAATTACAACTAATTTTAGCAATGGTATAACAACGGCATTCTATGGCTGTCCCCTATAGATTAACGCTATGTCTCCAGGCTAGAGCAAAACAGATTTTTCCATGATAACTGCTCTGAAATGTGCAGGCCATTCTGCATAACTGTGAGACATGTACGAAATGTAAAACACAGAGGAAGATGTGACCAGATCTTGTAATAAGTGACATGCAATGAAGCCAACAAAGAGAGTTTAGGCCATTTTGAGTTTGTGTTGGTTCCTGTTGATTTGTCTTGGAGAAAAACAATGAGACTCTTTGTGCAGCATTAACAACATCTGCTTTGTTCATACCAATCAGTGTATCAAACCTATATGTTGTTAGGGACAAAGAATCCACATATTAGTTTTCAGCATAAATGACACTAAAGTGATAAGTGATTACAAATGGCTGTCTAAACCAGGCTTGAGCATCAGTTCGCTGGGAAAGTTAACAGATTACAAGGTCAAGTCTGTGCACAATGATGTACAGTATATCTGCCCCATATATATATATATATATATATATATATATATATATATATATATATATATTATATATATAATGAATCATCGTTATGATATTCTTTGTTTATTTGGATGGCACAGTGTTTATGGATTAACAGCAGATACTGCAAAGACACCAGATAATACCACACTCACAAACACATACTCATTCATCCTGAACTATCGTACATGTTATCAATGATAGGGGAAAGTGGAGCAGTTGGAGGAAACCTATGGAGACACAGGGAGAACATGCAAACTCCACACAGAAAGGTCTCGTCTGGAATCAAACCCAGGACTTTCTTGCTGTGAAGCACATGTGCTAATTACTTAGCCACCTTTAATTATACATTAACTATCAATATTCTTCCATTCTCTTCTTCATGGTCGATTTAATTAGAACCAAACCATAGACTAAAAAAGCTCCAATTGTTACCCAATAATTGTATATTATGCATATTAAAAAGATAAAGATTTCAAGACAGAAATGGGAAACATTGCTGCATTAAACTATAACATGGTTAAAATAGAACCATCTATATATAGTTAATTATAAAAAATAACCATGTCTAAATGTGGTTTTCCAAATGCACATCGCTGCACTCATGATTGATTTGCTTCCATTAAAGATAATAAGGCATGCAGAACACATTTAATCAGGATACCCATATTGGTTAAGATGCAACATGCTTCCTGTGCTCCAGAGAATATTAGCATTCATGTGCAAATACACGAGGGTCTCCATCACCAACTAAAGTTTATTGTTATTTCATGACATGTTTGACCTTTTGTTTAAATCGACAGACTGTACTTGAACTTGGGTTAACAAAATCCCACTCATTGATTGGTGGAATCTAAAACCAGAGAAAGCATCCATCTTTATGTCTGGCATCACAGTGTTAACCTACTGTAGCTATAAGGGGGTTAATAACCCATTGAGTGTCAAATACATTGAATACGGCACAACATGGCTTCCAGCTCCAAATACAAAGAACGGTTCATCAACACGTGTTGCAAATAATAATGTGACAATAAACAATAATTTGTGATTTAATTACAAATCATTCAGAAATGTTATGGTGGAAAACAAAGAGTGAATACTAATAAGCCTAAAACAGCAGAGCAGCTAAAGCGCTGGGAACAATAGAGCCCTGATTCACAACCGCCCTCACTGAAGCATGAATATACTACTAGCTACCGTTGGGAAAAAGCCAAGCCTGGACAGTAAGTAAAATAATAGCTAAAGGACATGCTTTGTGAGCGTGAGACACGGATGCTCTGGATAGAGAACAGCAGTTACAGCAGTTACAGCAGGTGCTCTGTGCTGTATGGATGGGGGTGTGCTGAAGAGGAGTACAGCAGGTTAGCACATGACAGCCACATGTTATGGAGCCACTGATCACATCAGACGACTGCAGGACTCACCCAGCATCTGACTGAAGAGCAGCTGCTCCAGATCCCCCAGCACCGTCACCACCAGCTCTGGATCCACCTTTAGATAAGTGTCTCCTTGGCCTTTAGAGCCAGCTTCCCCTCCTGCCCCACCACCCGGCTTCTTTGCTATGGCCTTAGCCTTGCTGCATAAGATCTCGTCATCAGACTTGCCATCCTCAGGTGTCTTGCTCAAGGGCTTCACCTCAGCATAAGGGGCGCGAGGGATACGGCTCTGTTTGCCAAGCGCCGTTGGAGCAGCGAGAGGGGCGAAGGGCTTTGGCTTTCCCTGGAACAGCGAGTGTTCGGATTTGGAAAGATTTCTTGAAAGCGGGGCACCCCCTCCGGTGCTCGAGCCGCCTCCAGCCGTCTTTGGCTTACCAGTCTTGTTCTGCCCTACTCCGGGTTTGGCCATATCATCGCACCATTTTGGCTCGTAAAGATGCAACTTCTTTTCTGCATCAGTGAGGACAGCCAAGTTTGTCATCGACCGCTGCTTTCTGAGACTGGTGGACACCGGCAGCCGCCCCTCAGAGCTCCCTCCTCGATACACCTTGAATTCGCTGCGTTGAGTGTTCTGTGGCACTCCAGACTTGGTGGGAATGGCCCTCTTCGCTGCCATGCCGACTCCTTTACCTTCTGCTGCTTGGCCATATGCCTTTGTGCTGTCACTTCTCTCCATCTTCAGATTTTCCACTGTGCCTTTCACAGTATGCCCGAGTACGCGTCCAGCATCAGGGCAGACACAGCAGCATCAGCAGGGAGAAACGCAGCCCTGCTTTAACCTTATGCAAAAGAGACGATCCGAGCAGTCGCCCGTGTGCTCCTCTGGCGGCTGCAGCTGTTGCAGAGCTGCCTCCGTCTATCCCCCCTTCTCCCCCTCTCCTCCAGTCCTCCTTTCCTCTTTTCTCCCTCTCCTCTGGCAGCAGCCCTCCCTTGTGCCGCTGAGGCGCGTAGCAGCAGAATGACAGCAGCGCAGACACTCCAGCGCACCCTCCCCCTGCTCTCTGCTGCCTCCGCCTTTCCTCCTCCTACACCCGGCTCCTCCTGCGTTTAAGGATGCTCGGCGGTGTCTCCACGCACACGCACACGCCAGACAATTGTAGCTTTAAACAGCAGTGATGTTTTCTTTAAACATTCTGCTTCTCACAATCTTCTTCATTTTCTTTGTTCCTACCCTCCCCCTCACCGTTACTGCATCCAGTTCAATACTCAGCCCAGTGTATGCATTATGATGTGGTATTATTATCAATGTGTGGATCCGGCCACATTTAGGCAGGTACAGCCTAGTTATCTATATGTATGTATATATATAGGCTTGTTTCAAGGATATCTGACCTGCACTGCAAAAAGCGATGAAAAACACGTACAATTTTTTTTGGCAAAATGTATCTTAATTTAAGCACATTCTGATTGCCTTAAAACAAGATTTCCCCATGGGACAAAGCAAAATGATTAAGAAATATCAAATGTTGTTTTAACACAGAATTAACTCGAATTAATTGATTCAAGCTATTATTGCCTATTACCTTTTATGCAGTGTGTTTAAAAATCCTAATTAACATTAAATACATATAAAAGTGAGTTATAAAAGGTATCTTCAACTCTTGATTCAAAAATAGTACATGTCGTTCTGTTGGCAGTGAGGTCAGCTGATAGATCCAACATCATTTCTACAATATCTGCACTCTCCCGGTCAAAACAGATTATTGTACACTGCAAAAATTATGAGGCAATAAATGCTTCAATCAAGTGGCTTTTCTCTTAATTTGAGTACATTCTGACTGTCTTTAAGCAAGATTTGCAAATGGGGACAAACCCATTTAGTCTTATTTCAAGATGTGTTGCTTTCTTTTCTCATTCCAAGGGAGATATGTCTGTGCTCAATGTGCTCAAATTAAGATACCTTTTGTCAAATTTGAGCAAATTTTGACTTACTTATCATCAGTTTTTGTAGTGGCAAATACATGAAGATTTGTTCTCATTACATTGTTTAATCATATGAATCCACAATGAATATGAATAAAAACTATCCATTCCAGTATTTAAAGTAGTATTAAACTAGAAAAGTATTAAAAACATGCATGAGGAATTCCCCGTCATAACAGCCAATAATGAAATGGGCGTAGGAGTCAATGACCGACTTAATGTAATGCAAAAATGTGCCAAGCAGCAACACACCCATACTTAAGTCTGTGGAAAGACAGGATATATTTTATACTGTAGTTATGTAGCTTTAATAACTTCTGCTGACATATGAATACAGATGTTTTTACCAGAAAGACCACAGCTGTCTCTCTGAAGCAGACTCTATAGAAACCACCCTCATATCACTGGCATCAGCAGCAGGCCTCAACTCTGCTCTGACTCAAAGTGTATCATAAAACAACAATAAAAATATAAATGTATACACTGCAAAACAAAACAAAAAGATGAGGGAAATATTGCTGTGACAGAGTGGTTTTTATTTTAATTTGAGTACATTCTGACTGTGTTAAAAC
This sequence comes from Knipowitschia caucasica, assembly GCA_964034765.1. Taxonomy (NCBI): domain Eukaryota; kingdom Metazoa; phylum Chordata; class Actinopteri; order Gobiiformes; family Gobiidae; genus Knipowitschia; species Knipowitschia caucasica. Next base: position 31,014,304 of record OZ035828.1, on the reverse strand, counting down.
AAGGATTACCAATTGGGACAAAGCCATTTAGTCTTATTTCAAGAACAAAGCAAATTTGAGAATATTTGTAACTTATTTTTCATCACTTTTTGCAGTGCACACATCCAGAAATTATGCAATAGAGGTGATTATACTGCAAGAAGTGAAGACAAATAATTCATAAAGTGCTCTATTTTGGCAAATGTATCAAAATTGGAGAATATTCTGACTGCCTTAAAACAAGATCTGTCATGGGACAATCAGAATAATCTTGTTTTTAAAAATATGCAAGACATACCTCCCTTGGAATGAGAAAATAAAGCAACAGTTCTTGAAATCTCTGTCTTAACTTTTGATTCTCTGATCTGTGTTGGTGATTTCAATGGTTTTGTTAAGTCCTCCGAGATGACCACTGTTGTGATTTACGGCTATACAAGAATAAATTGTATTGTATTGTAAATTAGACTAATTGTCTTTGTGCCCACTTTGGGCCCAAACTTCAAGGGTTACAGGCATTATCTTCCTCATTCGGTTGTCTTTTTTCTGCAGTGTCGTCAATCCCTTGTCCGTACTGGTACCTCGGTTCCAAACGACACTCCAGATTTACTTAGTCCACCACTTGAGGCAACCCAGTAGAGACAACTTGTTGGGATCTGATAATTAAATGGGAGCTGAGACCCATCGCACGCCTTGTTCTGCTATAATCACATGTCCCCAAAGACTTCTTTCAAAAGGCCAGGTTTGTCCACTACCACCATTATTTTACAGTAGATGACTGGATAAAACTGGCGTGGTGAATTCTAATCAAAAACACAGTCTTGATAATTTATAAATATCCGGCTTTAGCGGGCCTACCCGCCCTGTTATTTAAAACTGATTACCTTCCCTTGCTAATCAATCCCAGGTTCGGTCCCTTCAGTACTTCTCTGATCTATTTATTGCCGGTTTTATAGTCGTGAATCTACTGGCACAGCGCAGGGCTCTCGAGCATTCCTACACTGCAAAAAGAGGGATGAACAACTCACAGTCAGACATTGCTCCACCTTTGGACCACAGGTGTCTTTCATTTGAGCCCCTTTTGACTGCCTTCAACATCAAAGATTTAGCAAATGGAAGTATTGTTTTCAAAAAGCTCCCCAAGAAATGTCTCCCTTGTCGTGGAGAATTCAAAGCTACAGTCTCTGAGCTCATATACTAAATTAGCTTTGTCCTATTGGCAAATCGTGTCAGAATGCACTCAAATTAGTATTCTGTATGAATAGATTAATTAATTGCATATCATGAAGGGTTGGGATAAGCATTTACTTCAAGCATCCACCCCTGTTCCCCACTGTATTACTGTAACAAACCAAGGTGACTGGGCTTTTGCAGGTTTGAAATCTTAATTAAATCACAAACTGTACCCTAATAAATCCACCTTGATTTAAGCATACTCCATTACATCACTTTTGTGTACTTTTTATGCAGTGTACATTTAGTTCCCTCCACATCTGGGTATGATTCTGACATTGCTGGTCTGGCTTAATGTTTTTTTGGCAAGCGCTGCATCTGCATGTATTTGTCCATAGGTCACTTTGTGTCATCAACTCACAACACCGTCAAGTTGTATGATTTTTGGTTAAAACTTTTATTTCCCCCCATCTCAGGATAGTTCCCAAAAGCATCCTACTGGACGGGCCCGACACAGCCCTCCATCTCTCTCACGAGGAACATGGCATCCATCACATGCTCGCAACTCCCTTGTGACGTATGGCCTGGGACCACTTACCAAACACCACACCACTCATAATGTCCAAGCCAAACAGCATGTGCCGCTTCATAGTCGCACAACCGTGAGCGGTTTTTAAATCTTGCCTCTTTCATTCTGCTGAAGTTATCGAGAGATTTATATACTTCCCAGTAGATTTAGTCTTTATTAAAGAGTAGCAGGCAATGCTTCACTTCACTTGTGCCGTGATGCTCATTTCTACTGTTCTGTAACTGCTGACATGGTATTTTACCCACTGTTGGACAAACTAACAAATAAATCCCAAAATACGATGACCTTTTTTAAAACAAATTTTTTATGGTGCACATCTGTTGCCATTATGGGGAAATAGAGTAAACAAAAACAACACAACTCGAACCAATAACAGCTGCGGACAACAAAATTACTCTTTGTTATGGATGCATTTATCTATCTACACTGAAATAATATTCATTTGAAAAGCGGTTTTTATCTAATGGGACTTCATGTTTGACTGTCTTAAAACAAGGGTTTTCCAATGGGACAAAGCATTTGGTCTTATTCAAGAGCTGGTGCCTTTATTTTCTCATTTGCAAGGGAACCTTTTCTTGTATCTTTTTAAAACAAGATCATTTTGAAATTGTTGCATTGGCAAATCTTGTTTTAAGGCAGTAAAAATGTTTTCAAATGTAGATACATTTTGAAAAATAAGATAAATGTTTGCTTTATCGCTTTTTGTAGTGTATGTGAGAGTTTTCAACCACCACTGAGCAACAATTCAGACCTAATTCTGTATCTCCATGTTTGATATATCTATGACCACCTTTTTTTTTGCACAAAGCAGGTGCTCCCACAAAATAAAGCCAAAAAAAGTTGGACTTTGTATCCTTCTGCCAGCTTGTAGTTAGAGGCAGTTGCATCGCCTATAAGGACACGGTCTCAGAATGGAGCATCATTTTGGTGTAGTTAGGGGACTCCCAGCCAGGACGCCGTGAAAACCGATCCCCGCCTCAAAACCATCAAGTCCCCAAGCTGCTGGCATCTGTCCAGCATCAGCAGGCCGCTCCCTCCCGTCTCTCTCTCCCGTGGAGACGCCACAGCAAAGTGCTTTCCACACTCATCGAGATTAATTAGGAGCCGCTTAAACCCTTATAGGAAAGACAATACCATCTTACATCTGCACTTGGCATCGCTGAGTGCTTAACAAGCATTAAAGCGTGGAGCAAAAGTGAGGTGCTCACATGGCAAAGAACATGTATCAGTCATTTGAGCGCATTTTGATTGTTGCCAATGATAGATGACGAAACTTATCTCGTTTTGATTAATACAAGAAACGTCTCCTTTACTCGAGAGGAGAAAACTGCTGAGGAGCACTAGGGATCTTGCCTCTTGCTGGTATGATCCAGAGTCAGAACCCAAAACAAGGATTTTGCAGGTACCCACTCAGCTGGCCTCGGTGGCTGAGTGGGTATGTGAGGAGGGGTGCTTGCCTCTCATGCAAGAAGATCCTGGGTTCGAATCCGCTGGTCGCGGGAAAGGGAAAATAAATAATAGACTAGGCCAATAAAGATAGGATATAGACGACAACGAACATTTAAGACAAAAAAAATAGATATATCAATGCAACTATACTAAAAATGAATGGCAATATGGAAAAAATTAAATAAAACTAATAAAAGTATAACTACAGCCTGGCTTACTTCCAAAACTAGAGACGATAGATAAAAGGAAATTAATTAAACTTTAGATAATTGAGCTCAGCCACAATCAACACGCACTATACAAAATAGTATGACATCCACATTGACGACAAAAAACGGTCTTTCTGAGTGGAGTTTGCATGTTCTCCCCATGCTTGCGTAGGTTTTTTCCGGGTACTCTGGTTTCCCCTATCACTAAAAAAATATGGCCACCCTTAAGGTTAAAATCCTCCAGCTGGTTCCCGGGTGCTGTATACGGCGACCATTGCTCCTGACGTACGCCTTCGAGTCACAGGACGGGGACCAAACGCCCCGAGGATGCATAGTGTGGAAACTGTGGCACCCGGCTTCTTCTATGACAATGTTCAAATCCTCAGGTTAGACCCAGTTCAGTTTAGCTGTGCAGGACATGCGGGCATTGTGTTACCACTTTTCCCTAAGGTATGAGGTTATTTCATGATCTTCTTGCTTTGTTCCGACTATGAGTCACCTTGTGACTACACAATAAAAACTCGCCTTGCCCTTGTCTAAGTTACATTGTAAGTGTTGATTGGAAAGCCAAATCTATGGTAAGGGGGGGGGGGGGGGGGGGGGAACAAAGTGAGGAGAGAGTCCAAGTCCGCGATTTGAAGGTCTTTGTGAGCCAGTAGTCCTCTCGAGACCCGCTTTTTGGGGCCCAAGAATCTTCATTTCCCTCCTTGTATCCAGAGAGAGCTGAAGCATTTCCTGATGTGGCTAGCAGGTGCTACCCACCCCAGCAGTGTTTTCTGGTGGGTTTTGGCCCCAGCTCCAATGCGCCCACCTGGCCCGCACGAACCTCTACACTTGCACTACAGTTTGGCCATGGAAACGTACCCTTGAGGGAACTGTTCTAGGGACTGTGTAACCCATCCTCACTGCATTTACACGTCATCCCGTATTTGTGAACGAAACCTGCAAGAGATGCTTAATGGTTGTTACAGTGACAACACAACACAGGTTAGACGTGCGCTACACAGACATCCACCCACGCCACCACATGCCTTTCCACTTACCCTTCGTTTAAGCCGAGCCTCCACCGAGACTCGTCCGCAGCAGACATCCCTGGAGTCCGAGGAGCAGACACTCAGATTCATTCCAGCAGAGGACGTCCTTTCCTCCTGAACTTGAAACCTAAATGGTCA